>OY756968.1:9283543-9883543 GCA_963580455.1 Euonymus europaeus | reverse complement strand
TGCTTTTCTTAATGGAGACTTAGATGAAGAAGTTTACATGAGATTGCCACCAGGTTATGATACAAATTCTAAAGGTTTAGTATGTAAGTTAAACAAATCATTATATGGTTTAAAACAAGCTTCTAGGCAATGAAACATTAAATGTAAAAAAAGTTTTATTGAAATTTGGTTTCTTGCAAAGTAAGGCAGACTATTCACTTTTTTACTATAGAAAAGATGATAAAATGGTTCTGCTACTCCTCTATGTAGATGAGATGGCCATTGGAGGTAATGATCTATCTTTGATCAAAGAGATTAAAGATTTTATTGGTTCTTGTTTTAAAATAAAAGATTTAGGGATATTAACTTACTTTCTTGGACTAGAAGTTAGTAAGTCTCACACAGGATATTTAATAAATCAAAGGAAGCATGCCTTGGATCTTCTCAAGGAAACTGGATTTATTGATTCCAAGCCTGTGAACTCCCCAGTTGATAACAATGTCAAAATGTCTGCTGCCATAGGTGAACCAGTTCAAGATCCTACTGAATATAGGAAAATTATTGGCAAACTAATGTATATTACAATAACTAGACTAGACTTGACATATACAGTAAATGTGACTTAGATTGGGCATCTTGTGTTGATACAAGGAGGTCGATTTCTGGTTTTTGCATCAAGCTAGGAGATTGTTTAATATCCTGGAAATCAAAGAAGCAGAAAGTGATATCCAAATCTTCAGCTGAAGCTGAATATAGGGCTATGGCTATCACAGTTGCTGAATTACAGTGGATTGATCATGTTTTTCAAGAACTACATATTACTTTTTCCTACCACATGGAGCTCTACTGTGACAACCAAGTAGTTATCCACATCGCAAGTAATCCAGTATTCCACGAGCGAACCAAGCATATTGACTTGGACTGCCACTTTACAAGAGATCAGGTTACCAAAGGAATTATCAGACTTCAGTACACAAAAACTACTAATCAACCTAGTGATCTACTCACCAAGGGTATTTCTATTCTGAGTCTGAGACGTTTTTTATCCAAGCTTAACATCAGATGATGTTTAGCTTGCAGGGGGATGTTATAATATCTCTTGCTAGGGCTTGGGCTCGGGCTTAGTTGGGCTTTATAGCTTCTAAGACCATCGTGGTTCTTCTTCATTAGCTTTTGAATTCTTCCTTCTTCTTCTGTTTCTTTTTCAAGTAAACGGCTATATGTCTATGTCGAATCTCTGTAAATCTCTATACATCTTGTACAGTGACATGACTTCTAGCTGTTGAGCTATTCTTTCTTCTATATATCATCTTTGTAACTGTTTCCAATTTCTCTTAATGAATGAAGTTGTGATTTAGGTCTTCACTTCATTTCTCTCTTCCATCTTTACTGTTCTTGATCTTATCTGTCAAAAAGTCATCAGACTTTTTAGGAACTAGTCAATGCATGCTTACACTCACACACGTTCTAGAAAAATTGGTTTAAAATAAAAAATTTCTCCCGAATTTCATCCCAATTTATTTTCGCTATTTTCCTCTAGGACTAGCAAAAAACTAGTTGGGGGTTGTGATTGGGATGGTATTTTCATATTTTTGTCGAGTTTTGAAAGTAAAAAAGTTGAGTTTCAATGCTTAAAAACCACATTTTAGGTTTGAGTTGCCGAAATTCGTGTTAATGAGCCAATGCACAATTCAAGTTGGATTGGTAGCTTAGAGATATGAAATCAAAGTTTTTGGCATAATGGTTAGTTGTGGAAATGCTATCTCTTAAGCATTTGGGTTTTAATGTGCAGGATTTGGTTCTATCAACCTAAAAATGGTTTTGACAATTGTTTAAGTATGTTTTAGTCATTTGTGACTTGTTTGAACGGTTTTTGTGGGCTTCGGATTGATCGGGATTGAATATAAAAGCAAAGGCATAAAAGCGTCCACACGCTTTAAGAAGAAAGGCGGATAGAGCTGTTTTCAAGAATCTCCATCCGGACAGTACTATTCACCGTCCGGACAGACAAAGAGGAAAGTCAAAACTGTTACTGAACAATCTGCGTAATAATTTTCGGGGCAACTTTTAAAGGTGAAAATGATCGAATTGGAAGCAACTTTCGTCGACAAAGTTAAAGTAGACATCTAGATATTTCCAAAGAGTATGGATACTCATAAATCCATTGAGAATTGAAGTTTGTGGAGCTAAAACAAGTTGCTATCTCGAACAATTCTAGTAATTTTGGGTTTTATGATTTTACTCAATTCATGAAGGGCAAACTTGTCTAATTGTTTTTTTTATCAATGAGACTTATTTGTAATGGGTTAGGATGGTCTTTTAACACATGTATTAGGGTTTTTAGGGTCTTGAGACCGTATTCTTGTAATAACTCTCATTCTAGCTGAATTTTATACATTCTCTCTAGGTTTTCATTCTCTTACTTTGTTCTTCACTTTGGTTCTTGCTTGGAGTTCGAAAATCACTCTTTTGAAGATTGCTAGGATTTTTGGAGACCCAATCAACTAGAAGAAGAAGTTCTTCCTCCTTGTAGAGCCTGACAAGAGCCCAAGTTTGATTAGCCTCAACTTCTATTTGTAGATTGGAAGGCCGATTCGCCTCAACATTCGACATTGGATTTGATTTCTAAGCTCCTTTTACTTATTGTTATTTCATTTTTTTTATCACATTTGGATTCATAGTTGTAGTTTAATCTACTTGAATATTTTTCATTCCGATTTTGTTTGTGCTTGAATGCTTTATGTTATGCTTTGCATTTTATTGCATTGCGTTTAATTACATGTCAATTTCCTGAAGTAGTTAAGGTTTTATTTCTCAGTTCGCATATTAAGGTTTAGTTCAATCAATCACCCCAAGAGGGAAAATTGAATCTAACCAATGGTTAGTACAAATTTTGCCACCACTTGCATTGTAAATACCATATTTAATTAAGTAATTAGGTTAATAATCTATAGACCCAAGCCGAAACCAAAAGTCTTTGTGAGACTATTTGAGATTCACCCCTATTGTTACTTTGACAAACCTACACTTGGGAAAGCATAAATCAACTTACCTATTTTGGGCAAGTCATGTAAACTTTTTATTGCCATTTTATGTCAAATTTTGTGTGTATAGCCTCCGCAGATTGTTTCATTGCCCAAAGACCAATTGCCGTTCACAAATGGACATAACCGTTAAAAACGATCCTCCTTGGAGATAGTTGAACAATTTGTAACTATCAAATTTGATCGGTGCGCATTTTTCATTGTTATTTTATGTCAAATTTTACGAGTATAGACTCTCTAGATTATTTCGTTGGCGAAAGACCAACTTTCTTTCCCAAATGTACAAAACCGTTGAAACCTCATCCATAGAGAGAGAGTTGAGCATATCCGAACCATCAAAGTTGATAGGTGTACACTTTTTATTATTGCTTTATCTCCAAATTTACTAGTATATGCTTCCTAGATTGTTTCGTTGGCAAAAGACCAACTTTTGTTCTCAATTGGACAAAACCGTTAAAAGCTTATCTATGTAGAGAGTTGGCGATTTCAAACCATCAAAGTTTGTCGGCGTACTTGTTTTACTGTTTTTTATGTCAAATTTTATGAGTATAGGCTCTGTATATTGTTTCGTTGCCAAAAGTCCAACTTTCGTTTCCAAATGGGCAAAATCATTAAAAGCTCCCACATGAAGAGAGTTGAGCAATTTCAAACCATCAAGTTTGGTCGGTGTACACTTTTTATTGTTTTTTAATGTCAAATTTTTTCATTATATGCTCCGTAGATTTTTCTATTGCCAAAAGACCAACTTTTATTCGTAAATGGATAAAGCTGTTAAAAAATATCCTATTTCGATCAAATTAAGCAATTTATAACTATCAAATTTTACTCCATAGATTATTTTGATGCCAAAAGACCAATATTTTATCTCAAATGGACAAAATCGTTAAAACCCATCCATGGAGAGAGTTGAGCAATTATGAACCATCAAAGTTGATAGTTGTACATTTCTTCTTGTTGCTTTATGTTCAAATTTAATACTATATGCTTCCTAGATTGTTTGGATTTCGAAAGACCAACATTCGTTCTCAATAGGAAAAAACTGTTAAAAGCACCTGTATGGATAAAGTTGAGTAATTCTGAACCATTAAGGTTGGTTGGTAAACAATTTTTATTGTTATGTTATGTAAAATTTTGTGAGTATAGGCTCCGTAGATTATTTCAATACTAAAAGACAAACGTTTTATCTCAAATGGACAAAACCGTTAAAGACCCTCCATGGAGAGACTTGAGCAATTCCGAACCATCAAAGTTGATAGTTGCACACTTTTTTTTTGTTTTATGTCCAAATTTAATAGTATATGCTTCGTAGATTATTTGAATTCCGAAATATAATTTTTCATTCTCAATCGGAAAAAATTGTTAAAAGCACCTCTAAGGTTGGTCGGTATACACTTTTTATTGTTATTTTATGTCAAATTTTACGAGTATAGGCTTTGTCGATTGTTTTGTTGTTAAAAGACCATCTTTCGTTCTCAAATGAAGAAAACCGTAAAACGCTCCTCCATAGAGAGAGTTGAGCAATTTTGAACCATCAAAGTTGATAGGTGTACACCTTTCATTGTTTATTTTTCTCCAAATTTACTAGTATACGCTTCATATATTATTTGGGTGGCAACATACCATTTTTTGTTCTCAGTTGGAAAGGAGGTTTAAACGCTCCTCTATCGAGAGACTTGAACTATTTCGAACCAACAAAGTTGGCCTTTGTACATTTTTTATTGTTATTAATGTCAACTTTTATAAGTGTAGGCTCCGTACATTATTTCGCTGCCGAAAGACCGTCTTACATTCCCAAACTGACAAAACCGCTAAAAGCTTCCCATGTAGAGAGTTGAGCAATTTCAAACCATCAAAATTGATAGGTGTACATTTTTTACTATTCTTTTATGTCAAATTTTGTGAGTATAAACTCCGTAGATCATTTCATTGCCAAAAGAACAACCTTCATTCCCAAATAGACATAACTGTTAAAAGTTCCTCCATGGAGAGAATTGAGAAATTCTGATCCAACAAAGTTGATACGTGTGTTGTTTTGATTTTTGTCCAAATTTACTAGTATATGTTTCGTAGATTGTTTCGTTTTCAAAAAGACCAACTTTTGAACTCAAATGGGCAAAATCATTGAAAGCTCCTATATCGAGAGAATTGAGCAATTTCGAACCATCAAAGTTGGTCGGTGTACACGTTTTATTGTTTTTTTATATCAAATTTTACAAGTATAGACTCCGTAGATTGTTTCGTTGCCAAAAGACCAAATTTCATTCCCAAATGAACAAAATAGTGAAAAGCTCCTCCATGGAGAGAGTTGAGCAATTTCGAACTATCAAAGTTGTTTGGTACACAATTTTGTTTTGTTGCTTTATGTTCAAATTTACCAGTATACGCTTCATGGATTATTTCGTTTTCGAGAAACCAGCTTTCGTTCTCAATTGGACAAAACTATTAAAAGTACCTCTATCGGGAGAGTTCATCAATTTCAAACCATCAAAGTTGGTCGGTGTACACTTTTATTATTATTTTATGTCAATTTTTATGAGTAGACTTTCTAGATTGTTTCGTTTCCAAAAGACCAACTTTCTTTCTCAAATGGAGAAAACCGTTAAAAGCTCCTCCATGGAGAGAGTTGAGAAATTTCATACCATCAAAGTTGATAGGCGTGCAATTTTTATTGTTATCCAAATTTTCTAGTATTTGCTTCGTAGATTATTTCATTGTCAAAATAACATCTTTCATTCTCAATTAGACAAAACAGTTAAAAACACCTCTATCCGGAGAGTTAAGCAATTTCAGACCACCAATGGTGGTCGGTGTACGCTTTTTGTTGTTCTTTTACGTTAACTTTTACAAGTATAGATTATGTAGATTTTTTCGTTGCTAAAATAACAACTTTCGTTTCCAAATAGAAAAAACCATTAAAAGTTCCTCCATGTAGAGAATTGAGTAATTCCGAACCATCAAAGTTAGTAGGAGTGCAATTTTTATTGTAGCTTTATGTGCAAATTTACTAATATACATTTCGTAGATTCGTTTCATTGTCAAAAAGACCAACTTTCGATCTCAGATGTACAAAATCGCTAAAAGCTCATTTATCAAGAAAATTGAGCAATTTCAAACTATCAAAGTTGTTCGGTGTACACTTTTTATTGTTATTTTATTTCTAAAATTATGAGTATGGGCTCCGTAGATTATTTCAATGACAAAAGACCAACTCTTTATCTCAAATGGAAAAAACCATTAAAAGCTCATCCATAGAGAGAATAGCAATTTCGAACCATCAAAATTGATAGGTGTGCACTTTTTATTGTTGTTTTACGTCCATATTTTATAGTATTCACTTCGTAGATTATTTCATTGTCAAAGGAATAACTTTTGTTCTCAATTGGAAAAAGCCATCAAAAGCACATCTATCAAGAGACTTTAGCAATTTCAAACCATCAAAGTTGGTTGGCGTACACTTCTTATTGTTCTTTATATCAAATTTTATGAGTATAGACTCCGTAGATTGTTTCTTTGCTAAAAGACAAATTTCCTTTCCCAAATGGACAAAACCGTTAGAAGTTCATTCGTGGAGAGAATTGAGTAATTTCGAACCAACAATGTCAGACAGTGTACACTTTATATTATTATTTTCTGTCAAATTTTACGAGTATCGACTCCATAGATTGTTTAGATGTGAAAAGACTAACTTCTATCTCAAATGGACAAAATCGTTAAAAGCTCATCCATGGAGAGAGTTGAACAATTCTGAACCATCAAAATTTTTCGGTGTACACTTTTTATTGTTATTTTATGTCAAATTTTTTAAGTATAGGCTCCATAGATTGTTTCAATGCAAAAAGATCAACTTTGTATCTCAAATGGATAAAACCGTTAAAAGCTCCTCCACGGAGAGAGTTGAGCAATTTTGAACCATCATAGTTTGTCGGTGTACACTTTTTATTGTTATTTTATGTCAAATTTTATGAGTATTGTCTTTGTAGAAGTTTCGATGCCAAAAGACCAACTTTCTATCTCAAATGCACAAAAACATAAAAAGCTACTACATGAAAAGAGTTGAGCAATTCTGAACCATCAAAGTTAGTCACTGTACACTTTTATTGTTATGTTATGTCAAATTTTACAAGTATAGGCTCCATAGATTGTTTCGATGCCAAACGATTAATTTTCTATCTTAAATGGACAAAACTATTAAAAGCCCTTCCATGAAGAGAGCTGGGCAATTCCGAATCATCAAAGTTGATAGGTGTACACTTTTCTTTTCCTTTTTAAATATCCAAATCTAAGAGTAGACACTTTGTAGATTGTTGAAAGATCAACTTTCGTTCTCAATTAGAAAAAATCGTTACAAGCCGCTCTATGCAGAATGTTGGGCAATTTGGAACCATCAAGGTTGGTCGGTGTACACTTTTTATTGTTATTTTATGTCAAATTTTACAAGAATAGGGTCCGTAGATTGTTTCGTTGACCAAAGATTGACTTACGTTTCCAAACGGATAAAACCGTTAAAAGCTTCCCTATTAGAGCAAACACAATTACACAATTATGTTGGGCCAATAAATTCAAAAAATGGGTCCCACTTTTATCTCACAAAAATTCAACTTTCAATACAATCAAATCATTATAACACATATTTCAATACATTCACATCACCAAAACACATCTCCCAATACAAAACCATTATCCAACAATATACTCTTCCATTCTCAAATAAAATTATACCAAAATTCATAATGGGTTCCACATCTATTACAAAAACTCAAGCCACATCATCATCCATATCACCAAAACATCTCCCAATACAGACACGTCTGCAAAATACACTTTTCAATAGAACCACATCAGCAAAAACACACATTTCTATTTTGAACCATCATAGTTTATAATTTTACACTTTTTTATGTTCCTTTATGTCCAAATTTAATAGTATACGTTTCGTAGATTATTTCGTTTTCGAAAAATCAACTTTCGTTCTCAATTAAACAAAATAGTTAAAAGCTCATGTATGGAGAAAGTTAGGTAATTCTCAATTATCAAGGTTGGTCGGTGTACACTTTTTACTGTTATTTTATGTTAAATTTTTTGAGTATATGCTCTGTGGATTGTTTCGTTGTTAAAAGACTATCTTTTGTTCCCAAATAGAGAAAACCGTAAAGAGCTCTTCCATGGAGAGAGTTCAACAATTTTGAACCATCAAAGTTGATAGGTGTAGACATTTTATTGTTTCTTTATGTCCAAGTTTACTAGTATACGCTTCGTATATTGTTCAGTGGCAAAAGACCATTTTTCAATCTCAATTGGAAAAAAGGTTTAAATGCTCCTCTATCGAGAGACTTGAGCTATTTCGAACCATCAAAGTTGGTCTTTGTACACTTTTTATTGTTATTTTACGTCAAATTTTACAAGTATAGGCTCCGTAGATTGTTTCGTTGCCGAAAGACCATCTTACATTCCCTAATGGACAAAATCGTTAAAAGCTTCTCCATTTGTGGAGTTGAGCAATTCCTAACCATCAAAAATTGATAGTTTTACAATTTTTTTATGTTGCTTTATGTCCAAATTTAATAGCATACATTTCGTAGATTATTTCGTTTCTGAAAAATCAACTTTCGTTCTCAGTTAGACAAAATAGTTAAAAGCTCCGTTATGGAGAAAGTTGGGTAATTCTAAATTATCAAGGTTGGTCAGTGTACACTTTTTATTATTATTTTATGTCAAACTTTTTGAGAGTATGCTCTATTGTTTAGTTGTTAAAAGACTATCCTTTGTTACCAAATGGAGAAAACCGTAAAAGGCTCCTCAATGGAGAGAGTTGAGCAATTCTGAACCATCAAAGTTGATAGGTGTAGACATTTTATTATTTCTTTATGTCCAAGTTTACTAGTATACGCTTCGTATATTGTTTAGTGGCAAAAGACCATTTTTCAATCTCAATTCGAAAGGCAGTTTAAACGCTCTTCTCTTGAGAGACTTGAGCTATTTTGAACCATTAAAGTTGGTCTTTGTACACTTTTTATTGTTATTTTATGTAAAATTTTACGAGTATAAGCTCCGTAGATTGTTTCATTGCCGAAAAACTGACTTACATTCCTAAATGGACAAAACCGTTAAAAGCTTCTCCATTTAGAGAGTTGAGCAATTCCTAACCATCAAAATTGATAGTTGTACACTTTTTACTATTCTTTTATGTCAAATTTTATGAGTATATACTCCGTAGATTGTTTCGTTGCCAAAAGACCAACCTTTGTTGCCAAATGAACAAAACCGTCAAAAGTTCCTCCATTGAGAGAATTGAGTTATTCTGAACCATTAAAGTTGATAGGTGTATAGTTTTTATATTTGCTTTATGTCCAAATTTACTAGTACTCACTTCGTAGATTATTTTACTATTAAAAGAACAACTTTCGTTCTCAATTGGACAAAATCATTAAAAACACCTCCATCAAGAGAGTTGAGAAATTTCAAACCATCAAAGGTGGTCGGTGTAGATTGTTTTGTTTCCAAAAGACCAACTTTCTTTCCTAAATGTACAAAACCGTTAAAACCTTCTTCTTGAAGAGAGTTGAGCAATTCCAAACCATCAAAGCTACTACATGCAGAGAGTTTAGTAATTCCGAATCATCAAAGTTGGTCACTATACACTTTTTATTGCTATGTTATGTAAAATTTTATAAGTATAGGCTCCGTAAATTGTTTCGATGATAAAAGATTAACTTTCTATCTCAAATAGACAAAACCGTTAAAAGCCCCTCCATGGAGAGAGTTGACCGATTCCGAACCATCAAAGTTGATAGGTGTACACTTTTTTTGTTGCATTATGTCCAACTTTCGTTCTTAATTCGACAAAACCGTTAAAAGCTCCTCTATCATGAGAGTTGAGAAATTTCAAACCATCAAAGTTGGTTGGTGTAGAATTTATTGTTCTTTTATGTCAAATTTTAAGAACATAGACTTCGTGGATTATTTCAATGCCAAAAGACCAACTTTCAATTTCAAATGGACAAAATCGTTAAAAGTTTTTCCATGGAGAGAGTTGAGTAATTCCAAATCATCAAAGTTGGTCGGTATACACTTTTTATTGTTATTTCATGTCAAATTTTACGAGTATAGACTCCATAGATTGTTTGGCTACCAAAAGACCAACTTTCGTTTCCAAATTAAAGGATTTAACGTATAATAGCATTTGATTATACTACGTGTTCTACTTACTTGTTAGGATCTCTTCGGTGGAACGATCTCACGATGCGAACGTCTTAGATTTCAATCATGATGATAGGACCCTAAGTTCACCCTTGAAGAACCCCTTAGCAATCCTCTCAACACTCACCCATAATTTATGTATGAAATATGTGTGTCAAGTTCTATAGAGAGACCCACTATTTATAGTAGTGGAGTCATAGTAACTTTCTTGACCTTAAACCTCTTGAGATATGGATAACATCTCAAGTATTTTATCCTTATCATATACATGATAGGAGTTGGTTCCTTAACCAATAAGGAACACTCCAAATGGGCTTGGTAACCCCAAGGGGCTTGGCCCATCTTGGATGCCCTAAAGTTCAACATACTCTCACTCACCCATGATGCGCCAAAGTGGAGTAAAGTCAAGATATTACACGGTAGTGTTTGAGAAAGATTATCATACAGGCAAATGAAAGGTGTGACCCTCATGCACACTAACCATAGTATCTCCAAAGTAGAAATCGATTAAGATCACAATGTAGTGATTTACTATGACTTAGTCAAATTAATATCAGTGTAACATCCTACCCCAAACATGTTTGAATACACAGACTAAGTATCACTCAATCCCTCAGAAGAGTCGTATACTTATCTTTTTAATCTACATGTATTTGCAATCAATGCTTGGCTAGTAAATACATGTTCTTTGTGTCATCCAAATCAGGTTTTTCCTCTTCGCCCTATTATCATTTAGTTTTGGTCCAACCTCTTCGCCCTATTATCATTTAGTTTTGGTCCAACTTGCTTTCCCAACTATGAACCTTTAGGTTGAATAGTCTTCTTAACCATAGGTAACATGTAAAGGTAGCAAACCATTGTCCCATCACCTCTTGACATAGTCAAAAGTTATTCAAAGGGTAAAATCAAGAGATCTTTAAGTATGACTTTGATCTCAGAGACTCACACAATGATGAAGTAAGGATAATTACACTCACTTCTCTATAGGTCACAAGCACATGTAGTATGAAGTACATGTTGTGGGGGAGTATTCCTTACTCTCTTATGAGTCAAGGGCATATGTTTCCTCCTCTAACCACACAGGTCTTAGTCTTGTCCTTAATCTTACAATGGGCAACAAACTTGCAATTTCTTTTTCTCACTCTTAAGTGTCAAAAGCAAATTCATACCTGGCCTTTTCAAAATAGCCTTCATGAAACTTCATGTCGATTCTTTTAAGAATCTCATCTTAGTTCCAACTAAGGCGATACTTGTTTAAAATCTTGTCCACTCTTGGTGATCAAATTCATAAACTATCTCATTCTCCTTGCTCCCACTGCGACACAGTCGATTGCTCGTGTGAGTGAGACAATCATGCCTATTTACATACTTTAATATTGTATTAGCAATTTCACAGAGTATGGATAAATAATTCAATTTATTTCAAATAAATGTATCAAAATGACAGTCTTAAAGACACACCAGTTCTGCGAATGAAAAATAATCCTAATAAAATCACATCCTGAGCAAACCTAAGGACCTCACATGTCTTTCAAAGGAGTCCCTAACGATTGGTTTAGTAAGAGGGTCTGCGACCATATTACTAGTGGAGATATGTTGTAGGACCACCCCTATATCTGCAACCATTTTTCTGACAAAATTATATTTCATCTTTATGTGTTTCGTTTTTCCATGATATTTGGGGTCTTTGACATAAGCCAGTGTAGCCATACTATCACGGAACAATGTGACATGTTTTGACGCTTACTTGACAACTGACAAATGTTGTAAGAACTCCCTTAACCACACAGCTTCTTGAGCTGCTGAGGAACAAGCTATGTATTCTGCCTCCATTGTGGATAATACAATACAAGATTACTTTTTACTACTCCAAGAGATTGCTCCTCCATTAAGCAGAAAAACATATCCCGAGGTAGATTTGAGTTCATCCACATCACCTCCCCAGTCTGCATTAGTGTATTCGACTAGATGCAAATCTTTTCCGTTTGATATTACAAAAATACCCCCACCAATAATATATTGACATGTGTTATATTGGGCTCAGCAAGTCTTCCATGCCTCACCAGGAAGTCATCTCGGTAAGCAAAGAAGAAAAGTAGCTGGACAACAGTGCCCTTTCGAGGTTACCTCCTCGGTCTAGTGAAACACCTGGACCTACCAAGGTGAAAGGCATTTAAGTGCAGCCCCCAACAATAATTAGGGGACCCATCTTAATAGTGGCTCTAAATCCTTATAAAGCTCTCAAAGTCAGGTATTATCTTCCTAATCACAATTTTTGAACTTTGATGAAGAGAGAGCTCTAGTCCAAGGAGCTCGCCTGATTTCATAATACGAATTGACTTGAGCGTCAGAGCGCCAACGCCAGAGGACTACCTTTGATGCAGCCTTTAGCTCATCTTTGTTCATTTTGCTGAACTTCAGGACTGCCTGGCTGGTCAGCTCCTTAAAAGGACTTGCATTCCTGGAAATCTTGCTGGACTGCCTGGCTGGTCGGCTACGAGACTACTTGGTTGGTCGGCTCATTTGAAGCATCTTCACCCCTGGTCGGTTGCTCGACTCCCTGGAAGGTGACTCCTGGTCGGCTGCTTGGTACAATAGAAGGGTTTTCACCCCTGGTCAGCTGCCTGGCTGGTCGACTCCTTGGAAGGGTCTTCACCCTTGCTAGTCTTGCAGGACTGTAGGTTTGACCGATTGATCGTCTTCTCGGTGTTGGCACCTTTTTGACGTCATCACCGTTGAATAATAGCGTATAATCTAGTGTGCCTTTAAGGTACCTCAATATCCTTTTGACGGTTTCCAATGCTCTAGCCTTGGATCCGATTGGAAATAACTTACCACCCCTATGGAATAGCATATGTCAGAATATGTATACATCATAGCATACATCAGGCTCCCAAAAGCATTGGAATATGGAACTCTAGACATTTTATCTTTCTCTTCTAGAGTCTTGGGACTCATATCACGACTAAGGCTAACATTCATCTCAATAGGAGTGTCAATGTGTTTACAATCTTTCATATTAAATCATTCTAACACCTTTTTTATGTACGACTCTTGAGATAAACCCAATAGTCTTTTAGATCAATTTCGAAGGATTTTAACTCTCAATATGTAATCAGCTTCACCCAAATCTTTGATCTCAAAGTTTGATGCTAACCACTTCTTAATAGTTACAATCAACTCTTTGTCATTTCCGACTAACAGAATGTCATCCACATATAAAGACAGGATGACCATACCACTCGTAGATGTTTTGATATACACACAATGATCTTCTTCCATTATTGTAAATCCATCTTTTAGGATTGCTTCATGGAATTTGATATTCCATTATCTGGATGTTTGTTTATGGCCATAGATGGAACGATTAAGTTTACAAACTTTATGTTCCTGACCTTTAACCTCAAAACCTAATGGTTGAGCTATATAGATCTCCTCATCCAGTTCTCCATTGAGAAAAGTTACCCTTATATATATTTGGTATAGATCCAAATCTAAATGTGCGACTATAGCTAGAATGAGGTGAATAGAAGCAAACCTCACCACTAGTGAAAAAGTTTCTTCATAATCAATTCCCTCTTTTTTCTTGTAGCCCTTAGCTACTAATCGAGCCTTATATCTTTCTATAGTTCCATCTGCATTACGTTTTATTTTGAGAACCCATTTGTTCCCAATTGCTTTGAGGTTCGATGGAAGATCAACCAAATCCCAGACATGGTTCACTTTCATCAACTCCATTTCTTCCCCCATAGCTTTCATCCATTCCCTAGCCTTTCGACCAGAAATAGCCTCTTGTATAGACTTTGGCTCCTCCTCATCCAATGGAGTTATCATGAATGTCTCCCCTTCAATCTCATAATGATGATGGGGAATATGTCCATGAATACTCAATCTAGGCTGAGATTAACTTGATCAAGCTCCGTTTGAGCAAGTTCATCCAATGTGACACTCCCACTATCCCCTTGAGTTTCCTCTAATGGGTTATCAGTAGTGTCAACATCATGAGTTTCCATTTCATAGAATTGGAAATTCTTTTCAATATCACCTTGGTTGGGAAATTCCTCTTCAAAGAATGTGACATCCCATTACTCAATTTCTGTAACTCTCCCTTGTTCGTCCTCCACTATGAAGACATATGTTAGGTGTTAAATACACCTAATATTTTATTGTTAAAGAACACATTTTTCCCATGATTTTGGTATAGTTTCTACCTCTTTTGGGTGTCTATGTGAACAGGTACTGGAGATGGGCGTGATAACAGAAATTGAGCTGAACCCGACATTTGCAGCCTGGGCGCGGCTGCAGGACGCGATTTTACCTTTTCACATAATTAGGAGCTGACGTGACAAGCAGTTATTGGATCAAGGTTTAATATTTAAGACAAAACCCTAGGAAACACACGGCCACCAGAGACTGTAGAGACGGCAGAACACACAGAGGCAAGGAAATCAAGTGCGGCTAAGACTGTGAGAGATCAACAGCAAGGCTGGGTGTGATTCCCTTCCATCTTCTTGAGATTTGAACATTGATTATTGAGTATTATGTTGGATTTTATTAGTATTATGAGTAGCTAAATTCTTTTCTAGCTGAAATTTGGTAAGTTCTTCTACCATAAACCTTGTGCATGGATTCAATTGATGATTAGACCAAGTTTAATTCTTTGTTCTCTAGATTAATTGTTAATTTCCTATTGTTATGCATGCCTGATCAACATCATAATTTTAGGAATTGTTAGTTGAACATATTCGGCTGACCATGACCCGGTGTTTGACGAAGTAACAAGAACTTGCGTAAGATCCAAGTTTTGGGAACATTGAATATAGTTGATTGGGTGATACACCATTACCCTAGATTGTGTGATTGTCGATTTCCTAGTGCGTATGCTTATTTTAGGATGTTCTTAGGAGAGACCAAACCAAGACTCCTCTAATAAGAAAAGATCTTGCAACTGGACCAAAGTCAGGATCGTTGTTTAGGGAAATCTAATTGACTGCAGCTGGACCAAAGCCTTTCAATTGACATCGTTAAACTTTTAAATTGTTTAATTGCTATTAATCTGTGTGCACAGGTGGAGGTAGTTGAGCGCGCCAATCCTAAGCTAGGTTTTGTCCATTGATATTTAATTCAATCGTAATTTAGCCGTTAGGTAGTTTGCGCTATTATTTTGTAATTAATTGGTAGTTGGTACAGTCTTCGTGGATTCGATCCCATTCACTTTTACTGTTTTGCAACACGTACTCTTGCGATTGGGTAAAACCCGTCGGTACTTGAATTGCAATTTTATTTGCTATAAAAGTATCGATCAAGTTTATGGCACCGTTGCCGGGGACTGTTTAGTTTATTACTAGTTTTGTTACGGCAATAGTGTTTAATTTTAATTTATTATAGTTTTAATATTTCAACTTACATTGCTCAATTTCTTTTGCAGGTACCAAACGGTGTTCTTTGGTGCATGGTCAATACTCGTTCTCAACAAATACCGTTGGAAAAATTTGATTCAGAAATAAAGAGGACTGTTAGATTATTGCGACAGAGAGATATGGGGGATAACAATAGGCAAATTCAGGCGGCAGAAAACGCTGAGGCTCGTGTCCCTATGATGAATTGCTACATTCCGCAGAATATAGCTCAGCCGTCGTGCATTACATATCAACCTACAGGGGCGGCTAACTTCAGTTTGTCACCTCAATTGCTCAACTCAGTGCCGCATTATGAGGGGAGATTTGATGAAGACCCACATCAACATTTGAAAAAAATTTCTGACTTGTGTCGCACCCAAAACGTGACGGGGATAACTGCTGATAATCTTAAATTCGTGAACTTTCCTTTTACTCTTAGAGGGTGAGCGAAGATGTGGTACAATGCTATAGAGGCAGGATCTGTTGGTACATGGGAGCAGATGGCGACAAATTTTTTAAGGGATGTTTTTCTAGCCCATCGGACTAAACAACTAGCGCATGACATCCAGAATTTCCAGCAGAAGGATGGAGATTTATTTTATGAGGCTTGGAAAGATTTTAAGAATCGATTGGTTCGCTGTCCCACCCATAACTTGCATAAGGATGATGTGGTACTTCACTTTTATGAGGGATTGAATGAGGTCAATCGGATGAAGGTAGATTCAGCGTGCAATGGTGTTTTGATGCGCAAAAGTAGTGAGGAGGCAATGGAGCTATTTGAGGATTTAAGTGAAGATTTCCAGCAATTTTCGATAAGAGGAAGAAATTTAGCAAAAAGACATGGTATGTATGAAGTTAGTGCTGATACTAAAACTCAAGCTGAGATGGGAAATCTTAATCGAAAATTAGACATGATTGTTGAGGCTATGAAGGGAATGAATGTAAAAGTTCCAACACCATCACAACCAGCCACTCTTTGTGGAGTTTGTTCTCAACAAAATCATGTTACTGAGGCTTGTCCATTGACATCCATGATGGATCAAGAGCAAGTTTACTTCTTGGGGCAAGGGAATTTCAACATGAGAAATCAAGTTTGTCCATGGCATAATCACCCAAATTTCTCATGGAGAGGTGATCAAAACACAACCAATACAGCGGCACCAATTGACCAACCAGCCAAGAAAAGTGAATTGGAGATTACGATGTTTCAGTTTATGCAACAAACAACTCAAACCATTCAAAAGTTCGAAACTCAAGTGGGGCAAATGGCTAAAGAGATGCATGAGAGGAAGAGAGGAGAGTTACCATCACAACCCATGAATAACCCAGCTGGACAAGAGCAAGTGCAAGCCGTGACAATTCTCAGAAGTGGAAAATAAATTGAGAAAGTGGTGCAGAAGACATCAGAATCAAGTCAGGAAGGTACTACCAAAAGGGTGCAGAAAGGGTGCAAATCTGTACCAGTGACCGACAGGGTACAGGAAGGGTGCAAATCTGCACCAGTGGAGACAGAAAAATGGGGAAGAGACCCTCCACCTTTCTCGCAAAGGTTTACTAAACAAATATTTGATTCTAAAGCTCATGATATTTTTGAGAATTTGCGTAAGGTTGGGATTAATATTCCATTGCTTGATGCCATTAAACAAATTCCTTCGTATGCAAAATTTCTTAAAGAATGTTGCTCTAAAAAGAGAAAATTTGTTGCACATGAGAGAGTTGCTTTGAATGAAGAAGTGAGTGCAGTGTTGTTAAATAAGCTCCCACCCAAGCTTAAAGACCCTGGTACTTTTACCATACCTTGTAAGGTGGGAAATCAATATTTTGAAAAGGCATTGTTAGATTTAGGCGCAAGCATTAATTTATTGCCCTATTCTATGTATGAGAAACTTGGGTTGGGAGAACTTCAGGAGACTTCTATCACTTTACAGTTTGCCGACCGTAGTGTAAAGAGGCCTAGAGGAATTTTAGAAGATGTTTTGGTGACTGTAAATGATTTAATTTTGCCTGCTGATTTTGTTGTCTTGGACATGGAAGATAACTCGAGATCCTCATCTATACCTATCATTCTTGGACGTCCTTTTGTGGTTACTGCTGATATGCATATTCATGTGAAGAAAGGAACTATAACCATGAAAGTGAATGACCAAGAATTGGAATTTTGTCTATTTAACGGTCTAAAATCTCATGATGATCAGAGAGATTGTTTTAATGTTGATACTATACATGATCTTGTGAGTAAGGATTTTCAGGTACCAAGCAAAGACCCCTCAGAGGTAGTGGTGACACAAGGCCTCGATGATCGAGCAGTATCTGCAGGATCTATGGAGCATGGTAGCAAAATCGAGGGGGCTAATTTGAGACTCCACCTTGACCCTTCATATGTTGGTAAGGGTACTCCGCCTTTTGAACAACTGACGCTTACTAATTCATCTCTTTTTTTCCTTACAGTTCAAGCACCAAAATTGGAGATGAAGCAGCCACCCAATCACCTGAAATATGCTTATTCGAAAGAGGATGCTCAACCTTCTATAGAGGCACAAAGGCGGCTAAACCCATACATGAAAGAAGAAGAAGACAAGCATCGTATACATCTGCATAAATTAAAGGAATTGTGTCATGAAGACTATGAGAACGCAAAGTTGTCGAAGGAGCGCTCAAAGAAATACCATGTTAGGAAATTATTGAGGAAAGATTTTTATGAGTGGAAAAAGCGTTTGCGAATATTCCCTAACAAGCTGAAGTCAAGATGGCATGGACCCTACTTAATGAAGAAAGTGCATCCGCAAGAAGCACTTGACCTACATTACATCACATCTGATCAAGTGAATGGGCACCGTGTGAAGCCTTATTGGGATTCAGTCCCTATCACCATAGAGGAGGACATCCAATTCGATCCACCTTAATCATAGCCACAATGTGATTATGTCCGGCTGAAGACAATAAATTTAGCACTTCATGGGAGGTAACCCATGTGGAGGAGCATCTTATTCGACATTTTCAACCAGCTAAGTCTCCTTTCCATTTTCTTTAATTGCAAATTTAATTGTCGCAATCGCAAATTTATTATTTGTTTTTTCGTTAACAATGAGGACAATGTCGATTTCAAGTTTGGGGGAGAGGGAATTTGCTTGTGCCAAAAATTTTTGAATGAGTTTTTGAATTGACATACTTGTGCTTGATTTGTATCAAGTGCTTTAGAGACTGACGGTGTGATTATTTGCATGAGTAATTGCTATGAATGTCTGCTTGGTATACACATTATTCATGCACTGTTTAGCCATGTGAGGAGCCTTCAGAGGAAAAAAATTTTTGTGTGCAATGAATTTCATGATTATGTATAGCTAGAACTTGTATTAAACCATCTGAAGTTAAGTGCTGTGTTTTTATTCTACGAAAGTGAGGAAGGCATTCTTTGTTCAATTTGGCCTACCTTGGATGAATCTTGTGAACTCCTTCTAAATTAAAATCTTGCTTCTTTTGCTAAACCTCCCTATCCTTGTGATGAGTTATGCATGATCAATGAGTTGTAAATTTAGAATTCCATTATGGGACTTTGTTTTGAGATGTTGGAAGGATCATTTGTGAAGTTTAGAAGGTTTTTGAGGGTGAATTGTTAGGACCATAAGCTAAAGTGCGGCCACATAATTTGGGTACTGTCAGATTTTGGAGAGGTATTTTTAGATGGCTGGTCAGCGAACATAGCTGAAAAAAAAACAAAAAAAAAAACAAAAAAAAACAAAAAAAAAAGGAAAGATAAAAAAAATGTGAAGAAAAAAAAAACACAAGTGCTTCTTAATCATCTCTTGACCCACCATTGATTTCTAGTGAGGATCTTGAAAGAAAAAAAAGAGCTACAAGAGGAGACAAACGGAAGAAAATGGCAGCTATCAAGTAGAAAGGGAAAGATGTGGAAATTTTGGGTGATTTTGTTGAGGTATGAGAAGGGTATGTTCGATCCATTACACCTAAATCATAGATTGAGTAGTATTGGTCTTTTGATGGATGCCTAATTTTGGACTCTTTTGATGATTGCATGACCATCATATGTTTTGTATGAACCTTGCCCTTATTAAGCCTATGTAATCTCTGCAGCTAAAATCCTTTATCATTTTGAGCCTATTTGCGATTGGATAATGATAACGTAGTTTGAGTCCAATTTATGATTATTTTATGCCCTGCCTTTTTCAGTTTTTCCTAGCCATATTTTTGTGAACCCAATAAAGTCCTTCTGATTCATGGATGAGAATGCTTGCCGTAAGTAAGATTGGTGGTCATACAAGCATATGGCTGCATATCATGAATTCATACGAGAGTAAACACAACCCTTAAACACTTGAGTGAGAAATTTCTTCTATATATATTTTGTGTGTACCTATGTGAGATTGTGTAAGAATAAGGTGTATGCTAAAGCAATTGTGAGCAGAATTGAGTTGTGCAATTTCCACCAAAAGTTAATATTGCACTGACATGACGATAAGGTACTTGTATTGCCAATTCTTGATTGAGTTTTTCAAGTTAAGCTTAATTGATTTTCAATATTTTTCTTGACTGTTTGCTTGTGGACAAGCAAGATTTAAGTTTGGGGGATTTTGTTAGGTGTTAAATACACCTAATATTTTATTGTTAAAGAACACATTTTTCCCATGATTTTGGTATAGTTTCTACCTCTTTTGGGTGTCTATGTGAACAGGTACTGGAGATGGGCGTGATAACTGAAATTGAGCTGAACCCGACATTTGTAGCCTGGGCGCGGCCGCAGGACGCCATTTTACCTTTTCACATAATTAGGAGCTGACGTGGCAAGCAGTTATTGGATCAAGGGTTTAATATTTAAGACAAAACCCTATGAAACACACAGCCACCAGAGATTGGAGAGACGGCAGAACACACTGAGGCAAGGAAATCAAATGCGGCTAGGACTGTGAGAGATCAACAGCAAGGCTGGGCGTGACTCCCTTCCATCTTCTTGAGATTTGAACATTGATTATTGAGTATTATGTTGGATTTTAATAGTATTATGAGTAGCTAAATTCTTTTCTAGCTGGGATTTGGTAAGTTCTTCTACCATAAACCTTGTGCATGGATTCAATTGATGATTAGACCAAGTTTAATTCTTTGTTCTCTGGATTAATTATTAATTTCCTATTGTTATGCATGCCTAATCAACATCATAATTTTAGGAATTGTTAGTTGAACATATTTGGCTGACCATGACCCGGTGTTTGACGAAGTAACAAGAACTTGCGTAAGATCCAGGTTTTGGGAACATTGAACATAGTTGATTGGGTGATACACCATTACCCTAGATTGTGCGATTGTCGATTTCCTAGTGCGTATGCTTATTTTAGGATGTTATTAGGAGAGACCAAACCAAGACTCCTCTAATAAGAAAAGATCTTGCAACTGGACCAAAGTCAGGATTGTTGTTTAGGGAAATCTAATTGACTGCAGCTGGACCAAGGCCTTTCAATTGACATCGTTAAACTTTTAAATTGTTTAATTGCTATTAATCTGTGTGCCAGGTGGAGGTAGTTGAGCGCGCCAATCCTAAGATAGGTTTTGTCCATTGATATTTAATTCAATCGTAATTTAGCCGTTAGATAGTTTGCGCTATTGTTTTGTAATTAATTGATAGTTGGTACAGTCTCCGTGGATTCGATCCCATTCACTTTTACTGTTTTGCGACACGTACTCTTGCGATTGGGTAAAACCCGTCGGTATTTGAATTGCAATTTTATTTGTGATAAAAAGTATCGATCAATATACCCTTTCGAAGTTTCAGAGTATCTTATAAAGATACATTTCTTCCCTCGGGGTCCTAACTTCCCACATTTAGAAGTAGTGTATGAATGTAAGATACCGAACCCCAAATGACCTAAACTAGGCTTTTCTCCAGTCCATAACTCATATGGAGTTGATGAGACTAACTTTGTTGGTACACGATTTAGAACATAGGCTGCAGTTAGAAAAGCGTCACCTCAAAAGGAGATTGGCAAATTTGCTTGTGCCATCATTCATCTAACCATGTCCGGTTCTATTTCTCCTTTCAACAACACCATTTTGTTGAGGAGTATAAGGAATAGATAATTGTCTAGCTATTCCTTTTTCATCACACGATTCCTTGAATTGCTCTCATAGATACTCGAGTCCACGATCAGTCCAAAGAGCTTTTATACTCTTGTCTAATTGATTCTCTACCAACATTAAATATCGGGTAAAGCATTCCAATGCTTTCGATTTGTGAGAAATCGAGTAGACATGACCATATCTGGAATAGTCATCTATGAAAGTGATGAAATACGAAACTCCATACCTCGCTTTTACATTCAAGGGACCACAGATGTCGGAATGAATTAGTTGTAGAGGGTTTGTGGCCTATTTTGCTTTTCCAAATGGTAAACATGTTACTTTTCCAGCCAAGCAATGCTCACATGTGGACAAGTCAACTTTAACTAGTGGACCCAAGAGGCCCTCTTTTGCTAACCTATTGATTCTGTCTTGTCCAATGTGTCCTAATCTAGCATGCCATAAATGACCATCTTTTGGAGCATTATTACTAGAAGTAGCAACAAATGAAGCAGAATTTATTAAATTTGCATCATAAACAACATCCATAATCATAAAACCATTAAGCAAAAAACCACAACCATAATAAATCTTTTCCAGAAATAACTTAACACAACTTTGTTTAAAACGGAATTCAAAACCTAAATCTAGAAGGACAGTAACTAAAAGTAGATTTCTTCGCACTTCAAGTGCATAGAGCACATCATGCAAATATAGACTTCTTCCTCCCCGCAGATCCAATTTGTAGGTACCGATTCCTATAACTTCTGCTTTAGCATTATTTCCCATGAAAATTCTTCTACTCCCCTTAGAAATACGTCTAAAATCTACAAACAACGATCTTTCTCGAGCTATGTGATCTGTTGCCCTTGAGTATATAGTCCAAACAAGAACTGGTTCGGCTAACATACCACTAGTAATCATATTCAAAAAAGATAGTTGAGAATAGTCAATTACCTTCACCTCGGTGCATTCCCGAGAAAAGTGACCCAGTTTCTCACACTTGTAGCATTTCATCTTCATTTTTTCCTTCTTGGATTTGCGTTTGCCCTTCTTAGGCGTTGCATCTTTGGGTCCAAGTGTCTTTCCTTTGCCTTTCTTTCCTGTTCCCTTCCATGAGCCCTTAGCTCCACATTTGTTTGATTGAGCTATGTTTGCCTTAGTCTTGAGCTTTTCAGAAAGAAGACGATCCTCTTCCAACTCCACATGTTTGGCAATATCATCAAAGGTTTTGATGTTGTCATTGTGGGTGAGATTCACCCTCATGTGTTCCCATGCAGTTAGCAAGGAATGTATGACAGGCATCACTTGTTGTTCATCAGAAAGCACATGTCCAGCTTCACCCAATTCGCTAATCATATTAGCCAAATTAGTCAAGTGTTGCCTCATCGTTTGATTCGGACGCTTGACATAACTATCAAAGTTTAGAGTAAGCTAGCGAGGCCTCATGGTGGAGGTTCCACCCATTTGCAGCTCAACTGCATCCCAAAGTGCTTTGGAAGTCTTATGTTTTTCAAACTACGACATCAAGTCATTACGCATACTACTTAACATAAATATGCGAGCAACTCGTTCTTTGCGTTTGAAAGCTACATAAGTCTTCATATCATGCCTATGCGCAGCTGTGGTACCTTGTTCAAGCTCCACCATTGGTTGTGTTACTGTTTTCAGCATATCTTGCTCTTTTAGCAGATATTGAATTTCGCAATGCCAAACATCGTAATTCTTGTCAGTCAGCTTCTCTCCAGCATTGAGATCAGCGACGACACTTTTTGTAACAAACACTAGTCACAAAAAAATGTTTACATAAGAGACTAATACAATATAATATGTTTCACTTCACATTCAAGTTTTTTACTTTAAATGATCATTTTATGCAATAAAAACAATATCTATATTTAATAACATACAATCAATTCTTATAAGCACACTTTAATCATTCAAGTCAAAAACGAATTGAGCCAAAACATTGGTTGAATATAATATCAAATAAAATATTCAAATCGACATAATCGTTTTATTAAAAAAAACTGCAAAGGGAAATATGTAAAAAAAAAACTACAATCCTAAGCTACAAAATCCTAAACAGAAACTATTAATGTTATTCTTAAGGTAGCCTAGGACACACATGCTCAAGCATTGAGCTTGGAAAATGAGCATGTTATTCACATCTTTGACAAAATGGTAAGTGATGTTCAAAACAGAAAGTCACATGAGCATATTGTCCACATCTTGGACAAAATGGTAAGTCATGTTCAAGACAGAAAGTCACATTTGGGACTTCTTCCACTTCATCTTCTTCATCGGAAGAGATATTAATAACATCAGGGGAAGAAGGTATATTGATAACCTCTACCACTTCTTCATTAGAAGAGATGTCAATAACCTCCGGGGAAGAAGGTATATTGATAACATCTACCACCTCGTCATCGGATGAAGAATCCAAGACTCTAGGTTGAAATGGAGTTATAGCAACTTCGGGTTCATTTTCAGATAGAGTTTGATCCTAAATAGGATCTTCTTCAGGGTCTTCCTCAAAGTTTGACTCAACATCTCCTTGTGACCCATCTAGCATATAATTAATGCGAGATTACTTTGACTCATCGTCACTTGATTATGAGTCGACAAGTCTTTTCCTCTTTGGATCAGACCTCCATACAGCCCTTCTATAACCAGGAGTAACTCCCTTCTTTGTCCTCACCATTGCTACAATCAACAACATTAAATTCTTTTAGGCATCATTTGAATGACAATAATATTGTCATTTTGTATTCACGTGTAAGAGAGCAAATAATGTGCTATAAAAGCATATAATAACCCCAATTTCAAAATTAGTCATGTTAATGTACCCTTCAATTTTAATGACAAGAAACCTACATATTTAGTTTGTAAAGTATAGGAACCAGAAATAGCAATTCAAGTTGTTCCCAAGAAAAAGGGGGGCCTTCCAAATAATTTGGTGCGCAATTAAAGAACCATTTTCCTAGAAAGAACTTCTTTATTATTGCTTTTAAGGTTCATCATATTTTACACAAAACCAAACATGTGGTTAATGTCATAAAAATTGAGTTAAAAAATTTTCAAACCAAAAAAAATTAGAAAATTACAGAAAATAGTAAATTAAATTTCGTGAATTTTAAAAAAAATTTCATATTGTTTGGAGTTCTGTGGGCTCCATGCGCGCCTACATTCTCTTAGCCCAGTCCAAAAAAAATCATAATTTTTTTCTTCAGAAATTAATAAAACATTTAGGCCAAAATTTTAAATCCGATTCAAAGTGACAAAACTGTTGAAAGTTTCTCCATGGAGAGAGTTGAGCAATTTTGAACCGTCGAAGTTGGTCAGTGTACAACTTTTATTGTTATTTTATGTCAAATTTTACAAGTATAGGCTTTGGAAATTGTTTGGATTCCAAAAGACCAACTTTTTATCTCAAATGGGCAAAACCATTGAAAGTCCCCCCATGGAGAGAGTTAAGAAATTACAAACCATCAAAGTTGATAGGTGACTACTTTCTTTTGTTATTTTATGTCCAAATTTAATAGTCTACACTTCATAGATTGTTTCGTTTTCGAAGGATGAACTTTCGTTCTCAATTGGATAAAATCGTTAAAAGCTCCTTTATGAAGAAGTTGGGCAATTCTGAACCATCAAGGTTGGTTGGTGTACACTTTTTATTATTATTCTATGTCAAATTTTATGATTATAGGCTTGTAGATTGTTTCCTTGCCGAAAGACCGACTTACTTTCCCAAATGAACAAAACTGTTAAAACCTTCTCCATGGAGACAGTTGAGTAATTCCAAACAATCAAAAATTGATAGATGTATACTTTTTACTATTCTTTTATATCAAATTTTATGAGTATAGGCTCCATAGATTGTTTCATTGCGTAAAGACTGACTTACATTCTCAAATAGACAAAACCGTGAAAAGCTGCTCCATTGAGAGAGTTGAGAGCTATTTCGAATCATCAAAGTATATAGGTGTACACTTTTTATTGTTTCTTTATGTCTAAATTTTCTAGTATTCACTTCGTGGAGTATTTCATTGTCAAATGAATAACCTTCGTTCTCAATTCGACAAAACAGTTAAAAGCTCCTCTATCGAGAGAGTTGAGCAATTTCGATATATCGAACTTGGTCGGTGTACACTTTTTATTGTTATTTTATGTCAAATTTTCTGAGTATAGACTCTGTCCATTATTTTGATGCAAAAACATCACCTTTTAATCGCAAATGAACAAAACCGTTAGAAGCTCCATGATGGAGAGAGATTTGAGAAATTCCGAACAATCAAAGTTGGTCGGTCTACACTTTTTATTGTTATTCTATGTCAAATTTTACGAGTATAGACTACATACATTGTTTGGTTGCCGAAAGACCGACTTTCGTTCCCAAATGGACAAATTCATTAAAAACACCTTCTTGGAGAGAGTTGAGCAATTCAGAATCATCAAAGTTGATAAGTGTACAAATTTTATTATTGCTTTATGGTCAAGTTTACTAGTATACACTTTGTATATTGTTTGGGTGGAAAAAGACCATTTTTCATTCTTAATTGGAAAGGAGGTTTAAAAGCTCCTTTATCGAGAGACTTGAGGTATTTTGAAACATCAAAGTTGGTATTTCTACATTTTTTTATTGTTATTCTATGTCAAATTTTATGCGTATAGGCTCCATAGATTGTTTCGTTGGCAAAAGACTGACTTACGTTCTCAAATGGACAAAACCTTTAAAAGCATATACATGGAGAGAGTTGAGTAATTCGAAACCATCAAAATTGATAGGTGTACACTTTTTACTATTCTTTTTTTGTCAAATTTTGTGAGTATAGAATCCGTAGATTCTTTCATTGCCAAAAGACCAACTTTCGTTCCCAAATTGCCAAAATCGTTAAAAGTTCCTCCATGGAGAGAATTGAGTAATTCCGAACCATCAAAGTTGGTAGATGTGTAGTTTTTATTGTTACTTTATGTTCAAATTTGATAGTATACCCTTTGTATATTCTTTCGTTGTCGAAAGACAAAGTTTCCATCTAAATAGGACAAAACCGTTAAAAACTCCTCTATCCAAAGAACTGAGCATTTTTGAACTATCAAAGTTGGTCCGTGTACAACTTTTATTGTTATTTTATGTCAAATTTTATCAATATAGGCTTCATAGATTATTTCCATGCCAAAAGACAAACTTTCATTCCTAAATGGACAAAATGATTAAAATGTGAAACCCCGACCCAAAAATTAGTGCAATTTTTATGTTTAAACAAAGGGGGAAAAACTGGACTAGGCGCACCTGGGGGCGCCTTGGCGCAGCACCCAGTCCAGTGAATGCAAGAATGGAGGAAGTCCAGAAGAGGAGGTACTGGACTGGGCGCACCTCGGGGCGCCTAGACGTAGCGCCCAGTCTAGTGGGAGATGGGATGTGGAGTAGGCGCACCTTGCCTGGGCGTGAAAACCCTGCACGCCCAGAGCAGCGCCTGAGGGAAATTTTGTTAGGCCAGGGCGCCTAGGCGCCCATGGTAGCGCCTAGGCGCAGTCCGTGTTTTCAAAAAGGGTCCAACGAGCCATTTTAGAGAGATTCTTGCTTGGGTTCAGTTCTAGAGAGAGAAAGTGACGATTCTAGAGAGAAGAGTATTTGGAGTGATTCTTAGAGATTGGAGCTTGGTTTTGGAGATTGGGAAAGGATTCAAGGAAGATTCAAGCTTTGAAAGTAAGTTTCTTCATTTTTCCATTTCTAGGGTTTTGAGTAGATCTTGTTAGTTTTGTTTAGAGTTGATTTCTATGGTTTGGATATGTTGATTTAGGGTCATATGTGGTTGTATATGTAGGTTTGATTATTGTTTTGAGGTTGAGTTCCATAAGGTTGAGATTGAGGGTTTTAGAGGAACCCTAGAGAGAGAAAGTAAGTTTTTCTCAATTTAGTTGATTAATACATGATTAATATGTTATATTGAGATGTTTGGATAATTAAATGGGTATGACATTGTGTGGGATTGTTAGGTTGGTGAAACGGGGATTAAAACCCTAATTGTGAGATTTGTGAATTGCTCGACGCGAGGTACGGGATTTCCAACCATTCTTTCTATCGTTGTTCTAAATCTTTTAAAAAGCATTTCGATTCCTCATTGGTCGTTTTATTTGTGTTTCCGCCTTAATTGCTTCTAAGGGGAAACGAACCTTGTATGTAGAATATTGTAATTCTCGATGTTGCATGAACTGTATGTGCGTGTTCCATCATCTATGGGCACGATTTGATTCCGTTCATGCATCATGGTAGTTATGTATATATATATATATGTCATGGCATAAACACATTAGAATTGCATTGGACTTCGAGTATGGACTGGGAGATCCTTAGGATTCTTGAAAGCTACTTGGAGGGATGACGAGGTGATGAGAGTTACCACCAAGTCATGTGAACTCCTTGTAGGATAACGCACTAGAGGTACGGTTAATGAGGGACCTTGCCTGGAATGGTGCGGGCGTGATGGGATCACGCAACCGGGTAATCCAAGAGCGTTTGATGTTAGGGAGCTTGCTCCTATTCAATATGACATGGAACGAGCCATGGTATCGATGATGTTTGCTTATGAGGGGATTGCCCGGATTGATGTTTTATGTGATTGTTGAGTATACGTGCATGTGGTAGATTTCATACTGTTGCATAGCCTATTGTTTCAGATACGGCCTTATTACTCTTTATACTCTTAACCCTACTGAGCTTCTTGCTCACTCTCTACTTTCTTTTCCACCCACAGGTGATACTGGTACAGGTATAGGTACCAGTGGAGTGGATCAGTGAGAGCGGGATGTGACATGGATGGCCCTAGGTAGGATGAGGGTGCTAGAGAGATACTTTAAGCACGTATTTTGTAAACAATGTATTGATGATTCTTCATGATATACTTATAACCATTTGGCACCAGAGGGTGTATGCATGATGTATGCTGAGTTGATTTTATGGTTATATGATATTATGAATTTGATGATGTGTTTATACTATCAGTTTGTGCATGCTGGTAGTGGATGGCCTGAGGCCCTAGGATCAGGATTGCATGTGATTGAGGCCTAAGGCCTGGCTAGGTTGCTAGTGTGATGGATTGATGATTTTTCTGTTGCGTGTTTCTGATGCAGGCGGGGACTCTCCGTTATACGGGGAGATGTCGCCGGATTTCCGGTTCGCCGGATGATCACACTAGTGGCCTAGGACGATGCCGGAGGGCACCCGTGGCATGCCCGGATCGGGGCGTCACATAAAAGCTCATCCATGGAGAGAGTTGAGCAATTATGTATTATCAAAGTTGATAGATGTGCAGTTTTTATTGTTGCCTTATGTCCAAATTTATTGGTATACGTTTCGTATATTGTTTTGTTTCCGAAAGACCAACTTTCGTTCTCAATTCGACAAACAGTTAAAAGCTCATCTATCGAGACAGTTCAACAATTTAAAACCATCAAAGTTGGTTGGTGTACATTTTTATTGTTATTTTATGTCAAATTCTACGAGTATAGATTTCGTATGTTGTTTCGTTGCCGAAAGACCATCTTTCGTTTCCAAATGGACAAAACAGTAAAAAGCTCATCCATGGAGAGAGTGATGCAATTCTGAACCATCAAATTTGATAGGTGTGCTTTTTTTATTTTTGCTTTATGTCCTAATTTTCCAGTATTTGCTTCGTAGATTATTTTGTTGTTAAAAAATCACTTTTCATTCTCAATTGGATGAAAACTTTAAAAGCACATCTATAGGGAGAGTTGAGCAATTTCAAACCATCAAAGTTGGTCGGTGTACACTTTATTGTTCTTTTACTTCAAATTTTATGAGTATAGACTCTATAGATTAGTTTGTTGCCAAAAAATTAACTTTTGTTGCCAAATAGACCAAACCGTTTAAAGTTCCTCTATGAAGAAAATTGACTAATTCCAAACCATCAACGTTGAAAGGTATGCACTATATATTGTTGCTTTATCTTCAACTTTACTAGTATATACTTCGTAGATTGTTTCGTTGTCAAAAATACTAACTTTCAATCTCAAATGGATAAAATCGTTAAAAGCGAGAGAGTTGAGTTGAGCAATGTCAAACCATCAAAGTTTGTCTGTGTACACTTTATTGGTCTTTTATGTCAAATTTTACGAGCATAGACTTCGTAGATTGTTTCGACGCCAAAAGACCAACATTTTATCTCAAATAGACAAAACCGTTAAAAGCTTCTCCATCCAGAGAGTTGAGCAATTCTCAATCATCAAAGTTGGTCGGTATACACTTTTTATTGTTATTTTATGTCAAATTTTATGAGTATAGACTCCATAGATTGTTTGGTTGCCAAAAGATCAACTTTCGTTTCCAAATGAACAAATTTGTTAAAAGCTCTTCTCCAGAGGGAGTTGAGTTATTTTGAACCATCAAAGTTGATAGGTGTGCACTCATGGTTGTTGTTTTATCTCCAAATTTTCTAGTATTCAATTTGTAAATTATTTCATTTTTAATAAAACAGCTTTCGTTCTCACTTTAGCAAAACGATTAAAAGCACCTCTATCGAGAGAGTTGACCAATTTCAAACCATCAAAGTTTGTCAGTCTGCACTTTACTATTCTTTTATGTCAAATTTTACGAGCATAGACTTCGTAGATTGTTTCGTTTCGAAAAGACCAACTTTCGTTCCCAAATGGACCAAACTGTTAAAAGTTCCTCCATGGAGAGAATTCAGTAATTCTGAACCATCAAAGTTGATAGGTGTGCAATTTTTATTGTTTCTTTATATCCAAATTTACCGGTATACGCTTCGTAGATTGTTTTGTTACCAAAAATACCAACTTTCGATCTCAACTGAACAAAACCATTAAAAGCTCTTGTATCGAGAGAATTGAGCAATTTCAAACCATTGAAGTTTGTCGGTGTACACTTTTTATTGTTATTTTACGTCAAATTTTTGGAGTATAGGCTCCCTAAATTGTTGCATTTCCAAAAGACCAACTTTCTATCTCAAATGGAAAAAATCGTTAAAAGCTTCTCCATGGAGAGAGTTGAGCAATTCAGAATTATTAAAGTTGGTCGATATACACTTTTAGTGTTATTTTATGTCAAATTTTCTGAGTATAGACTCCATAGATTGTTTGGTTGCCAAAAGACAAACTTTCGTTTCCAACTAAACAAATCAGTTAAAAGTTCCTCCCTAGAGAGAGTTGAGCAACTCTGAACCATCAAAGTTGATAGGCATACACTTTTTACTATTGCTTTTTGCCTAAATTTTCTAGTATTCACTTCATAAATTATTTCATTATCAAAAGAACAACATTCGTTCTCACTTGGGCAAAACCAATAAAAGCACCTCTATCGAGAGAGTTGAGCAATTTCAAACCATCAATGTTTGTCGGTGTGGAATTTACTATTCTTTTATGTCAAATTTTACGAGCATAGACTTTGTGGATTGCTTCGTTTCTAAAAGACCAACTTTTATTCCCAAGTGGACCAAAATCGTTAAAAGCTTCTCCGTGGAAAGAGTTGAGTAATTCTGAACTATCAAAGTTGATACGTGTGCACTTTTTATTGTTGCCTTATGTCCAATTTTTCTAATATTCGCTTCATAGATTATTTCCTTATCGAAAGAACAACTTTTGTTTTTAATTGGATAAAACCGTCAAAAGCAGCTCTATCAAGAGAGTTGAGCAATTTCAAACCATCAAAGTTGGTTTCTCTACACTTTATTGTTCTTGTATGTCAAATTTATGAGTATAGGCTTTGTAGATTGATTCAATGCCAAAAGACCAACTTTCTATCTCAAATGGATAAAATCGTTAAAAGCCCCTCCATGGAGAGAGTTGAGAAATTACGAAGCATCAAAGTTGATAAATGTACACTTTCTTTTGTTGCTTTATGTCCAAATTTAATTATATATGCTTGGTAGATTGTTTCGTTTTCAAAAGACCAACTTTTTTCTCAATCAAACAAAACCGTTAAAAGCTCCCCATGGAGAATGTTGGGCAATTCTTAACCATCAAGGTTGGTCGGTGTACGCTTTTTATTGTTATTTTATGTCAAATTTTATAAGTATAGACTCCGTAGATTGTTTCATTTCCAAAAGACCAACTTTAGTTCCCAAATAGACAAACCCATTAAAAGTTCCTCCATGGAGAGACTTAAGCAACTTTGAACCATAAAAGTTTATAGTTGTGCACTTTTTATTGTTGTTTTATGTCCGAATTTTCTAGTATTCGCTTCATATATTATTTCTTTGTCAAAAGAACAGCTTTCATTTTCAATTAGACAAAACCGTTTAACGAACGTCTATCGAGAGAGTTGAGCAATTTCAAACCATCAAAGTTGGTCGGTGTACACTTTTATTATTATTTTATGCGAAATTTTATGAGTATAGACTTCGTAGATTGTTTTATTGCCAACTTTCATTCTCAAATGAATAAACCCGTTAAAAGCTCTTTCATAGAGAGAGTTGAGCGATTCCGAACCATGAAACTGAAATCACTAGGCTAACACAAGAGGGGGGGGGGGGGGGGGGGGGTGAATTGTGTCTCTAAAAACTAAGTATAAACTCCAAATACAAAAACCACAATCTAAAAACGTACAAATGATCAAAACAGTGTTTATAGTACAAATCTGCCACCCAACCAAGTAGATATTATTTGACCTAGCAATTCAAGTCCAAATGCAATGAAATTTGGTATGCAATATCACAATACCTTAATGAATACTATATCAAAAATTCAGATCAAAATTCAAAGTCTAGCTATATGAACAGTGCACGGACAGATTGCTATTCCAGAAAATTAACTATCAAAAGTATACCTAGAATCCACTAATCACAAGTTGTTCAAACACAAGCAATATCCCAACAAGCAATGGCAGCAAGCAACACCCTAATATCAATTTCTAAGGCACACAAATCACTAATAGCACCAAACAAGAAAGGAAATCAAAAATAGAGTGCACAAGGATATATAGTGGTTCGGTGCTCACACCTACATCCACTACCTAACCCCTCAAGCTTAGAATTTCCAAATCCACTAAAGGATATAAATGGTTTTGAAAGTTCACCACAAACTTAGGGTTTTCAAGCACACCCCAAACTTGTACACCACCAAGGTTTGAAGCTAACCTTAAACTTTCACACACCTCTCAAAGGTAATGCCATCAAAAGGGACTTTTACAAGTGATTTGGTTTTTGGTTCTCTCAAGATTAGCTCTAAGCTATTTTGATGAGGAACATTTAATCTCTCAATGTATAGCTCACTGGTAGGATATAAATTTGGCTCAAAATCGTGGCTTGCACTCAACCAAAGGTTCACACAAAGTCTCACAAAGATGAAAATAAGTTTAGGAGAAGCTTTGTGGAAAGTAGCTCAAGAACACTCAAAGAAATACCTTAATGATTTTGGCTTGAAAGTGTGTCTTAGCTTGAGGTTGATGAAGGGAAGATGATGAAAATAATCTCAGCAAATGATGATCAAAAGATCAAGAGAAGATCACTCAAAAATTGTAGAATCAAGAACAAAAGCTCTCTTGGTAATTTTTGCACATATGTTTTCCAAGTGTGGAATGAAGCATGATTTTCCTCTTCATTTGTCTCCATTTAATCTTGGCCATTGGATCTTGTTAATCTTCAATCTCAGCCCTCAATCAATTTATAATCTCTGCCCTTCATCTTCAAAAACGAAATCAATCAACACCATTGAAAGGCTAGCCGTTATTGACTTTTGGTCAACCTTTGATTCAAATTTCAAATCTTGGCTCCAAGGTTTGTTTGGATCTTTTGTGCTTCTTGTTAAACTCTTCTTCATGCTTACAAAGGCTTCAACACTCAACCAAACAACCCCTGCAAGTCTCACACGAAATTCCCCCCAAAATACTTGAAAACAAGAACATAATAGTACATGGTGATGTGGACAATTTTCCTCCAAGTGTTTTGGCTCCAATCTTTTTCATTTGATTTCAAATGAATCCAAGGCTTCTCAAACTCCCTCCAAAGGCTCCTAAGGCTTTCTAGAAGGGTTATGACCGAGCCCCTACTCCAAATAAATCATCCAACATTAATTCAACTTAGTCTAACCCATGGAAGGTCAATTTGAGGAATTTAGGCTATTTTGGATAAGAATGGGTTGCACCAATTTAAGTCTTCTTCACTCCAAATTTGGTCAAATTTCTCAATAAATATGTCTTAGACTATTTCCTAAATAAATCCTTCAATGTAGCTCACATAGTCTCAATTGCTCCCAAATAGGGTTTCCTAGGGGATTTCGGGTTGTAAGTGCCTAAACACTGAAACCTCAATACTCCATGACCATTTCACATCCTCAATTAATGTCCCAAATAAGTGTATGATTTTTACCTACAAAGAAATGAGTGATAGAACACTCCAATTTTGCTTGTAAGCTCAAAGAGCTTCAATGCTTGCACTTGGGTTAACCAATATTATATAAGCTCAATAAAATTCAAGTAAGCACATGATAAATCAATTCATCTATATAAGAATGTTCATACAAAATTTCACTTATAATTGAGGTCGTTTGGTCATTCAATTTGATCATGAAAATCTCAACTAGGCTAGTTTCACAACTACACTAGTGAATTAATTTCAACTGACAAATTGAACCTGATAAACTTAAAATTGACCTGACACTATTTGACAATGAAAAATTCCAGAGTGTCTTAAATAATTTTCAGAACAAGAATCAAGTCAATCAGAGCTCATATCAATAAGTTATGACTTTTCAACCAACGTGTGCGCAGTGTGATGTTGTGACAGATTTTAGCATCGAAAAATAAGTCAGTCCAAATTCATCCAATTTATATCAAACATGATCAATAATGATTCCAAAGATATATAATGAAGCTTAAATCAGTAGATATAATTCATTTCTTGATTTATCCAAATTCATCCAAAGTTAAGCACAATCAAATAGTCCAATATGTATTTTTGCATCAAAACACAAATGTAGGACCTATGGTCCAACAGAAACTTGATATGTGTGCACTTTTTATTATTTCTTTGCTTACAAATTTTTTAGTATTCTTTTCGTAGATTATTTCGTTGTTAAAAGAACAACTTTCATTTTCAATTGGACAAAACCATTAAAAGCACCTCCATCGAGATATTTGCACAATTCTAAACCATCAAAGTTTCTTGGTGTACGCTTTATTATTCTTTTATGTCAAATTTTATGAGAATAGACACCTTATATTGTTTCGTTGCCAAAAGACCAACTTTCATTCCCAAACGGACAATGTAATACCCCGGACTTATAGGTAACTCACATGTTACAATGAGCTAATATTAGGTGGTAATTTAATATTAAATTGTGTAGTAATGGGTTGTTAAGGGTCGACAAGATTGGAGTTGAGATAGACTCTTTAGAATTTAGAAAAAAAAAAGAAGAAAAAGAAATTAAATTAAATTAAATGTAAATTGGTAGAAGAAAAGATTAAATTACAACATGGTGTGTAAAGTGAGGTCGGTAAAGGAAAGAGTAGAGGGCTGAGGGTAAAAGGGTCAAACTAGTACATAAATAAAACAATATAAAATGGGCATGACTACCGAGGTAACCCTAAAACTAATACTCTCAAGAGAGAGAGAGAGGGCGGCGACGATAACCGCCTTGGCGAAGGAGGCGACAGTTTTCGGCATTCTTGGTGTCGACGTGAAGAATATGACGACAGCCGCTAACTGGTGTCATTTTTGTACGGAATAGAGGAGGCATCATCGAGATACGGCGAGGAGAAGCTCAAAGCTGTCGCGCCTTCAAAGTTGTCGCGCCTTCATTTGCGCCTTCATAATATATCCGTCCGGACGGTTTGTGCTGGAACTGAGGCAGAGAAATTATTTGGGAGAAATTTTGGTGCTGTGAACAGTAGACCGTCCGGACACCCTACCGAGGCGTCCGGACGGTTAAGCCTACGAAGTAGGCAGAGAATGGAGAAAGAGGTAAGCGTCCGGACGGCCACTTAAGGCGTCCGGACGACTATCGGGAAATCAGATTCTAAAGACCAGAGTAGACATTTTTGGGCATAACTCATCTTGGAGAAGCCCGTCTAGAGAGAGAAAGAGAGAGAGAAGAAGAGAGATAAGGTGATTTTGGCAAGAGATTGACTTGGAGATTGTGGATTGATGATCCTTGAAGCCAAACAAGGAAGATTCAAGCTTGGGTTTGGAGATTTGGTAAGTTTTCCATAGTTTTTGGAATTCTAGGTTTTTGCTAGATTCGTTTGATTCTTTAAGAATTAGACTTTATGCTTTAGATATGTTGATTATAGGTTGATTTTGGATGTTTATGCAGATTGGTTCATGATTTGGAGTTGATTTGAGCTTGGGTTGAGATTGAAGATTTTTAAAGGAATTTCTAGAGAGAGAAAGTAAGTGTTTATAATTTTGTTGATTAAATTGTGATTGATATGATAATATGGAATTTTTGGATTAATTATATGAGTTGTGGTTGATATATTGATGCATGTGAGGGTTCGGTTTTGCCACATTGTAGGTTTGGGCAAACCGGAACCCTAGGAACGGAATTTGGGAATTTTTTGGTAATTTGCTTGACACGAGGTAGGAGATTTCCAACCTTTCTATCTAACATTCGTTATTGTTGCCTAAATAGCGTTTCGATTCTTCATTGGTTGCCGTTGTTTGTGTTTCCGCCTTAATTGCTTCTAAGGGGAAACGAGCCTTGTGTGGATTATTGTTTGATGTTGAATGTTGCATGACCCGATTTTGTGTTCCGTCATTTAAGGACACGTTGTGATTTTCCGTTCATGCATCATGGTAGTTATGTAAGATATATAGGATATTCATATATACTTATCTATTCGGCATGACATGTCATGATGCATTAGAGATGCATGGGGGACTCGGGTATGGACTCGGGAACCTTTAGGTTACTTGAAAGCCACATGGGAGGATGGCAAGGTGAAGGTTGTTATCACCAAGTCATGTGAACCCCATGTGGGGTAACGCACTAGAGGTAGGGTCGAGAGTGACTTTGCCTTGTGGGGTGCGGGCGTGATGGGTTCACGCAACCGGATGATCCTAGGAGTGGTTGGTTGTGGTGAGCTTGCTCCCGTGCAATATTACATTGAGTTGCAATGATATTGTGGTTTTTGTGCTCCGAAAGGGTTTATCCGGATAAATGTTGATGTGAATTTGTTGAGTATACGTTCATGTGGTAGGTACATATTGATGCATTACTTCCTTTTGGTTCTGCCTATATCAATGTTTACTTCTTTACCCTACTGAGCTTCTAGCTCACTCTACTTTCTTCCTTCCACAAGAGATACTGGTATGGGTACCGGTGGTGCGGATCGGTGAGCGGGACGTGACATGGATGGCCCAGGATAGGATGGGGTGCTAGAGATATACTTTATGCATGTGGGTGTATGTAGTATATCTATGTTGAGAGAATATAACCATTTGGCACGGTTGTGCTTGCATGTGGATGTGGATGTTGAATTATGGTTATATTTGATGATATAAAATTTTGTGTGTGGATTTATATGTGATGCCATCAGTTTGTGCATGCTGGTAGTGGATGGCCTGAGGCCTAGGGTCAGGATTGCATGTGGTTGAGGCCCGAGGCCTATGTTTGCTAGGTTGCTAGTGTGATGTTGTTGTTGCTACGTTTCTGATGCAGGTGGGCACTCTCCGATATACGGGGAGGTGCCGCCGGATTTCCGGTTGATCCCGGATGTTCACACTAGTGACCTAGGAAGGGTGCGGAGAAAGCACCCAGTCGCGTCTCCGGAAACGGGGCGTGACAACCCCACACATGATCTAGAATTAGCTGCGGAAGTTTTCGCGTTAAAGATATGGAGGCATTATTTGTATGGGGTAAATGTGAGATATACATGGATCATACAAGTCTCAAATATTTATTTACACAGAAGGAGTTGAATATGAGGCGATGGCGATGGCTGGAATTGGTGAAGGATTATGATTGTGTAATCAATTATCATCCTGAAAAGGCAAATATGGTAGCAGACGCGCTTAGTAGAAAGGTGACACTAGCCTCGCGGTGGTACAACTATGGGATTTACAAAAGTTGAGCATAAAAATAATTTCAAAGGGGCAGTTTAGCAGTGATGAGTGTGCAACCAACATTGATGAATAAAATTAAGGAGGGACATTTAAGTGATGATTGGTCAAACAAAATGAGAAGATAGAAATGGGCAAGACAACAAAATTTACGATGGATGACATGAGTGTGATGAGGTGCAGAGGAAGATTATGTGTTCCAAAAGATGTGGAGATAAGGAAGGATATTTTAACTGAAGCTCACAATACTCCGTATTCCATTCATCCTGGGAGTACAAAAATGTACTGGGATTTGAAATTACATTATTGGTGGCTGGGTATGAAGAGACAGTTGGCACAGTTTGTAGCTAAGTGTTTGACGTGCCAGTAGATAAAGGCAGAGCATCAAAGGCCGTCAGGCATGTTACTGCCTGTGGAAATTCCAAGATGGAAATGGGAGCACATTACAATGGACTTTGTGTCGGGACTACTGAGGTCTGAAAAAGAAAATAACACAATCTGGGTGATTGTGGATCGTCTTACCAAGACGGCTAACTTCTTGAGAGTAAGGATTACATTTAGCATGAATCAATATGCAGATCTATACGTGAGGGAAATAGTGAAGCTACACGGGATTTCGATTTCCATTGTGTCAGACCGTGACCCCAGATTCAATTCAAAATTTTGGAACAGCTTCCATAGGGAGATAGGCACCAAGCTAGAATTTGGAACAACTTTTCATCTAGGGAGTGATGGGCAATCAGAGAGGGTGATTCAGATAATGGAGGATATGCTCAGAGCTTGTGTGATGGGCTGTTCGGTAAAGTGGGAGCGATACCTACCTCTAGTAGAGTTTTCCTACAATAATAGTTATTAGGCAAGTATCGGCATGGCTCCTTATGAACCATTATATGGGCAAAAATGTAGATCACCAGTACATTGGACCAGAAGTAATATAAGAGACTAAGGATGTTATAGAGATGGTTTGGGCCAGAATCAAAAATAGCACAAAGCCAGCAAAAAAGCTATGTAGATAGAAGAAGGAAGGAATTAGAGTTTGAAGTTGGAGATCATGTATTCCTAAACCATGTATTGAGTTATGAACCATTAGCACTGACCCCGAATTGGACCTACGAAGAAAAGCCAGATGAAATTTTGTTAATGGAGGTGAAGCAACTGAGAAATAAGGATATTGCACTTATGAAAGTTCTTTGGAGGAATCAGAAGATGGAAGAAGCAACTTGGGAAAGAGAGGAGGATATGAAGGCCAAATACCCAGAATTATTCAGGTAACTAATTTTGAGGACAAAAGTTTTATAACGGGGCGAGACTGTAATACCCCGGACTTATAGTTAACTCACATGTTATAATGAGCTAATATTAGGTGGTAATTTAATATTAAATTGTGTAGTAGTGGGTTGTTAAGGGTTGACAAGATTGGAGTTGAAATAGACTCTTTAGAATTTAGAAAAAAAAAGAAAAAGAAAAGAAAAGAAATTAAATGTAAATTGGTAGAAGAAACGATTAAATTACAACGCGGTGTGTAATGTGAGGTCGGTAAAGGAAAGAGTAGAGGGCTGAGCGTAAAAGGGTGAAACCAGTACATAAATAAAATAATATAAAATGGGCACGACTATCGAGGTAACCTTAAAACTAATGCTATCAAGAGAGAGAGGGCGGTGATGGTAATTGGCTTGGCGAAGGAGGCGATGGTTTTCGGCGTTCTTGGTGTTGGCGTGAAGAGGATGACGAGAGCAGCTCACCGGTGTCATTTTCATATGGAACGGAGGAGGCATCACTGAGATACGGCGAGGAGAAGCTCACGGCTGCCTCACCTTCACTACCTCGATTCGCTCAGTTTCGGTCACTGATTGTCGTTTTCAAGGATTGTGCATGGCACGACATGGCATCATGAAAGAATTACACACATGATGAAAGTTTTATTGGGGTGTGCTTTGGTACGTAAGGATGGATGGTTATTAATTAGTATTTATTAATTTGGAGAGTATTTTATTTACTGAGATTTGTTAAGGTTTAATTGTTAGTAAATATTTAGGCTGTTGTTTGAGAATTTATGCTTGGAGGAGTAAAGGCATTGGTAAGGGATGATAGTTCTACTTTCTTCGGAAGGGGTGTTACAGACAAAACCGTTAAAAGTTTTTCCGTTGAGCGAATTGAGTCATTCTGAACAATCAATGTTGATTTGTGTACACCTTTTACTGTTATTTTATGTCAAATATTTTGAGGATAGACTTCGTTGATTGTCTCATTGCAAAAAGACCAATTTTCATTCCAAAAAGGAAAAAATCAATAAAAGTTCCACCATGGAGAGAATTGAGTAATTCCGAACATTCAATGTTCATATGTGTACACTTTTTATTGTTCTTTTATGTCAAATTTTACGACTATAGACTCCGTTGATTGTTTCGTTGCTAAAAGATCAACTTTCATTCACATATGGACAAAACCGTTAGAAGTCCCTCCATGGAGAGAATTGAGTAGTTCCAAACCATAAAAGTTGATAAGTGTGCACTTTTTATTGTTCTTTTATGTCAAATTTTATGAGTATAGACTTAATAGATTGTTTCATTGTGAAAAAAACCAATTTTTGATCATAGATGGACAAAACCGTTTAAAGTCCTCTATCGAGAGAGTTGAGCAATTTTGAACCATCAAAGTTGGTCGGTGTACATTTTGTTGTTCCTTTATGTCAAATTTTAAGAGTATAGACTTCGTAGATTGTTTTGTTGGCAAAAAATCAACTTTTGTTCACACATGGACCAAACTTTAAAAGTTCCTCCACGAAGAGAATTGAGTAAATTTGAAACCATCAAATTTGATAGGTTTGCACTTTCTATTGTTATTTTATATCAAATTTTATGAGTAGACTTCATAGATTGTTTCGTTGTCTAAAAGACCAATTTTCAATCTCAGATGGACAGAATCGTTTAAAGCTCCTCTATCAAGAGAGTTGAGAAATTTCAAACCATGAAAGATGGTCGATATACACTTCAAATTTTTATTTAATGTTAAATTTTCCGAGTATAGACTCCGTTGATTGTTTCGTTGCCAAAAGACCAACTTTCATTTCCAAATGGACAAAACCATTAGAAGTCCCTCCATGGAGAGAATTGAGTAATTCCAAACCATCAAAGTTGATAGGTGTGCACTTTTATTGTTCGTTTATGTCAAATTTTATGAGTATAGACTTCGTTGATTGTTTTGTTGTCAAAAAAAATAATTTTTTATATCGAATGGACAAAACAGTTTAAAGCTCATTTATCGAGAGAGTTGAGCAATTTCGAACTATGAAAGTTGGTCGGTGTAAACCTTTTACTTTTATTTAATGTCAACTTTTACTAGTATTGGCTCCGTAGATTGTTTTGTTGACAACAGACAAATTTTCACTCCCAAATGGAAAAAATCAATAAAAGCTCCACCATGAAGTGAGTTGAGCAATTATGAACCATCAAACTTGATAGCTGTGGAATTTTTATTGTTGTTTTATGTCCAAATTTTCTAGTATTCGCTCCGTAGATTGTTTCGATGCCAAAAGATCAACTTTCTATATCAAATGGACAAAACCGTTAAAAGCAACTCAATGGAGAGAGTTGAGCGATTCCAAACCATCAAAGTTGATAGGTGTGCACTTTTTACTGTTTTTTATGTCTAAATTGTCTAGCATTTGTTTCATAGATTATTTCATTATCAAAAGAACAACTTTCATTGTCAATTAGACAAAACCATTAAAAGCAACTTTATTGAGAAAGCTAAGCAATTTCAAACCATCTAAGTTGATCGGTGTACACTTTATTGTTCTTTAATGTAAAATTTTATGAGAATAGACTTCGTAGACTGTTTGGTTTCCAAAAGACCAACTTTCGTTCCAAAATGAACCAACCTATTAAAAGTTCCTCCATGGAGAGAATTGAGTAATTCTTAACCATCAAAGTTGATAGGTAACCAACCCATTAAAAGTTCCTCCATGGAGAGAATTGAGTAATTCTGAACCATCAAAGTTGATAGGTATGCACTTTTTATGGTCACTTTATTTCCAAATTTACTAGTATAAGATTTTTAGATTGTTTCATTGTCAAAAATACCAACTTTCGATCTCAAATGGATAAAACCGTTAAAACCTCCTCTATCGAGAGAATTGAGGAATTTCGAACCAAAAACGTTGGCCGGTGTACACTTTTTATTGTTATTTTATGTCTTCATCGATTGTTTTGATGCGAAAAGATCAACATTATATCGAGAGAATTGAGCAATTTCGAACCAAAAAACTTGGTTGGTGTACACATTTTAATGTTATTTTATGTCTCTGTAGATTGCTTTGATGCCAAAAGACCAACTTTCATTCCTAAATAGACAAAACCGTTAAAATCTTCGGCATGGAGAGAGTTGGCCAATTCCAAATTATCAAAGTTGATACATGTGCTCTTTGGATTGTGGCCTTATGTCCAAATTTTCTAGTATATGATAATTCATAGATTATTTCATTGTCAAAAGAACAATTTTCTGTCTCAATTTGACAAAACCGTTAGAAGCACTTCTATCGAGAGATTTGAGCAATTTCAAACCATCAAAGTTGGTAGGTGTACACTTTATTGTTCTTTTATGTCAAATTTATGAGTATAGGCTCCGTAGATTGTTTTGATGCAAAAAGACCAACTTTCTATCTCAAATGGACAAAACAGTTAAAAGCCCCTCCACGGAGAGAGTTGAGTAATTTCGAACCGTCAAAGTTGATAGATGTACACTTTTTTTTGTTGCTTTATGTCCAAATTGAATAGTATGCGCTTCGTAGATTGCTTCGTTTTCAAAAGACCAACTTTTTCTCAATTGGACAAAACTATTAAAATCTCCTCTATGAAGAAAGTTGAGCAGATTTGAACCATCAAGGTTGGTCGGTGTACACTTTTTATTGTTATTTTATGTTAAATTTTACGAGAATATGTTATGTAGATTGTTTCGTTGTTAAAAGACCATGTTTCATTCCCAAATAGACAAAATCATAAAAAGCTCATTCGTGGAGAGAGTTGAGCAATTCCTAACCATCAAAGTTGATAGGCGTACACCTTTTATTGTTGTTTCATGTCCAAGTCTACTAGTACATGATTCATATATTGTTTTGTTGGCAAAAGACCATTTTTCATTCTTAATTGGAAAAGATGTTTAAAAGCTCCTCTATCGAGAGACTTGAGCTATTTCAAAACATTAAATTTGGTATTCGTACATTTTTTATCGTTATTCTATGTCAAATTTTATGAGTATAGGCTCGGTAGATTGTTTCGTTGTTGAAAGACCGACTTACGTTCTCAAATGGAAAAAAAAACCATTAAAAGCATCTCCATGCAGATAGTCGAGCAATTTCAAACCATCAAAATTGATAGGTGTACACTTTTTACTATTCTTTTATGTCAAATTTTGTGAGTATAGACTGCATAGATTCTTTTGTTGCCAAAAAATCAGTTTTCGTTCCTAAATGGACAAAATCATTAACAGTTCCTCCATGGAGATAATTGAGTAATTCCAAACCATCAAAGTTGATAGGTGTGTAGTTTTTATTGTGGCTTTATGTACAAATTTAATAGTATACGGTTTGTAGATTCTTTCATTGTCAGAAGACCAACTTTCCATATGAAATGGACAAAACTGTTAAAAACTCATCTATTGAGCAATTTTGAACTATCAAAGTTGGTTTGTGTACACTATTTATTGTTATTTTATGTCAAATTTTACGAGTATAAGCACCGTAGATTGTTTCGATGACAAAAGACCAATTTTCACTCCTAAATGGACAAAAACGTTGAAAGCTCATCCATGGAGATAGTTGAGCAATTCTGAATCATCAAAGTTTTTTGGTATAGACTTTTTATTGTTATTTTATGTCAAATTTTATGTGTATAAACTCCATAGATTGTTTCATTTCCAAAAGACCAACTTTAGATCCCAAATGGACAAAACTGTTAAATGCTCCTCCATGGAGAGAGTTGAGTGATTCCGAACCATCAAAGTTGATAGGAGTGCACTTTTTAATGTTGCTTTATGTCCAAATTGTCTAGTATTCGCTTCATAGATATTTTCATTTTCAAAAGAACAAATTTCATTGTCAATTAAACAAAACCGTTAAAAGTACCTTTATTGAGAAATCTTAGCAATTTCAGACCATCAAAGTTCGTCAGTGTACACTTTATTGTTCTTTTTATGTCCAATTTTACGAGCATCACTTTGTAGATTGTTTCGTTTTCAGAAGAGCAACTTTTGTTCCCAAATGGACTAACTCGTTAAAAGTTCATCAAAGTTGATAGGTATGTACTTTTTATTGTTATTTTATCTCCAAATTTACTAGTATAAGCTTTGTAGATTGTTTCATTGTCAAAAATACCAACTTTCAATCTCAAATGGATAAAACCGTTAAAAACTTCTCTATTGAGATAATTAAGCAATTTTGAGCTATCAAAGTTGGTCCGTGTACACTTTTTATTGTTATTTTATGTAAAATTTTACAAGTATAAGCTCCGTAAATTGTTTCGATAACAAAAGACAAACATTCACTACTAAATGGACAAAAACATTAAAAGCTCATCTATAGAGATAGTTGAGCAATTCTGAACTATGAAAGTTGAAAGGTGTGCAATCTTTCGATGACGAAATACCAACTTTCATTCTCAATTGGACAAAATCGTTAAGAGCTCCTCTATCGAGATAGTTGAGAAATTTCAAACCATCAAAGTTGGTTGGTTTAAAATTTTATTGTTATTTTATGTCAAATTTTATGATGATAGATTTCGTAGATTGTTTCATTGCCAAAAGACGCACTTTCATTCCCAAATGGATAAAACCGTTAAAAGCTCCTCCATATGGAGAGTTGAGCAATTCAGAGCCATCAAAGTTTATAGGTGTGCACTTTTTATTGTTGCTTTATGTCCAAATTTACTAGTATACGTTTCATAGATGGTTTCATTTTCGAAAAACTAACTTTGGTTCTCAATTGGACAAAACCGTTAAAAGATCCTCTATCGAGAGAGTTGACAATTTAAAATGATCAAAGTTGGTCAGTTTACACTTTTATTGTTATTTTATGTCAAATTTTATGAGTATAGATTTCGTAGATTGTTTCGTTTCTAAAAGACCAACTTTCGTTCCCAAATGAACAAAACTATTAAAAGCTCCTCCATGTGGAGAGTTGAGCATTTCAGAACCATCAAAGTTGATAGGTATGCACTTTTTATTGTTGCTTTATGTCCAAATTTTCCAGTATTTGCTTCGTAGATTATTTTGTTTTCAAAATTACAACTTTTTTCTCAATTAAGAAAAACGTTAAATGCACCTCCATCGAGAGAGTTGAGCAATTTCAATCCATCAAAGTTGGTCGGTGTACATATGTCAAATTTTATGAGTATAGACGACATCGATTTTTTTCGTTGCCAAAAGACCAACTTTGATTCCGTTATGGACAAAACTTTTTAAATCTCGTTCATGGAGAGAGTTTAGGAATTACGAACCGTCAAAGTCGATGGGTGTAAACTTTTTATTGTTGTTTTATGTCCAAATTTTTTAGTATTCGCTTCATAGAGTATTTCCTTATCAAAAGAACAACTTTCGTTCACAATTAGAAAAAAATTATTAAAAACACCTCTACCAAGAGAGTAGAGAAATTTCAAACCATCAAAGTTGGTCGGTGTACACTTTACTGTTCTTTTATGCCAAATTTTACGAGTGTAGGCTCCATAGATTTTTTTTTGTTGCCAAAAAATCAACTTTCGTTCCCAAATGGACCAAACATTAAAAGTTCCTCCATGGAGAAAATTGGGTAATTCCGAACCATCAAATTTGATAGGTGTGCACTTTTTATTGTTATTTTATCTCCAAATTTACTAGTATACGCTTGGTAGATTGTTTCATTGTCAAAAAGACCAAGTTTCGATCTCAAATGGACAAAACCTTTAAAAGCTCCTCTATCGAGAGAATTGAGCAATTTTAAACCAGAAAAGTTGGTTGGTGTCCACTTTTTATTGTTATTTTACGTCAAATTTTACGAGTATAGACTCTGTTGATTTTTTTTTGCCAAAAGACTAACTTTCATTTCCAAATAGACAAAACTGTTAGAAGTCCCTCTATTAAGAGAATTGAGTAATTCCAAACCATCAAAGTTGATAGGTGTGCACTTTTATTGTTCGTTTATGAGAAATTTTGTGAGTATAAACTTCATAGATTGTTTCATTGTCAAAAAGACCAATTTTCGATCTCCGATGGACAAAACCGTTTAAAGCTCCTCAATCAAGACACTTGAGCAATTTTGAATCATGAAAGTTGGCCGGTGTACAATTTTTATTTTTATTTAATGTCAAATTTTACGAGTATAGGCTCCGTAGATTGTTTCATTGACAAAAGATCAACTTTCACTCCCAAATGGAAAAAATCGTTAAAAGCTTTCAAGGAGAGAGTTGAGCAATTCCGAAACATCAAACTTGATAGGTATGCACTTTTTATTGTTGCTTTATGACCAAATTTTCAGGTATCCTCTTCGTAGATTGTTTCGATGCCAAAATATCAACTTTCAATATCAAATGGACGAAACCGTTAAAAGGTACTCCATGGAGACAGTTGAGCAATTCTGAAACCTCAAAATTTGTCGGTGTACACTTTTTATTGTTATTTTATGTCAAATTTTATAAGTATAAACTTCATGGATTCTTTTATTGCCAAAAGACCAACTTTCGTTCCCAAATGGACAAAACTGTTAAATTTTGCTGATCTTCCTTAAATAGGACAAGAGAATATATAGAGCTACCAAGGGGACTCCGCAGGACATACATATTGTGGCTCCCAAAATATTATTCTTTACCGTCAAACTCTATGACTAGGAATAATATAACAATCCAATGTTCTTCTGACACTACCTGAACTTTGGATGCACTCCCCAATATGTACGATTCTTACATCGAGACTTTTCCATAATAAGAAACCTATCCCTGACCTATGGGAAGTGTACTTGCATATCCTCCATGCAACACCCGGTAAGATAGAGTGAATTTATTTGTACTATCGAATACTTCAAAATCCATATTTTCTCTGAGCTCCAGATTCCTTTATATCTATCCTTTAAGCGTATTAAATTGACCCGTCGATCAATTTTATTCACAACGCTTGATTCGTTAGAATCACTATGCATAGTTTCTAGATAGATTAATTTGAACCTCTCAGATGGGTGCTTACACTTCCATAACTGAAAGTACATGAATGACTATTTTGTAGGTATGCGCTTATATCCTAGTGGCATACATCCAAGTTGTGATGCCCCGATTTGGGCACGCCACGGGTGCCTCTCCGGCACTGTCCTAGGCCACTAGTATGATCATCAGGCAGACCGAAAATCCGGTGGCATCTCCCCGTATGTCGGAGAGTCCCTGCCTGCATCAGAAACACGCAGCAGAAAATTCAATCCATCATACTAGCAACCTAGCCAAGCCTCAGGCCTCAATCACATTCAATCCTGATCCTAGGCCTCAGGACATCCACTACCAGCATGCACAAACTGATAGTATAATCACATCAATAAATTCATAATATCATATAACCATAAAATCAAACTCAGCATACATCATGCATACACCCTCTGGTGCCAATGGTTATAAGAATATTATGAACAAACATCAACACGTCGAATACAAAATAAATGCTTAGAGTATCTCCCTAGCACCCACATCCTACCCAGGGCCATCCATGTCACATTCCGCTCTCACTGATCCGCTCCACTAGTACCTGTACCTGTACCAGTATCACCTGTGGGGAGGAAAAGAAATAGAGAGTGAGCAAGAAGCTCAGTAGGGTTAAGAGTATAGAGAGTAATAGGGCAGAATCCGAAACAATAGGATATGCAACAGTATGAAATCTATCACATGCACGTATACTCAACAATCACATAAAACATCAATCCGGGCAATCCCCTCATGAGCAAACCTCATCGATACCATGGCTCGTTCCATGTAATATCGAATGTGAGCAAGCTCACCACATCAACTTATCAATATCATGGTCGCTATCCATGTCATATTGAATAGGAGCAAGCTCCCTAACATCAAACGCTCTTGGATTACCCGGCTGCGTGAACCTATCACGCCCGCACCACTCCAGGCAAGGTTCCTTTTCAACCATACCTCTAGTGCATTATCCTACTTGAAGATCACATGACTCGGTGGTAACTCTCATCACCTCGTCATCCCTCCAAGTAGCTTTCAAGAATCCTAAGGATCTCCGAGTCTATACTCGAAGTCCAATGCAATTGTAATGCGTTTATGCCATGACATGCCGAAAGATATATATATATATATATATATATATATATATATATATGAACATCCTACATATATATATACATAACTACCATGATGCATGAACGGAATCAAATTGTGCTCATAGATGATGGAACACACACAATCGGGTCATGCAACATCAAGAATTACAATATCCAAACGCAAGGTTCGTTTCCCCTTAGAAGCAATTAAGGCGGAAACAAAAATAAACGACCAATGAAGAATTGAAACGCTCTCTTGAGTATCGAGAATAAACGATAGAAAGAATGGTTGGAAATCCCCTACCTCGTGTCGAGCAATTCACCAAAATCCACAATTAGGGTTTTCAACCCGTTTCAACTCCAAAACAAGAATCAAACCTACATATACCACCACATATGACCCTAAATCAACATATGTAAACCATTGGAATCAACTCTAAACAAAACTAACAAGATCTACTCAAAAACCCTAGAAATGGAAAAATGAAGAATCTTACCTCCAAGGCTTGAATCTTCCTTGAATCCTTTCCCAATCTTCAAAACCAAGCTCCAATCTCTAAGAATCACTCAAAATACTCTTCTCTCTCTAGAATCGTCTCTCTCTCTTTCTCTAGAACTGAAACAATACCATAAAACTCTCTAAAAACTCGCTAGAACCATCTTTGAAGAAACTCGGGTTGCGCCTAGGCGCTACTCTGGGCGCCTAGGTGCTCTGGCCTTACTTAAAGGTCCAGAGGCGCTGCTCTAGGCGTGCAGGGTTTTCACGCCAAGGCGAGGTGCGCCTAAGCGGGCGCCTAGGGACCTCTGCGCCTACTCGATTTCCCTCTCCCTCTGGACTGGGCGCAGCGCCTAGGCGCCCTACAGTGTGTCTGGTCTAGTTTGAATTGCTCCTTCTTGCGCGCCCATCTGGTGCTTGCTGGATTGGGCTCTGCGCCTAGGAGCTCCGAGGTGCGCCCAGTCCAGTACCTCCTCTACTGGTTCTCTTCCTTTGCATGCCTCACTGGACTAGGCCCCCCCTGGTGCGCCTAGTCCAGTTTATTTTTTCCCCTTTGTTCAAACATCAAAATTGCACTAATTAATTTTTTTTTTTTTTTGGGTCGGGGTTTCACACAAGTCATCAAGATTTTGACAATAGTGCGTGTCTCACTTATTGATGAATCAAAATGCACATGCTATAAGTATAAACGTATTGACCTACTCAAGCTTGAGATATACTGTACTCCCACAGTTATAGGATGAACAACTCTTTGATAGCACATTTCTGGTTGTTCATTCCTATGTAAGTCCGTCAATGTATATGTCCACATATACACTAGTGCACCAATCCGAGAATCCTCTCAAACGGTCAAGACAAACCATTCCCCTAATTGGAGATGTCCATGCTCTATAACCTATATCAACAAAGTGCCTAACTTTGTTAATCTGGTTGTGACTAATGATTTAGAATGTAATAGTGAATCTTGTGTCAATCTATACTCACACTTCAAGTGTATCTGAGTATCCAAGATTCACATATCTAACATCCTTAGACCTTGATAGAACATTCACATATAAATGAAATATTTAAAATAAAACATTTAAAACACAAATGCAATCATAAAAATGTTTATTCTTGAATTTCAGAATTGTCTTTACATGGTATGTTTTTAGGACATCATCCCAATATTTTGAATCATCAAAGTTGGTCAGTGTACACTTTTTATTGTTATTTTATGTCAAATTTCACGAGTATAGGTGGCTTAGTTGGTGACATAGGTTGCCATGGGCACTATGTTAAAGGCTAGGTGGAGGGTTCGAAGCCTAGCAACAATCTTCCCTTGCGAGAGGGAGATGGGTTGGGGGTGGGGCCTATGTAGCCTGAATGTGAGACGCCTGTGTGCCAACGGGCAGGGTCGTCACAATAGGCTCTATAGATTGTTTCATTGTTCAAAAACCATCTTTCGTTCACAAATGGATAGAACCGTAAAAAGCTCATCCTTGGAGAGAGTTGAGCAATTATGAACCATCAAATTTGATAGGTGTAGACCATTTATGATTGCTTTGTGTCCAATTTTACTAGTATACGTTTCTTAGATTATTTCATGGTCAAAAGAACAACTTTCGTTCTCAATTAGAAAAAACCGTTAAAAGCGCATCTATCGAGAGAATTGAGCAATTTTGAACCATAAAACTTGGTCGGTGTACACTTTTTATTATTATTTTATGTTAAATTTTAGGAGTATATGCTCTCTCAATTCTTTCAATGCCAAAAGACATACTTTCTATCTCAAATAGACATAACCATTAAAAGCTCCGCTATGGAAAGAGTTGAGCAATTCTGAACCAACAAAGTTGGTCGGTGTACACTTTGTGTTATTTTTTTATGTCAAAATTTTATGAGTATAAGCTCCGCCGATTGTTTCGATGCCAAAAGACCAATTTTCATTCCCAAATGAACAAAATTGTTAAAAGATTCTCCACGGAGAGAGTTGAGCAATTCCAAATTATCAAAGTTGTTATGTGTTCACTTTTTATTGTCCAAATTTTTTAGTATTCACTTCGAAGATTATTTTGTTGACAAAAAACATTAAAATTCTCGTTCTCACTTGGACATAACCATTAAATGCACCTCTATCGAGAGAGTTCAACAATTTCAAACTATCAAAGTTGGTCAGTGTACACTTTATTGTTCTTTTATGTCAAATTTTACGAGTATAGACTTCATAGATTGTTTTGTTTCCAAAAGACTAACTTTCATTCTCAAATGAACAAAACTATTAAAACTTCCTCCATTGAGAGAATTGAGTAATTTCGAACCATCAAAGTTGATAGGTGTGCGATTTTTATTGTTGCTTTATCTCCAAATTTTATAGTATTTGCTTTGTAGATTATTTCGTTGTCAAAATAACAACTTTTGTTCTCAATTGTACAAAACTGCTAAAAGCTCCTCCATGGAGAGGGTTGAGCGATTCTGAACTATCAAAGTTGATAGTTGTGCACTTTTTATTGTTGGTTTATGTCCAAATTTTCTAGTATTCGCTTCGTAGAATATTTCGTTGTGAAAGAACAACTTTTGTTCTCAATTGGAAAAAACCGTTAAAAGGTCCTTCATGGAGAGAACTGTGTAATTTTGAATCATCAAAGTCGATAGGTATGCACTTTTTATTGTTGCTTATGTCAAAATTTACTAGTATACGCTTCTTATATTGTTTCATTGTCAAAAGACCAACTTTTGATCTCAAATAGACAAAACCGTTAAAAGCTCATGTATCCAAAGAATTGAGAAATTTTGAACCAAAAAAGTTGGTCGGTGTACACTTTTTATTGTTATTTTAAATTTCACGAGTATAGGGTTCGTATATTGTTTTGATAAGAAAAGACCAACTTTCTATCTAAAATGGATAAAACAGTTAAAAGATTTTCCATAAAGAGTTGAGCAATCCCAATAAAATAAATTTGGTCGGGGTACACTTTTTGTTATTATTTATGTCAAATTTTACAAGTATAGGCTCCGTAGATTTTTTCGATGCCAAAAAACTCAACTTTCATTCCCAAAAGGAAAAAACCGGTAAAACCTTCTTTAGTGAGAGAGTTGAGCAATTCCGAATTATCAAAGTTGATAGATGTGCACTTTTTATTGTTGCTTTATTTCCAAACTTTCTAGTATTCGCTTCGCAGATGATTTCATTGTCAAAAAAACAACCTTCATTTTCAATTGGATAAAACCGTTAAGAGCACCTCTATCGAGAGTGTTGAGTAATTTCAAAATATCAAAGTTGGTCGGTGTACAAATTATTATTCTTTTATGTCAAATTTTATGAGTATAGGCTCCATATATTATTTCATTGCCAAAAGACCAACTTTCGTTCGCAGATGGACAAAACCGTTAAAAGTTCCTATGTGGAGAGAATTAAATAATTTCGAACATTCAAAGTTGATAGGTGTAGACTTTTTTATTTTTCTTTTATGTTAAATTTTTATGAGTATAGACTATGTAGATGGTTTCGTTGCCCAAAGACTAACTTTCATTCCCAAATCGACAGAACCATTAGAAGTTCCTTCGTGGAGATAATTGTGTAATTTTCAACCATCAAAGTTTATAGGTGTGCACTTTTTATTGCTGCTTTATTTCCAAATTTAATAGTATATTCATCGTAGATTGTTTCTTTGTCAAAAATACCAAGTTTCCATCTCCAATGGACAAAACTGTTAAAAGCTCCTCTATCGAAAGAGTTGAGCAATTTCGAACTGAGAATTGGTCGGGGCACACTTTTTTTATTTATTTTATGTCAAATTTTATGATTATAGGCTCCCTAGATTATTTCGTTGACAAAAGACCAACTTTCATTTTCAAATGGAAAAAACATTAAAAGCTTCTCCATGGAGAAAGTTAAGCAATTTTGAACCATCGAAGTTAATAGGTGTGCACTTTTTATTGTTTCTTTATGTCTAAATTTTCTAGTTTTTGATTCGTAGATTATTTCATTGTCAAAAGAACAACCATCCTTTTCAATTAGACAAAATCTTTAAAAGCACCTCTATCGAGAGTGTTGAGAAATTTCAAAACATCAAAGTTGTTCGGTGTACACCTAATTGTTCTTTTATGTTAAATTTTATGAGTATAGACTCCATAGATTGTTTAGTTGCCAAAAGGCCAACTTTCGTTCCCAAATGGAAAAAATCGTTAAATGTTCCTTTGTCGAGAGAATTGTGTAATTCCGAACAATCAAAGTTGATAGGTGTACACTTTTTATTTATTTTCTGTCAAATTTTATGAGTATAGACTATGTAGATTGTTTCGTTGAGCAAGACTAACTTTATTTCCTAAATGGACAGAACCATTAGAAGTTCCTCTACGGAGAGAATTGAGTAATTTCGAACCATCAAAGTTGAAACGTGTGCACTTTTTATTGTTGCTTTATGTCCAAATTTACTAGTATATGCTTCCTAGATTGTTTTGTTGTCAAAAAGACCAACTTTCGATCTCCAATGGATAAAACTGTTAAAAGCTCCTCTATCGAAAGAGTTGAGTAATTTCGAACTGAGCAAGTTGGTCGGTGTACACTTTTTTATTTATTTTATGTCAAATTTTACGAGTATTGGCTTTGTTGATTGTTTTGTTGACAAAAGACAAACTTTCATTCCCAAATGGAAAAAACCGTTAAAAACTTCTTCATGGAGAGAGTTAAGAGATTCCAAACAATCAAAGTTGATATGTGTACAATTTTTATTGTTCTTTTATGTCAAATTTTACGAGTATAGACTCCGTTGATTGTTTCATTGGTGAAAGACCAACTTTCTATATCAAATGGACAAAACCGTTAAAAGCTCTTCAATGAAGATGGTTGAGCAATTTTGAATCATCAAAGTTTGTTGGTATACATTTTATATTGTTACTTTATGTCAAATTTTACGGGTATAAACTTTATAGATTATTTGGTTGCTAAAAGACAAACTTTCGTTCCCAAATGAACAGAACCGATAAAAGCTCCTCCATGGAGAGGGTTGATGATTGGGATGATATTTTGCATATTTTTGTGGAGTTTTGAAAGTAAAACGTTGAGTTTCAATGCTTAAATACCACATTTTAGGTTTGAGTTGCCGAAAACCATGTTAATGAGCCAATGCATAATTCAACACTTTGACATAGTCATTTTAAGTGTTTTCTAGTGGTTCAAGTTGGTTTGGTTGCTTAGAGATAGGAAATCCAAGTTTTGGGCATAATGGTTGAAATTGTGGAAATACTATCTCTTAAGCATTTGAGTTTTAATATGCCGGATTTTGTTCTATCAACCTAAAAATGGTTTTGACACTTGTTTAAGTATGTTTCAGTCATTTATGACTTGTTTGAATGATTTTTGTAGGCTTTGGATTGATCGGGATTGAATATGTAAGAAAATGCATAAAAGGAGCTGCAAAACTGAAGTTTACTGTCAACCGTCCGGACGCGTATCAGAAGCCGTCCGGAAGGACAAAGAAGAAAGGCGGACAGTGGCATTTTCTAGCATATCCGTCCGGACGGTACTGTTCACCGTCCGGACGGTTGAAGAAGAAAGCCGGACAGTGCTGTTTTCAAGCATATCTGTCCGGACAGCACTGCGCAATAATTTTCGGGTCAACTTTTGAAGGTGCAAATGATCGAATTTGAAGAAACTTTCTTCTACAAAGTTGAAGTAGACATCCAGATATTTCCAACGAATGCTCATACGCATAAATCCATTGAGAATTGAAGTCTGTGGAATTAATACAAGATACTGCCTTGAACAGTTCCAATAATTTCGGGTTTTATGATTTTTACTCAATTCTTGAAGGGGCAAACTTGTCTAATTACTTTATTTGACCAATGGGACTTATTTGTAATAGGTTAGGATGGTCTTTTAACATAGGTATGAGGGTTTTATGGGTTTGGAGACCCCATTCTTGAAAGAACTCTCATTTTGGCCGAAAATTACATTCTCTCTTAGGGTTTTCATTCTCTTGCCTTGTTCTTCATTCTGGTTCTTTGTTGGGGTTCGAAAATCACATTCAAGAAGATTGCTAGGTGTTTTGGAGACCCAACCAACTAGAAGAAGAAGTTTTTCCTCCTTGTAGAGCTTGAGAAGAGCCCAAGTTGGATTAGCTTCAACCTCTCTTTGTAGATTGGAAGGCCACTTTGCCTCAACATTCGATATTGGATTTGACTTCTAAACTCTCTTTGCTTATTGTTTTTGCATTTTATTTATCGCATTTCGATTCATAGTTTTTAGTTCAATCTTCTTGTGTTTTGTTATTCCGATTTAGCTTCCGCTTTAACGATATATGCCATGTTTAGTTGTGTTGATTTTGATTTCAATTTTCTGCAGTAGCTTAGTTTCCATTTCCATTTCCATTTCCATTTCCATTTCATATATTGCATATTAGGGTTTAGTCCATCAATCACCCAAAGAGGAAAACCGAATCTAACCAATGGTTAGTGCAATTTTGCTATCACTTGCATTGTGAATACCATATTTAATTAAGTAATTAGGTTAATAATTCATAGACCCAAGCCGAAACCAAAAGTCTTTGTGAGACGATTTGGGATTCACTCCTATTATTACTTTGACAAACCTACACATGGGAAAGCGTTAATCCACTTACCTATTTTGGGCGAGTCAGTTGAGCGATTCCAAACCATCAAAGTTGATAGGTGTGCACTTTTTATTCTTGCTTTTTGTCTAAATTCTCCAATAGTCTCTTCATATATTATTTCGTTGTCAAAAGAACAACTTTCGTTCTCAATTAGACAAAACTGTTAAAAACAACTCTATCAAGAAAGTTAAGCAATTTCAAACTATCAAAGTTGGTTGGTGTACACTTTATTGTTTTTTTATGTCAAATTTTACGAGTATAAACTCCGTAGATTGTTGTGTAGCCGAAAGACCAACTTTCCTTCCTAGATGGACCAAACCGTTAAAAATTCCCTCATCGAGAGAATTGAGTAATTTTGAACCATCAAAGTTGATATGTGTGCACTTTTTATTGTTGCTTTATGTCTAAATTTACTAGAATACGCTTCGTAGATTGTTTCGTTCTCAAAAAGACCTACTTTTGATCTCAAATGTAGAAAATTGTTAAAAGCTACTCTATCAAGAGAATTGAGCAATTTCAAACCACAAAAGTTGGTCGGTGTGCACCTTTTATTATTATTTTATGTCAAAATTTATGATTATAACCTACGTAGATCTTTTTGATGCCAAAAGACCAACTTTCTATCTCGAATGGACAAAACCGTTAAAAGCTCCTCCATATAGAGAGTTGAGCAATTCTGAATCAATAAAGTTGGTAGGTTTACACTTTGTATTGTTATTTTATGTCAAATTTTACGAGTATAGGCTCTGTAGATTGTTTCTATGGCAAAATACCAACTTTTTCTCTCAAATGGACAAAACCTTAAAAAGCCACTCCATGGAGAGAGTTGAGCAATTCCGAACTATTAAAGTTGGTCGATGTACGCTTTTTATTATTATTTTATGTCAAATTTTATGGGTATAGGCTCTATAAATTGTTTCGATGCCAAAAAACCAATTTTCTATCTCAAATGGACCAAACCGTTAAAAGCCCGTCCATGAAAAGAGTTGAGAAATTCCAAACCATCAAAGTTTATAGGGGTACACTTTTTTTGTTGCTTTATGCCCAAATTTAATAGTACACACCTCGTAGATTGTTTCATTTCCGAAAGACCAACTTTCGTTCGCAATTCGACAAAATCGTTAAAAGCTCCTCTATGAAAATTTTGGGCAATACTGAACCATCAAGGTTGGTATGTGTACACTTTTTATTGTTATTTTATTTCAAACTTTATGAGTATAGGCTCTTTAGATTGTTTTGTTGTTAAAAGGCTATCGTTCATTCCAAAATGGATAAAACTGTAAGAAACTTATTCATTGAGAGAGTTGAGCAATTCCGAACCATCAAATTTGGTAAGTGTACACAATTTATTGTTGCTTTATGTCCAAGTTTGCTAGTATACGCTTCGTAGATTATTTCGTTGTCAAAAGAACAACATCTATTCTCAATTGGATAAAAACGTTAAAAGCACCTCTACCAAGAGAGTTGAGTAATTTCAAACGGTCAAAGTTGGTGGTGTCCACTTTTTACTGTTCATTTATGTCAAATTTTATGAGTATAGACTCTATAGATTGTTTCGTTACCAAAAAATCAACTTTCCTTCAGAAATGGCCAAAATCGTTAGAAGTTCATCCACGAAGAGAATTGAGTAATTATGAACCATCAAAGTTGATAGTTGTACACTTTTGATTGTTGTTTTATATCCAAATTTACTAATACACACTGCATAGATTGTTTCATTGTCAAAGAGAACAACTTTAGATCTCAAATGAAAAAAACTGTTAAAAGCTTCTCTATAGAGAGAATTGAGCAATTTCAAACCATGAAAGTTGGTCAGTGTAAATTTTTTTTATGTCAAATTTTACAAGTATAGGCTTCGAAGATTGTTTCTTTGACAAAAGACCAACATTCCCTCTCAAATCGGAAAAAATTGTTCATAGCTCCTCCGTGGATAGAGTTTAGCAATTCCGAACTTTAAAAGTTGATTGGTGTGCACTTTTTATTGTTGTTGTATATCCAATTTTTCTAGTATTCGCTCCATAGATTGTTTCGATGTCAAAAGACCAACTTTCTATCTCAAATGGACAAAATCATTAGAAAATCATCCATGGAGAGAGTAGAGCAATTTCGAATCATCAAAGTTGGTTGGTGTACACTTTTTATTGTTATTTTATGAGTATAGACTCCATATATTGTTTTGTTTCCCAAAGAGCAACTTTCTTTCCCAAATTGACAAAATCGTTATAAGTTCCTTCGTGGAGAGAATTGTGTAATTTCGAACTATTAAAGTTGATAGGTGTGGACTTTTTATTGCTGTTTTATGTCCAAATTTAATAGTATACGCATTGTAGATTGTTTCGTTGTCAAAAAGAGCAAGTTTCGATCTCAAATGGACAAACCCGTTAAAAGCTCCTCTATCGAGAGAGTTGAGCAATTTCGAATCGAAAAAGTTGGTCAGTGTACACTTTTTTTAATTTTATGCCAAATTTTATGAGTGTCGGCTCCATAGATTGTTTCGTTGACAAAAGATCAACTTTCGTTCCCAAATGAAAAAAACCGTTAAAAGCTTCTCAATGGAGAGAGTTAAGCGATTCTGAATCATCAAAGTTGATAGGTGTCCACTTTTTATTGCTTCTTTATGTCTAAATTTTCTGCTATTTGATTCATAGATTATTGGATTGTCAAAAGAACAACCATCGATTTTAATTGGACAAAATCGTTCAAAGCACCTCTATCGAGAGTGTTGAGCAATTTCAAACTATCAAAGTTGTTCGATGTACACTTGATTGCTCTTTTATGTCAAATTTTACGAGTATAAACTCCGTAGATTGTTTCGTTGGCAAAAGACCAACTTTCATTCCAAAATGGACAAAACCATTAACGTTCATCTGTCGAGAGAATTGATTAATTCTGAACCATCAAAGTTGATAAGTGTAAACTTTTTATTGTTCTTTTATGTCAAACTTTAAGAGTATAGACTATGTAGATTGTTTTATTGCGAAAAGAATAACTTTCTTTCTTAAATGGACAAAACCGTTAGAAATTCTTCCATAGAGAGAATTGAGTAATTCTGAACCATCAAAGTTGATAAGTGTGCACTTTTTATTGTTCTTTTATGTCAAATTTTACGTGTATAGACTACGTAGATTGTTTCATTACGCAAAGACTAACTTTCTTTCCTAAATGAACATAATCGTTAGAAGTTTCTCCAAGGAGAGAATTGAGTAATTTTGAACCATCAAAGTGGATACGTGTTTACTTTTTTCTGTTTCTTTATGCTCAAATTTAGTATACGCTTCGCGGATTATTTCATTGTTAAAAATACCAACTTTCGATCTCAAATGGACAAAACCGTTAAACGTTCCTCTATCGAGAGAATTGAGTAATTCCGAACAATCAAAGTTGATAGGTGTACAATTTGTTTTTGTTCTTTTATGTCAAATTTTATGAGTATAGACTACGTAGATTATTTCATTGTGCAAAGACTAACTTTATTTCCTCAATGGAAAAAACCGATAGAAGTTCCTCCACAGAGATAAGTAAGTAATTCTGAACCATCAAAGTTGATAGGTGTGCACCTTTTATTGTTGTTTTATATCCAAATTTACTAGTATACGATTGGTAGATTGTTTCGTTGTCAAAAAGACAAACTTTCGATCTCAAATAGACAAAACCATTAAAAGCTCCTTTTTTGAAAGAGTTGAGCAATTTCGAATTGAGAAAATTGGTTGGCGTACATTTTTTTTATGTCAAATTTTACGAGCATCGACTCAGTAGATTGTTTTGTTGACAAAAGACCAACATTCGTTCCTGGATGGAAAAAATCATTAAAAACTTCTCCATGGAGGCAGTTAAGCAATTTCGAACAATCAAAGTTGATATGTGTGCAATTTTTATTGTTCTTTTATGTCAAATTTTATGAGTATATACTTTGTTGACTGTTTCATTGCCAAAAGACCAACTTTCTATATCAAATGGACAAAACCGTTAAAAGCTCTTCCATGAAGATAGTTGAGCAATTCTTAATCATCAAATTTTTTCGGTATACATTTTTTATTGTTACTTTATGTCAAATTTTATGAGTATAAACTTTATAGATTGTTTCGTTGCCAAAAAACCAACTTTCGTTCCCAAATGGACAAAACTGATAAAAGCTCCTCCATGGAGAGGGTTGAGAGATTCCGAACCATCAAATTTGATAGGTGTGCACTTTTTATTCTTATTTTATGTCCAAATTCTCTAGTATTCCTATTATTTCAGTGTCAAAAGAACAACTTTCGTTTTCAATTAGACAAAACCATTAAAAGCACCTCTATCAGGAAAGTTGAGCAATTTCATACCATTAAAGTTTGTTGGTATACACTTCATTGTTCTTTTATGTCAACTTTTACGAGTATAAACTCCGTAGATTGTTTCGTTGCCAAAATACCAACTTTCGTTCCCAAATGGACCAAATCGTTAAAAGTTCCCTTATGGAGAGAATTGTGTAATTTCGAACCATCAAAGTTGATAGGTGTGCACTTTTTATTGTTGCTTTATTCCTAAATTTACTAGTATATGCTTCGTAGATTGTTTCGTTCTAAAAAATTCGTACTTTATATCTCAAATGCACAAAACCGTTAAAAGCTCATCTATCAAGTGAATTGATCAATTTCAAACCATAAAAGAATAGTATTCGATTCGTAGATTATTTCATTGTCAAGAGAACAACCATCATTTTCAATTGGAAAAAAATCGTTAAAAGCACCTCTATCAAGAGTGTTGAGCAATTTCAAACCATCAAAGTTGTTCGGTGTACACTTTATTGTTCTTTTATGTCAAATGTTACGAATATAGACACCATAGATTGCTTCATTGCCAAAAGGCAAACTTTCTATATCAAATGGACAAAACCGTTAAAATCTCTTACATGAAGATAGTTGAGCAATTTTGAATCATCAAAGTTTGTCGGTATACATTTTTTATTGTTACTTTATGTCAAATTTTATGAGTATAAACTTTATAGAATGTTTCTTTGCCATCAAACCAACTTTCGTTCCTAGATGGACAAAACCGATAAAAGCTCCTCCATGGAGAGGGTTGAGCGATTCCGAACCATCAAATATTATAGGTGTACACTTTTTATTCTTCCTTTATGTCTAAATTCTCTAGTATTCCCTTCGTATATTATTTCAGTGTCAAAAGAACAACTTTCATTCTCAATTAGACAAAACCGTTAAAATCACCTCTATCAAGAAAGTTGAGAAATTTCAAACCATCAAAGTTGGTTGATGTACACTTTATTGTTCTTTTATGTCAAATTTTATGGGTATAAATTCCGTAGATTATTTCATTGTCAAAAGACCAACTTTCATTCCCAAATAGACCAAACTGTTAAAAGTTCCCTCATGTAGAGAATTGAGTAATTCCGTACCATCAAAATTTATAGGTGTGCACTTTTCATTGTTGCTTTAGGTCTAAATTTACTATTATACAATTCGTAGATTGTTTCGTTCTCAAAATTGCCTACTTTATACCTCAAATGCACAAAACCGTTAAAAGCTCCTCTATCAAGAGAATGGAGCAATTTCAAACCATAAAATTTGGTCGATCTGCACCTTTTATTGTTATTTTATGATTATAATCTATGTAGATTTTTTCAATGACAAAAGACCATTTTTCTATCTTGAATGGAAAAAACCGTTAAAAGCTCCTGCATAGAGAGAGTTGAATAATTCCAAACCAACAAAGTTGGTAGGTGTACACTTTCTATTATTATTTTATGTCATATTTTACAAGTATGGGCTCCGTAGATTTTTTCAATGCCAAAGACCAACTTTCTATCTCAAATGGACAAAACCTTAAAACATGGAGAGAGTTGAGAAATTTCGAACCATTAAAGTTGGTCGGTGTACACTTTTTATTGTTATTTTATATCAAATTTTATGAATATAGGCTCCGTAAATTGTTTCGATGCCAAAAGACCAATTTTCTAGCTCAAATGGACAAAATCTTTGAAATTTCCTTTGTGGAGAGAGTTGAGAAATTCTGAACCATCAATGTTGATAAGTGTACACCATTTATTGTTGCTTTATGTCCAAGTTTATTAGTATGCACTTCGTAGATTATTTCATTGTCAAAAGAACAACTTCCGTTCTCAATTGGACAAAACCGCTAAAAGCACCTCTACCTGGACAAAACCGCTAAAAACACCTCTACCGGGAGAGTTGAGTAATTTCAAACCATCAAAGTTGGTTGTTGTACACTTTTTATTGTTACTTTATGTCCAATTTTATGAGAATAGGCTTCGTCCAAGTTTACTATTATACGCTTCATAGATTATTTTGCTGTTAAAAGAACAACTTCCATTTTTAATTGGACAAAACCAATTAAAGCACCTCTACTGAGAGAGTTGAGTAATTTTAAAACATCAAAGTTGGTCGGTGTACACTTTTATTGTTATTTTATATCAAATTTTATAAGTATAGGCTCCGTAGATTGTTTCGATGTGAAAAGGCCAACTTTCTATCTTAGATGGACAAAACCGTTAAAAGCCTGTCCATGGACAGAGTTCAGAAATTCCAAACCATCAAAGTTGATAGATGTACACTTTTTTTGTTGCTTTATGTCCAAATTTAATAGTAGACACCTCGTAGATTACTTCATTTCCAAAAGACCAACTTTCGTTATGAATTGGACAAAACCGTTAAAAGCTCTTCTATGAAAAAAGTTGGAAATTATGAACCATCAAGGATGGTATGTGTACACTTTTTATTGTTATTTTATGTCAAACTTTACGATTATTAGCCCTTTAGATTGTTTCATTGTTAAAAGACCATCGTTAATTCCCAAATGGATAAAACTGTAAAAAACTCATTCATGGAGAGATTTGAGCAATTCTAAACCACCAAAGTTGATAAGGGTACACAATTTATTGTTGATTTATGTCCAAGTCTGATAGTATACACTTCGTAGATTATTTCATTGTCAGAAGAACAACTTTTTTTCTCAATTTCATAAAACCATTAAAGCACCTCTACCAAGAGAGTTGAGTAATTTCAAACCGTCAAAGTTGGTCGGTGTACACTTTTTATTGTTCATTTATGTCAAATTTTACGAGTATAGACTCCGTAGATTGTTTCGTTGCCAAAAGATCAACTTTCATTCACAAATGGCCAAAACCGTTAGAAGTTCATCCATGAAGAGAATTGAGTAATTACGAACCATCAAAGTTGATTGGTGTACACTTTTAATTGCTGTTTTACAGCAAAATTTACTAGTATACCGTTCGTAGATTGTTTCGTTGTCAAAAATGACAACTTTCGATCTCAAATGGACAAAACTGCTAAAATCTCATCTATCGAGAGAATTGAGCAATTTTGAACCATAAAAATTGGTCGGTGTACACTTTTATTGTTATTTTATATCAAATTTTATGAGTATAGGCTTCGTAGATTGTTTCGTTGAAAAAAGTCCAATTTTCGTTCCCAAATGAACCCAACCGTTAAAAGTTCTCCCATGGAGAGAATTGAGTAATTCCGAACCTTGAAAGTTGATAGGTGTACATTTTTTATTGTTGTTTTTTGTCCAAATTTATTAGTATACGCTTCGTAAATTGTTTTGTTCTGAAAAAGATCTACTTTAGATCTCAAATGCACAAAACCATTAAAAGCTCCTCTATCGATAGAATTGAGCAATTTCAGACCATAGAAATTGGTCGGTGTACACCTTTTATGTCAAATTTTATGATTATAGGCTACGTAGATTGCTTCGATGACAAAAGACCGACTTTCTATCTCAAATGGAAAAAACCATTAAAAGCTCCTACATGGAGAGAGTTGAACAATTTCGAACCAACAAAGTTGCTAAGTATACACTTTGTATTGTTATTTTATGTCAAATTTTACGAGTCTAGGCTCCGTATTTTTTTCGATACCAAAAGGCCAACTTTTTATCTCAAATGGACAAAACCTTAAAAAGCTACTACATGGAGAGAGTTGAGCAATTCCGAACAATTAAAATTGGTCGGTGTACATTTTTTACTGTTATTTTATGTCAAATTTTATGAGTACAGGCTCCGTAAATTGTTTCGATGCCAAAAGACCAATTTTCTATCTCAAATGGACAAAACCGTTAAAAGTTCTTCCACGAAGAGAGTTAAGAAATTACGAAACATCAAAGTTGATAAGTGTACACCATTAATTGTTGCTTTATGTCCAAGTTTACAAGTATATGCTTCGTAGATTATTTCGTTGTCAAAAGAATAACTTTCATTCTCAATCAGACAAAACTGTTAAAAGCAACTCTACCGAGAGAGTTGAGTAATTTCAAACCATCAAAGTTGGTCGGGGTACACTTTTTATAAAAATTTTATGTAAAATTTTATAAGTATAGGCTTCTTAGATTATTTCGATGCCAAAATGTAAACTTTCTATCTCAAATGGAGAAAACTGCAAAAAGTTGCTCCATGGAGAGAATTAAACAATTCCGAACCATCAATGTTGTTAGGTATACACCATTTATTGTTGCTTTATGTACAAGTTTACTAGTATACGCTTTGTAAACTATTTCGTTGTCAAAAGAACAACTTTCGTTCTCAATCGGACAAAACAGTTAAAAGCACCTTTACTGAGAAAGTCGAGGAATTTGAAACCACCAAAGTTGGTCGGTGTACACTTTTGATTGTTATTTTATGTAAAAGATTATGAGAATAGGCTTCGTAGAATGTTTCGATGCCAAAAGACCAACTTTTTATCTCAAATGGAGAAAATCGTGAAAAGCTGCTCCATGGAAAGAGTTGAGGAATCCCGAACCATCAAAGTTGTTAAGTGTACACCATTTATTGTTGCTTAATGTCAAAGTTTACTAGTATAGGCTTCGTAGATTATTTCATTTTCAAAATAACAACTTATGTTCTCAGTTGGACAAAACTTTCAAAAGGACCTCTACCGAGAGAGTCGAGTAATTTTAAACCATCAAAGTTGGTTGGTGTACACTTTTATTGTTATTTTATGTCAAATTTATGAGTATAAGCTCCGAAGATTGTTTCGATGACAAAAGGCCAACTTTCTATCTCAAATGGACAAAACCGTTAAAGCCCGTCTATGGTGAGAGTTGAAAAATTCCAAACCATCAAAATTGATAGGTGTACACTTTTTTTGTTGCTTTATGTCCAAATTTACTAATATACATTTCGTAGATTCTTTCATTCTCAAAAAGTATTTTCGATCTCAAATGCACAAAATTGTTAAAAGATCCTCTATCGAGAGAATTGAGCAATTTTAGATCATAAAAGTTGATCGGTGTACACCTTTTATTGTTATTTTATGTAAAAGTTTATGATTATGGGCTATGTAGATTGTTTTGATGCCAAAAGACCGACTTTCTATCTCAAATGGACAAAATCGTTAAAAGCTGCTCTATGGAGAGAGTTGAGCAATTCTAAACCAACAAAGTTTGTATGTGTACACTTTGTATTGTTATTTTATGTCAAATTTTACGAGTATAGTCTTCGTAGATTGTTTTGATGCCAAAAGACCAACTTTCTATCTCAAATGGACAAAACCTTAAAAGGCTACTCCATATAGAGAGTTATGCACTTCGGAACCATTAAAGTTGGTTGGTGTACACCTTTTATTGTTATTTTATATCAAATTTTATGAGTATAGGCTTCGTAAATTGTTTTGATGCCAAAAGATCAATTTTCTATCTCAAATGGACAAAACCGTTAAAAGTTCCTCTATGCAGAGAGTTGAGAAATTCCGAATCATCAAAGTTGATAAGAGTACATCATTTATTGTTGTTTTATGTCCAAGTTTACTAGTATACGTTTCGTAGATGATTTCGTTGTCAAATAAACAACTTCCGTTCTCAATCGGACAAAACCATTAAAAGCACCTCTACCATGAGAGTTGACTAATTTCAAATCATCAAAGTTGGTCGGTGTACATTTTTTATTGTTATTTTATCTCAAATTTTATGAGTATAAGCTCCGTAGATTGTTTCTATGCCAAAAGGCCAACTTTATATCTCAAATGGACAACCGTTAAAAACCCGTCCATAGAGAGAGTTGAGAAATTATGAACCATCAAAGTTTATAGGTGTATACTTTTTTTGTTGCTTTATGTCGAAATTTAATAGTACACACCTCGTACATTGTTTCATTTTCGAAAGACCAAATTTCGTTCTGAATTGGGTAAAACCTTTAAAAGCTCATCTATAAAAAAGTTGGGCAAAAAAAGACCATCAAAATTGTAGAATTTTTAAATTGTTTGGTTGTTAAAAGATCATATTTCATTCCCAAATGAACAAAACTGTAAAAAACTCTTTCATGGAGAGAGTTGAGTAATTACGAACCATCAAAATTGTGGGTGTACACTTTTTATTGTTATTTTAAGTCAAATTTTACGAGTAAAGACTCCAAATATTGTCCGGTTGCCAAAAGACCAATTTTCATTCCCAAATGGACAAAACTATTAAAAGCACCTCCATGGGGAGAGTTGAGCAATTCCGAACCATCAAAGTTTATAGGTGTGCACTTTTAATTGTTGTTTAATGTCCAAATCTTCTTTTATTCGGTTCGTAGATTATTTCGTTGTCAAAAGAATAACTTTTGTACTCAATTCGACAAAATCGTTAAATGCACCTCTATCGAAAGACTTCAGCAATTTAAATCAATCAAATTTGATCGGTGTACACTTTATTATTCTTTTATGTCAAATTTTATGAGTATAGACTCCGTTGATTGCTTTGTTTCTAAAAGACCAACTTTTGTTCCCAAATGGACAATACTGTTAAAAGTTCATCCATGGAGAGAAATGAGTAATTTTTAACTATCAAAATTTATAGGTGTGCACTTTTTATTGTTGCATTTTGTTTAAATTTAATAGTATACGATTTGTGGATTGTTTCATTGTTGAAAAGGCCAACTTTTGATCTCAAATGGATAAAACCGTTAAAAGCCCCTCTATTGAGAGAATTGAATAATTTTGAACCATAAACGTTGGTCGGTGTACGCTTTTTACTGTTATTTTATATCAAAATGGAAAAATCCTTTAAAAGCTCCTCCATCGAGGGAATTCAACAATTCTGAACCATTAAAGTTCATCGGTGTGCATTTTTATTGTTATTTTATGTCAAAATTTACGAGTATAGACTCCAAAGTTTGTTTTGTTGCCAAAAGACTAACTTTCATTCCCAAATGGACAAAACCGTTAGAAGCTCCTCCATGGCTAGAGTTGAGCAATTCCGAATCATCAAAGTTGATAGGTGTGCACTTCTTATTGTTGTTTTACGTCTAAATTTACTAGTATATGTTTCGTAGATTGTTTTGTTGGCAAAAAAACTAACCTTCAATCTTAAACGGACAAAACCGTTAAAAGCTCCTCTATCGAGAGAGTTGAGCAATTTCGAATGGAGAAAGTTGCTCGGTGTACACTTTGTATTATTATTTTGTTTCAAATTTTACGAGTATAGCCTCCATAGATTGTTACGATGCCAAAATACGAACTTTCAATCTCAAATGGACAAAACCGTTAATAGCTCTTCCATGGAGAGAGTATAGCAATTTTAAACCAACAAAGTTGCTCGGTGTACACATTTTATGTCAAATTTTATGAGTATAGGCTTTGTAGATTGTTTTGATACCAAAAGATCAACTTTCTATCAATGGACAAAACTGTTAAAAGTTGTTCCGTGGGGAGAGTTGAGCAATTCTGAAGCAGCAAAATTCATCAGTGTACACATTTTATTGTTATTTTATGTCAAATTTTACGAGTATAGGCTCCGTAGATTGTTTTGATGCTAAAATATAAACTTTCTATCATAAATGGACAAAACCGTTAGAAGTCATCCATGAAGAGAGTTGAGAAATTCCGAACCATCAAAGTTGGTCGGTGTACACTTTTTATTGTTATTTTATGTCAAATTTTATGAGTATAGGATCCATGGATTGTTTCGATGCCAAAATTTCCATCTCAAATGGACAAAACCGTTAAAACTCCCTCCATGGAGAGAGTTTAGAAATTCCGAACCATCAAAGTTTATAGGTGTACACTTTTTTTGGTTCTTTATGTCCAAATTTAATTGTATAAGCTTCGTAGTTTGTTTCGTTTCCGAAAGAAAAACTTTAATTCTCAATTGGACAATACCGTTAAAAGCTCTTCTATGAGAAAGTTCGCAATTCTGAACTATCAAGGTTGGTCAGTGTATACTTTTTATTATTATTTTATGTCAAATTTTACGAGTATAGGCTCTTTAGATTGTTTCGTTGTTAAAATATCATCTTTCATTCCGGAATGGACAAAACTGTAAAAAGCTCATCCATGGAGAGAGTTGAATAATTCTGAACCATCAAAGTTGATACGTGTACCTTTTTTTGTTTCTTTATGTCCGATTTTACTAATATACGCTTTGTACATTGTTTGGGTGGCAAAAGACCATTTTTCCTTCTCAATTGAAAAATAGGTTTAAAAGCTCCTCTATCAAGAGATTTGAGCTATTTGGAACCATCAGAGTTGGTCTTTGTAGACTTTTTTATTGTTATTTTATATGAAATTTAACGAGTATAGGCTCTGTCGATTTTTTCGTTGTTAAAAGACCATCTTTTGTTCCCATATAGACAAAATGGTAGAAAGCTCCTCCATGGAATGAGTTGAGAAATTTCAAACCATCAAAGTTAATAGATGTACACCTTTTATTGTTGCTTTATGTCCAAGTTTACAAGTATACGCTTCGTATATTGTTTGCATGGAAAAAAACCATTTTTCGTTCTCAATGGGAAAAGAGGTTTAAAAGCTCCTCTATCAAGAGACTTTAACTATTTTGAACCATCAAAGTTGGTCTTTATTTACTTTTTATTGTTATTCGATGTTAAATTTTATAAGTATAGGCTACGTAGATTGTTTCATTGTTTAATGACCGACTTACGTTCCCAAATGTACAAAATTGTTAAAGCTTCTTCACGGAGAGAGTTGAGCAATTCTGAACCATCAAAATCGATAGTTGTACACTTTTTACTATTATTTTATGTCAAATTTTAATAATATAGACTCTGTAGATTTAGGTTGGGGGTTCAAACCCGAGAAATTGGAAATTTCCAATTTTTGGTGAAATTACATGGATTCGAGGTAGGGGATTCTAGCCCAATCTCTCGATTATTTCTTGTTATCTAAAAAGCGTTATTTAATCTTCATTGTTATTTGTATTTGTGTTTTCCTTATTTGCTCCATAAGGAAAAACGAACCTAGGATTATTCTCAAATTTTCCTAAATATTAGTTTGCATTCCCGGTTGATTGCTTGGCCTTATATCAAGCATGTTTGGTTCTTATTCATGCATCATGGCTAGTTAAATATATAACTAGGATTTGTTTATTGCTATATTAAATTCATGGCATGACATTGTTGCATTAGAGCCACATGGAAGTGCGAATATGGATTCGTGACTTCCGTAGGTTGTGTGAACGTCATATAGGAGGAGGGTTGTGGAACCTCGGCTTGGTTGCAACCAAATGACTCCTATATGAGGCAACATACTGAGATTCTGAGGAATCGGTTCAAAGAACCCGAGTCAGTATGGACAAGACTGGTGTCTTGTATTTGGTCATGGTTTCCTTATTGAGTTGTATGGTGGCAGTGTTCACCGATATCGATGTGTGGGGATGGATGCTGAGGCGTCGTCCCATTGGGACTCACGATAGGAAACGAGACCACGGTTTGATGAGTATTTGTTATGGTGATTCATAGTCTTGGCATGTTGCTGCATTGACTTAATCTTTTTATTCAGCTATTATATTTTGTTATCCTCTTTACCCCTACTGAGCCATTGCTCACCCTTTACTCTTTTTCCTTTCCACACAGGCGAGACTGGTACGAATACCGGCACTGCGGATCTGTAGGAGGTGGGATGACATGGTGCCACCTGGAGACACTAGGATGGGTTAGAATAAAGAATTAATTTTCTTTATTATGATTGATATTTTATGTACGAATTGAAGTTTGTGTATGTTGACTACGTTTATGAACACCTTGACGGTGTGTGGATGGTACGAATAGGAGGGCGCCTTGTGATAAGACTCATGTGCCTGGGTGTGAATCTTATTGTTATATTGCATGTTGATACATGTATGAGGATTGTGATTCATTATATATTGCGGATGCATGCTGTAGATGGCCTGAGGCCCTGCCCAGGATTGTGAGTGCTTGTGATGTGATGGCCGGAGGGCTTATATATTGCTGATTATGTGCTGCTTATTTCAGGTGGCATTCTCCGATATACGGGGAGATGCTGCCGAAATTTTGGTAGAAATTTACGGATTTAGTTGGAGGAATTAAGATTAAATCTTTGTGATAATGTGGAGATTTAATATCTTATAGATATTGAATTAGGTTTAAACAGTAGCGCCCCCCGGGTCGGGGCGTTAAAGACAAAACCGTTAAAAGTTCCTCTAAGAAGAGAATTGAGTAATTCCGAACCATCAAAGTTGATAGGTGTGCACTTTTTATTATTTCTTTATGTACAAATTGAATAGTATACGTTTCATAGATTAATTCGTTGTTAAAAGATCTACTTTCAATCTGAAATGGACAGAACTATTAAAAGCTCCTCTATCGAGAGAATTGAGCAATTTCGAACCACCAGAGTTGGTCCTTGTGCAACTTTTATTGTTATTTTATGTCAAATTTTACGAGTACAGGCTCCATAGACGGTTTTGATGCCAAAAGAACAACTTTCATTCCCAAATGGACAAAACCGTTAAAAGCTCATCTATTGAGAGAGTTGAGAAATTCTGAACCATCAAAGTTGATAGGTGTACACTCTTTATTTTGTTGTTTTATGTCCAAATTTACTAGTATACGTTTCATAGATTCTTTCGTTATCAAAAGACCAACTTTAAATCTGAAATGGGCAAAACCACTAAAAGCTCATCTATCGAGAGAATTGGCCAATTTCAAACCATCAAGGTTTTTCAGTGTACACTTTTTATTGTTATTTTATGTTGAATAGTATGAGTATTGACTCCATAAATTGTTTCGTTGTCAAAAGAAGAACTTTCCTTCCCAAATGGACAAAACCGGTAAAAGCTCCTCCATGAAAAGAGTTGACCAATTCTGAACCATGAATGTTGATAGGTGTACATTTTTTATTGTTACTTTATGTCCAAATTTATTCGAATACACTTCGTAGATTGTTTCATTTTCAAAAGACCAACTTTCGTTCTCAATTGGATAAAATCGTTGAAAGCTCCTATATGGAGAGAGTTGGGCGATTTGAAACCATCAAGGTTTGTAACGCCCCGTCCCACGAAACCCTACTTACCGGGCTTGTAGTCCAGAACGTTACTTATTTTTTCAATATAAACTCACCATTATACTTACACAGATCCACTGCAAGAAACAATTCCGCCAAGTTAATACTAACCTAACCTGAATTTAAGGCGTCATCTTATATATTTTAAATAAGCAATAACCTCCAATTAATATCCTCTAAGAATACTACCGTAAATCCTATACTTCACATCCGGGTTTTTCGAATCTACATTTATTACTATACATCAAAGCTATTAATTATAAGTGCATAAATAAATGAAAAGCTCAATTGATTAATCTTCTGTGAAAACTAACTCCCGTCACATGAGCATCTTCTTCATGGATCTACAGCGACACCATCAACTCTTAGCTCAGCATAATCATCTAAGAATTCAATACCTGCATCACGGAACATAGTGAGCCGAGGCTCAGCAAGTACTACTTATGCATGAATGCACATGAACCTCATTATTAGTAAAACAGTTAGCCATTTAAATCCTTTTTCAGTACTCGGGCCCTTAACCTAGGTAAACTGCTACAGAGCAAACGGTCGGGATATTCTTTGGTAGAATACTTTCCAGTCAAATTCCAATCATCTTTGTTCCTGTAAATTTTATTTTTTCATTTAAAATTCATGAGAAATGTTCAAATTTTATTTAATTCATCTGCACCATTTCACCAATTCACCTTCACCAGAATTTAATCGTCACATAATTTATTTTGAACATATTGGGAATCATAAATGACGCCATTGACCTCACCTTACCCCACCATCTAAACATACCTTAAGACTCGGGGTATTACAAGGTTAGTCAGCGTACACTTTTAAGAATTATTTTATGTTAAATTTTATTAGTATAGACTCTATAGATAGCTTCTTGGCCAAAAGACCAACTTTTGTTCCCAAATGGACAAAATCATTAAAAGTTCCTCCTTGGAGAGAGTTGAGCAATTTGGAAATATCAAATTTGATCAGTGTGCACTTTTTATTGTTATTTTATGTCAAATTTTACGAGTTTTAGCCCCATAACTTGTTTCCCTATCAAAATACCAACTTTCGTTCTCAAATGGATAAAATTGTTAAAAAATCCTCCATAGAGAGTTGAACAATTCTAAACCATCATAGTTGATAGGTGTACACATTTTATATTTTTTTATGTCCAAATTTACTAGTATACGCTTCGTAGATTGTTTCATTGCCAAAAGACTAATTTTCTTTATCAAATGGGCAAAACCGTTAAAAGCTCTTCCATGGAGAGAGTTGAGTAATTCCGAACCATCAAAGTTGATAGGTGTGCACTTTTTATTGTTGATTTATGTCAAAATTTTATAGTATTTGCTTCCTAAATTATTTTGTTCTCAAAAGAAAAACTTTTGATCTCAATTGGAGAAAATAATTAAAAGCACCTCTATCGAGAGAGTTGATCAATTTCAAAATATCAAAGTTGTTCGGTGTACATTTTATTGTTCTTTTATGTCAAATTTTTTGAGTATAGACTCCGTAGATTGTTTTGTTGATAAATGATCAACTTTCGTTCTCGAATGGGCAGAACTGTTAAAAGTTCCTCCATGGAGAGAATTGAGTAATTCCGAACAATCAAAGTTGATAGGTGTACATTTTTTAGTGTTCTTTTATGTCCAATTTTACAAGTCTAGACACCATAGATTTTTCATTTCCAAACGACCAACTTTCATTCACAAATGGACAAAACCATTAGAAGTTCCTCCATAGAGAGAATTGACTAATTCTGAAACATCAAAGTTGATAGGTGTGCACTTTTTATTGTTGCTTTATTCCAAATTTACTAGTATACGTTTCGTAGATTGTTTTGTTGTCAAAAAGACTAACTTTCAATTTGAAATAGACCAAATCATTAAAAGCTCATTTATTAAGAGAGTTGAACAATTTCGAACCATGAAAGTTGGTCCATGTTCACAATTTACTTTTATTTTACGTAAAATTTTACGAGTATAGGCTTCGTGGATTGTTTCCTGTACAGAAGATCAATTTTCATTCCGAAATGGAGAAAACCATTAAAAGATCCTCCATGAATAGAGTTGAGCAATTTCAAACCATCAAAGTTGATAAATGTGCACTTTTTATTGTTGCTCTATGTCCAAATTTTCCAGTATTCGCTTCGTAGATTGTTTTGATACCAAAAGATCAATTGTCTATCTCAATTGGACAAAACCATTAAAAGCTCCTCTGTGGAGAGAGTTAGGCAAATCCGAATCATCAAAGTTTGTCGGTGTACGCTTTTTATTGTTATTTTATATCGAATTTTACAATTATAGACTTCAAAGATTGTTTTGTTGCCAAAATACTATATTTCGTTCCCAAATGGGCAAAACTGTCAAAAGTTCATCGATGGAGAGAATTGAGTAATTCAGAACCATCAAAGTTGATAGGTGTGGAATTTTTATTGGTATACGATTCGTAGATTTTTTGATTCTTAAAAGAATAACTTTCGTTCTTAATTGGACCAAAACGTTTTTAAAAACATCTCTATCAAGAGAGTTGAGCAATTTCAGGCCATCAAAGTTCGTCGGTGTACACTTTATTGTTCTTTTATTTCAAATTTTATGAGAATAAACTCTTTAGATTGTTTCGTTACCAAAAGACAAACTTTCATTCACAAATGAACAAGATCGTGAAAAAATCCTTCGTCGAGAGAATTGAGCAATTATGAACTATAAAAGTTGGTCAGTGTGCAGTTTTTATTGTTATTATATGTCAAAGTCTACGAGTCTAGGCTGCGTAAATTGTTTCGATGCCAAAAAGCCAACTTTCTATCTCAAATAGGCAAAACCGTTAAAAGCTCCTCAACGAAGAAACTTGAGCAATTTTGAACCATCAAAGTTGGTCGGTGTACACTTTTTATTGTTATTTTATGTCAAATTTTAAGAGTATAGACTCCGTAGATTGTTTCATTTCTAAAAGACCAACTTTCATTTTCAATTGGACAAAACCATTAAAAGCTCCTGTATAGTATACATTTCAGAGATTGTTTCATTTTCGAAAGACCAACTTTCGTTCTCAATTGGACAGAATAATTAAAAGCTCCCTATGGAGAAAGTTGTGCAATTCTGAACCGTCAAGGTTAGTCGGTGTACACCTTTTATTGTTATTTTATGTTAAATTTTACGAGTATAAGCTCTATAGATTGTTTCTTTGTTAAAAGAACATTTTTCATTCCCAAGTGGACAAAATCGAAAAAACTCCTCCATGTAGAGAGTTGAGCGATTCCGAACCATCAAAGTATTGTTGCTTCATGTCCAAGTTTACTAATATACGTTTCGTCTATTGTTTGGATGGTAAAAGATCATTTTTCATTATCAATTGGAAAATAGGTTTAAAAGCACCTCTATTGAGAGACTTCAGCTATTTCGAACCATCAAAGTTGGTCTTTGTACACTTTTTATTGTTATTATATATAAAATTTTATGAGCATAGGCTCCGTAGATTGTTCCATTGCCGAAAGACCGACTTACGTTCCCAAATGGACAAAACCGTTAAATGTTTTCCATTGAGAGAGTTGAGCAATGACAAACCATTAAAATTGATAGAAGTACATTTTTACTATTATTTTATGTCAAATTTTATGAGTATAAACTCCGCAGATTGTTTCGTCGCCAAAAAAATAATTTTTGTTCCCAAATGGATAAAACCGTAAAAGTTCCTCCATGTAGAGAATTGAGTAATTCTAAACCATCAAACTTGATAGGTGTGCACTTTTTGTTGTTGCTCTATGTACAAATTTATTAGTATACGCTTCGTAGATTCTTTCGTTGTTAAAAGGCCAACTTTCCATCTAAATGGATAAAATTGTTAAAACCTCATCCATGAAGAGAGTTGAGAAATTTTGAACCCACAAAGTTGGTCAGTGTACACTTTGTATTGTTATTTTACGTCAAATTGTACAAATATAGGCTGCCTAGATTGTTTTAATGCCAAAAAACCAACTTTCTATCTCAAATGGACAAAACCGTTAAAAGCTCCTTCTTGAAGAAAGTTGTCTCGAACCATCAAAGTTGTTGGGTGTGTACACTTTTTATTGTTATTTTGTGTCAAATTTTTTGAGTAATGGCTTCGTATATTGTTTCGTTTCCGAAAGACCAACTTTCGTTCTCAATTGGACAAAACCACTAAAAGCTCCTCTATGGGGAAAGTTGGGCAATTTTGAACCATCAAAGTTGATAGGTGTACACTTTTTTTGTTTCTTTATTTCCAAATTTAATAGTACATGCTTTGTAGATTATTTCGTTTCCAAAGGACCAATTTTCATTCTCAAATAGACAAAATTGTTAAAAGCTCCTCTTCGGAGAAAGTCAGGCAATTTTGAACCATCAAAGTTGGTCGGTGTACAATTTCTATTCTTATTTTATGTCAAATTTTATAAGTTTCGGCTGTGTAGATCGTTTCACTGTTAAAAGAGATCATCCTTCGTTGGCAAAAAGATAAAATCGTAAAAAGCTCCTCCATGGAGAGGGTTGAGCAATTGTGAACCACCAAAGTTGATAGGCGTACACCTTTAATTGTTGCTTTATGTCCAAGTTTACTAGAATGTGATTCGTATATTGTTTGGGTGGCAAAACACCATTTATCATTATCAATTAGAAAAGAGGTTCAAAAGCTGCTCTATTGAGATACTTGAGCTATTTCGAACCATCAAAATTGGTCTTTGTACACTTTTTATTTTTATTATTCTTTTATGTCAAATTTTACGAGTATAGACTCCGCAGATTGTTTCGTTTTCAAATGACCATTTTTCATTCCCAAATGCAAAAAACCATTAAAACTTCCTCCATAAAGAGAATTGAGTAATTCTAAACCATCAAAGTTGATAGGTATGCACTTTTTATTATTTCTTTATGTCCAAATTTACTTGTATACGCTTTGTAGATTGTTTCGTTGTTAAAAGATCAACTTTCAATCTCAAATGGATAAAACTGTTAAAAGCTCCTCCATCGAGAGAATTGAACAATTTCTAACAATCAAAGTTGGTCGATGTATAGTTTTTATTGTTATTTTATGTGAAATTTTATGAGTATAGGATTCGTAGATTGTTTCGATGCCAAATGACCAACTTTCCATCTCGAATGGACAAAATTGTTAAAAGCACCTCCATGGATAGAGTTGAGCAATTCCGAAACATCAAAGTTGGTCGGTGTACAATTTTTTTTGTTGCTTTATGTCAAAATTCACTGGTATAAGTTTTGTAGATTGTTTTGTTTCTGAAATACCAACTTTCATTCTCAATTGGACACAACCGTTAAAAGCTCCTCTATGGAAAAATTTGGGCAATTATGAACCAACAAGGTTGTTTGGTATACACCTTTTATTGTTATTTTATGTTAAATTTTATGAGTATAGGCTCTGTAGTTTGTTTCGTTATTAAGATACCATCTTTCGTTCCCAAATAGACAAAATCGTTAAAAGCTCCTCTATGGAGAGAGATAAGCAATTCGAAACCATCGAAGTTTATTGTTGTACACCTTTTATTGTTTCTTAATGTCCAAGTTTACTAGTATACGCTTTGTATATTATTTTGGTGGCAAAAGAGCATCTTTCGTTCTCAATTACAAAAGAGTTTTAAAAGCTTATCTATCAAGAGACTTGAGCTATTTCGAACTATCAAAGTTGGTCATTGTACACTTTTTCTTGTTATTCAATGTAAACTTTTACGAGTATAGCCTTCGTAGATTGTTTCGTTGCCAAAAGACCAACTTATGTTCCCAAATGCACAAAATCGTTAAAATCTTCTCCATGGAGAGAGTTCAACAATTTCGAACCATCAAAATTGATAGGTGTACACTTTTATTATTTTTTATGTCCAAATTTAGTAGTATACGCTTCGAAGATTGTTTCATTTTAGAAAGACCAACTTTAGTACTTAATTAGAAAAAATCATTAAAAGCTCCTCTATGGAAAAAGTTGCGTTATTTTGAACCATCAAGGTTGGTTGGGAAACAATTTTTATTCTTATTATATGTCAAAATTTTATGAGTATTGGATCCGTAGATTGTTTCGTTCCTGAAAGACTAACTTTCGCTCCAAAAAGGACAAAACCGTTAAACGATTCTCCATTAAGAGCATTGAGTATTTTCGAACAATGAAAGTTGATAAGTATGGACTTTTTGTTGTTGCTTTATGTCCTAATTTGATAGGATTAGCTTCGTAGATTATTTTGTTGTCAAAAGAACAACTTGCGATCTCAATTGGAAAAAAACGTTAAAAGCTCCTCTACCAAGAGAATTGAACAATTTTGAACCATCAAAGTTTGTCATTTTACACTTTTTATTGTTATTTTATGCCCAATTTTATGATTTTAGGCTCTGTAGATTGTTTAATTGCCAAAAGAACAAATTTCAATCTCAAATGGACAAAACTGTTAAAAGTCCATGGAGAGAGTTGATCAATTTCAAACCATCAAAGTTGATAGGTGTACACATTTTATTGTTGCTTTATGTACAAATTTACTAGTATACACTTCGTAAATTATTTCATTGGCAAAAGATTAACTTTCTTTCTCAAATGTGCAAAACCGTTAAAAGCTCTTCCATCTAGAGAGTTGAGAAATTACGAACCATCAAAGTTTAAAGATATATAATTTTTATTGTTGCTTTATGTCCAAATTTTCTAGTATTAGTTTTGTAGATTGTTTCGTTGTAAAAAGAACAATTTTGGTTCTCAATAGGACAAAACCGTTAAAAACACCTCTATCGAGAGAGTTGAGCAATTTCGAACCATCGAAGTTGGTCGGTATAAACTTTTTAAAAAATTTCTCGAAGAAAAATATTCTTCTGATAATTATGAGCTTAGTTATATTCACTTCCGTACTGATGATTCCAACTCTTCATCTCCTTCTTCTGATAAAGAATGCGAGTCTGATTATTACAATGCTACAATTTCAAACCATCATAGTTGGTCGGTGTACGCCTTTTACTGTATTTTATGTCAAAATTTACCTGTATAGTCTCCCTAGATTGTTTCGTTGTCAAAAGTTCAACTTTCGTTCCCAAATAGACAAAACCGTTAAAATTTCCTTCATGGAGAGAGTTGAGCAATTCCGAACCATCAAAGTTGATAGGTGTGCGCCTTTTATTGTTGCTTTATGTCTAAATTAACCAGTATACGCTTCGTAGATTGTTTTGTTATCAAAAAGACCAACTTCCGATCTCAAATCGACAAAACCTTTAAAAGCTTTTCTATCGAGAAAATTGAGAAAGTTTGAACCACCATAGTTGGTCGGTGTACACTTTTTATTGTTATTTTGTGTCAAATTTTACTTGTATTATCTTCGTAGATTGTTTTTTTCCCAAAATATCGACTTTCGTTCCCAAATCTACAAAATCATTAAAGGCTCCTCCATGAAGATAGTTGAGCAATTCCGAACCATCAAAGTTGATAGGTGTGCGCATTTTATTGTTGCTTTATGTCCAAGTTTACTACAATACGCTTCGTATATTGTTTTAGCTGGCAACATAAATTTTTTCGTTCCCAATTGGAAAAGAGGTTTAAAAGCTCCTCTATCAAGAGAGTTGAGCTATTTTGAACGATCAAATTTAGTCGGTTTACACTTTTTATTGTTATTATATGTCAAATTTTAATAGTATAGGCTCGTAGATTATTTCATTGCCAAAAGACCAACTTTCTTTCCCAAATGGACAAAACCGTGAAAAGTATCTCCGTAGAGAGAGTTGAGTAATTTTTAACTTCCAAATGTGATCCATGTGCATTTTTATTATTATTTTTTGTAAAATTTTACCAGTATAGGCTCCGTAGATTGTATTATTGCCAAAAGACCAACTTTAGTTCCCAAATGGACAAAACCGTTAAAAGTTCCTCCATGGAGATAATTGACGAATTACGAACCATCAAATTTGATAGGTGTGCACTTGTTATTGTTGCTTTTTGTCTAAATTTATTAGTATATGCTTCGTAAATTGTTTTGTTGTCAAATGGAGCAACTTTCGATCTCAAATGGACAAAACCATTAAAAGCTCCTCTATCAAGAGAATTGAGCAATTTTGAACCATCAAAGTTGGTCGATGTACACTTTTTATTGTTATTTTATGTCAAATTTTACGAGTATAGGCTCTATAGATTGTTTCGATGCCGAAAGACCAACTTTCATATCTCAAATGGATAAAACTATTAAAAGTTTCCCCATGGACAACGTTGAGAATTCCGAACCATCAAAGTTGATAGGTGTAAAATTTTTATTGTTGCTTTATGTCCAAATTTTCTTGTATATGTTTTTTAGATTATTTCCTTCCCAAAAGACAAACTTTCGTTTCTAAATGGATAAAACTACTAAAAGCTTCTCTACGAAGAAAGTTTAGCAATTCTGAACCATCAACTTTGGTCATTTTGCACTTTTTATTGTTATTTTATGTCAAATTATAGGAGTATAGGCTCCGTAGATTGTTTCATTGTTAAAAGACTATATTTAGCACCTGAATGAAAAAAATCGTAAAAAGCTCCTCCATGGACAGAGTTGAGCAATTTTGATCCGTCAAAGTAGATAGGTGTACACCTTTTATTGTTGCTTTATGTCAAGGTTTACCAGAATATGTTTCTTATATTGTTTTGCCAGTGAAAGAGAATTTTTCGTTCTCAATTGGAAAAGAGGTTTAAAAGCTCCTCTATCGAGAGAGTTGAGCTATTTCCAATGATCAAAGTTGGTATTTGTATACTTTTTATTGTTATTCTATGTTAAATTTTATGAGTATAGGCTCAATAGATTATTTTGTTGCAAAAAGAACGACTTTCGTTCCCAAATAGATAAAATCGTTAAAAGTTCCTCCATGGAGAGAATTGAGCAATTTCGAACTTTCAAATTTATCGATGTGCACTTTTTCTTATTATTTTAAGTAAGATTTTATGAGTATATGCTTCATAGATCGTATCGTTACCAAATGACTAACTTTCGTTCCCAAATGGACAAAACCGTTTAAAGTTCCTCCATGAAGAGAATTGAGAAATTCCAAACCCTTAATGTAGATAGGTGTGCACTTTTTCTTGTTGCTTTATGTTGAAATTTACAAGTATACGCTTCATAGATTGTTTCGTTGTCAGAAAAACCAACTTTCGATCTCAAATGGACAAAATCGTTAAAAGCTCATCCATGGAGAGAGTTGAGCAAATCCGAACCATCAAAGTTGATAGGTGTAAAATTTTTATTGTTTTTGTATGTCCAAATTTACTGGTATACGCTTAGTAGATTATTTCGTTGCCAAAAGACCAACTTTCGTTCCCAAATGGACAAAATTGTTAAAAGCTCATCTACAAAGAAAGTTTGGCAATTCTAAACCATCAAGGTTGGTCGGTGTGCATTTTTTATTGTTATTTTATGTCAAATTTTACTAGTATAGTCTCAATAGATTGTTTCGTTGTTAAAAGACCATCTTTCGTTTCAAAATGGTGAAAACTGTAAAAAGGTACTAGATGGAGATATTTGAGAAATTATGAACCATCAAAGTTGATATGTCTTAACCTTTTATTGTTATTTTATGTCCAAGTATACTAGAATATGCTTCATATATTGTTTTGGTGGCAAAAGACAATTTTTCGTTATCAATTGGAAAGAGGAGTTCCTCTATCGAGAGAGTTGAGCTATTTTGAACAATCAAAGTAGGTCTAATACACCTTTTTTGTTATTCTATGTCAAATTTTATGAGTTATAGGCTCCATAGATTATTTCGTCAAAAAAAGACCAAATTTCAATCCCAAATGGATAAAATTGTTAAAAGCTCCTCCATGGAGAAAGTTGAGCAATGTCAAACCATCAAAGGTCATAGGTGTAAAAATTTTATTGTTGCTTTATGTCTAAATTTACTAGTATACGCTTTGTAGATTGTTTCATTTCCGAAAGACCAATTTTCGTTTAGAGAATGGAGTAAACTTTTTATTGTTCTTTTATGTAAAATTTTATGAGTATTGTGAAGCCCCGATCCGGGCACGCCACGGGTGCCCTCCGGCACCGTCCTAGGCCACTAGTGCGATCATTCGGCAGACCAAAAATCCGGCGGCATCTCCCCGTATATCGGAGAGTCCCCACCTGCATCAGAAACACGCAGCATAAATTCAATCCATCACACTAGCAACCTAGCTAGGCCTTAGGCCTCAAACACATGCAATCCTGATCCTAGGGGCCTTAGGCCATCCACTACCAGCATGCACAAACTGATAGTAATAATCACAACATCCAAGTTCAAATATCATATAACCAAAAATCAATACTCAGCATACATCATGCATACACCCTTTGGTGCCAATCGGTTAGAACAATATTATGAACAAACATCAATACATCGTAAGCAAAATATGTGCTAGAGTACATATCTAACACCCACATCCTACCCAGGGCCATCCATGTCACATCCCGCCTTCACTGATCCGCTCCATCGGTACCTGTACCAGTATCTCCTATGGGAAGGAACAGAAAGTAGAGAGTGAGCAAGAAGCTCAGTAGGGTTAAGAGTAATGAGTGTATAAAGGCCGAATTCAAACAATAGGTTACGCAACAATATGAAATCTACCACATGCACGTATACTCAACAATCACATAAAATATCAATCCGGGCAATCCCCTCAATGAGCAAACCTCATCGATACCATGGCTCGTTCCACGTAATATCGAACGTGAGCAAGCTCACAACATCAACTCATCAATATCATGGTCGCTATCCATGTAATATTGAATAGGAGCAAGCTCCCCAACATCAAACGCTCTTGGATTACCCGATTGCGTGAACCTATCACGCCCGCACCATTCCAGGCAAGGTCCCTCATTAACCATACCTCTAGTGCATTATCCTACTTGGAGATCACATGACTTGGTGGTAATTCACATCACCTCGTCATCCCTCCAAGTAGCTTTCAAGAATCCTAAGGATCTCCGAGTCCATACTCGAAATCCAATGCAACTCTAATGAATTTATGCCATGACATGCCGAAAAAATATATATATGAACATCCTACATATATATATACATAACTACCATATTGCATGAACGGAAATCACATCGTGCCCATAGATGATGGAACACACACAATCGGGTCATGCAACATCAAGAATTAATAATATTCCACAAGCAAGGTTCGTTTCCCCTTAGAAGCAATTAAGGTGGAAACACAAATAAAATGACCAATGAGGAATCGAAACGCTCTTTAAAATATTGAGAACAAACGTTGAAAGAATGGTTGGAAATCCCCTACCTCGTGTTGAGCAATTCCCCAAAATCCCACAATTAGAGTTTAAACCCCGTTTCACCAAACCTAACCAATTTACACAATGTCGTACTCATTTAATTATCCAAACATCTCAATATATCATATCAATAATGAATTAATCAAACAATCAAGAGAAGCTGACTTTCTCTCTCTAGAATTCCTTCTAAAATCCTCCAAAAACTCCACTTAGCTCAACTCAACATCAACCACGAAATCAACCTACATATATGTTCCAAATCAACCTATAAACAACATATCTAAAGCAGAGAACTCAACTCTACAAGAATCTAGCAAATCTAGAAAAACCTAGAATTTCCAAAAACTAAGAAAAACTTACCAAATCACCCAAATCAAGCTTGAATCTTCCATGCTTAGCTTCAATGATCACCAATCTACAATCTCCAAGCCAAAATCTAACCAAAAGCTCCTTCTCTCTCTTCTTCTTCTCTCTCTCTCTTTCTATCTCTAGTCGGGTTCTCCAAGTGATGGTATAAGCTGAAATGTCAAAAATCTGGGCTTAATATCTGATTTCCCGTAACCCACTGCCCTCACTCTAGGCATATCCGTTCGGACGCCCAATTATCCGTCCAGACGGACTACTATTCCCGTAACCCACTGACCTCACTCTAGGAATATCCGTCCGGACGGCTAATTTATCCGTCTGGACAGATTACTGTTCACAGAAAGTAGTTTTTTCTCAAATTCATTTTTCAGCTCGGTCTAAGCTTCGATTTGATATATTATGAGCCCAAAACGGACATGTATACCAAAAGTTATGGCCCATTTATCGAACCTCGCTCAAAACTATTTTTCCATGATTCCGTACTTCACGAATCATCCGTAATTCGACTCAAAACTAAATTTTTGGGTCTGGGTTTCATAGCTATAGACTCCGTAGATTGATTCAAATCATCAAAGTTGGTCGGTGTAAATTTCTTATAGTTCTTTTATGTCAAATTTTACGAGCATAGACTCCCTAGGTTGTTTCGTTGTAAAAGACCAACTTTTATTCCCAAATAGACAAAACAGTTCAAAGTTCCTCGATGGAGAGAATTGAGTAATTCCGAACCATCAGAGTTGATAGTATGAAGTTTCATTGTTGCTTTATGTCCAAATTTACTAGTATACGCTTCGTAGATTAATTTGTTGTCAGAAAGACTAACTTTTGATCTCAAATGGACAAAAGCGTTAAAAGCTCCTCTATCAACATAATTGAGCAAATTCGAAGAAAGAAAGTTGGTCGGTGTACACTTTTTATTGTTATTTTATGTCAAATTTTATGAGTATGGGCTATGTGGATTGTTTCATTGTTAAAAGACCATCTTTCAATCCCAAATAGACAAAAGCGTAAAGACCTCCTTCATGGAGAGATTTGAGCAATTTTGAACTATCAAAGTTGATAGATGTACACATTTTCTTGTTGTTTTATGTCCAAGTTTAGTAGAATACGCTTCGTATATTGTTTTGGTGGCAAAAGAAAATTTTTCTTTCTCAATTGGAAAAGAGGTTTAAAAGCTCCTATATCGAGAGAGTTAAACTATTTGGAACGATCAAAGTTGGTCTTTGTATACTTTTTATCGTTGTTCTATGTTAAATTTTATGCGTATAGGCCCCGTAGATTGTTTCGTTGCCAAAACACCGACTTTCATCCCCAAATGGACAAAACTGTTAAAAGCTCATTCATGGACAGAGTTGAGCGATTCTGAACCATCAAAGTTGATAGGTGTGCAGTTTTTATTGTTGCCTTATGTTCAAATTTTATAGTATTTGCTTCGTAGATTATTTTGTCGTCAAAAGAACAAATTTCGTTCTCAATTGGAGAAAACCATTAAAAGCATCTCTATCGACATATTTGAGCAATTTCGAAGAACAAAGTTTGTCAGTGTAAAATTTTTATTGTTCTTTTTTTCATATTTTATGAGTATAAACTCCGTAGATTGTTTCGTTATCAAAATACCAACTTTCGTTCCCAAATATAGAAAACAATTAAAAGTTCCACCATGGAGAGAATTGAGTAATTCCGAACCATCAAAGTTGATAGGTGTGCACTTTTTGTTGTTGCTTTATGTTCAAATTTACTAGTATATGCTTTGTAGATTGTTTTTTTGTCAAAAGACCAACTTTTGATCTCAAATGGTTAAAACCATTAAAAGCTCCTCTATCGAGAGAATTGAGCAATTTCGAACCATCAAAGTTGGTCAGTCTACACTTTTTATTCTTATTTTATGTCAAATCTTACGAGTATAAGCTATGTAAATTGTTTCGTTGTTAAAATATCATCTTTCATTCCCAAATGCACAAAATCATAAGATGCTCCTCCATGGAGAGAGCTGAACAATTTCTAGCCATCAAAGTTGATAGGTGTACACATTTTATTGTTGCTTTAAGTCCAAGTTTACCAGAATACGCTTCATATATTGTTTTGGTGGCAAAGGACAATTTTTTGTTCTCGACTACAAAAGAGGTTTAAAGGCTCCTCTATCGAGGGAGTTGAGCTATTTTGAACGATCAAAGTTGGTCTTTATAATGTCAAAATTTTAAGCATATAGGTTTTGTAGGTTGTTTCGTTGTCAAAAGACCGACTTTCATTCCCAAAAAGACAACGACGTTAAAAGCTCCTCCATGGAGAGAGTTCAGTAATTTCGAACCATCAAAGTTGATAGGTGTGTAGTTTTTATTGTTGATTTATGTCCAAATTTTATATTATTAGCTTCAAATATTATTTCATTGTCAAAAGAACAACTTTCACTCTCAATCGGAGAAAACTGTTAAAAGGTTCTCTAACGAGAGAGTTGAGCAATTCGGAAATATCAAAGTTGATTGGTGTACACTTTCATTTTTCATTTTATGTCAAATTTACTAGTATACACTTTTTATATTGTTTCATTTTAAAAAAAACCGACTTTCGATCTCAATTGAACAAAACCTTTAAAAGCTTCACTATCGAGAGAGTTGAGCAATTTCAAAACATCAAATTTGGTCGTTGTACACTTCTCATTGTTATTTTATGTTAAATTTTACGTTTATAGACTCTGTAGATTGTTTCGTTGTTGAAAGATCAACTTTGGTTCCCAAATAGATAGAACTGTTAAAAGCTCCTTTATGGAGTGAGTTGAGCTATTCTGAACATAAAAGTTGATAGTTGTGCACTTTTTATTGTTATTTTATGTCAAATTTTATGAGTATAGGCTCTCCATAGATTGTTTCGATCCAAAAGGACTAACTTTCTATCTCAAATGGAAAAATCACTAAAAGCTCCTTCATGGAGAGAGTTAAGCAATTTTGAACCATCAAAGTTAGTCAATGTACATTTTTATTGTTATTTTATGTCAAATTTTACGAGTATAGCCTTTGTAGGTTATTTTGATGCCAAAAGACCAATTTTCGTTCCTTTATGGACAAACCGTTAAAATCTCCTCTATGGAGAGAGTTGAGTAATTATGAACCATTAAAGTTGATAGGTACACACTTTTTTTTGTTGCTTTACGTCCAAATTTACTAGTCTACGCTTCGTAGATTGTTTCCTTTTCGAAAGATAAACTTTTGTTCCCCATTGTACAAAACCATTAAAACCAGCTCTATTGGGAGAGTTGAGCATTTTTGAACCATCAAAGTTGGTCCATGTACACTTTTTATCGTTCTTTTATGTCAAATTTTATGAATATAGACTTCGTCAATTGTTTCAATAACAAAAGACCAACTTTCGTTTCTAAATTGACGAAACCGTTAAAAGTTCCTCCATAGAGAGAATTCAGTAATTTCGAACCATCAAAGTTTATAGGTGTGCACATTGTATTGTTTCTTTATGTCCAAATTAACTATTATACGCTTTGTAAATTTTTTCGCTGTCAAAAAAGCCACCTTTCATTCCCAAATGAATTATATAATAAAAAGCTCCTCCATTGATAGAATTGAGTAATTCCAAACCATCCAAGTTGACAGGTGTGGACTTCTTATTGGTGTTTTATGTACAAATTTACTAGTTCACATTTCGTAGATTGTTTTATTGTCAAAAAGACCAACTTTCGATCTCAAATGAACAAAACCGTTAAAAGCTCCTATATTGAGAGAATTGAGTAATTTTGAACCATCCAAATTGGTTGGTGTACACTTTTATTGTTATTTTAAATCAAATTTTACGAGTATAGGCTCCGTAAATTGTTTTGACGCGAGACCAACTTTATATCTCCAACGGAAAAAGATTTAAAAGCTCCTCCATGCAGAGAGTTGAGCAATTTTGAACCATAAAAGTTGGTTGTTTTACCCTTTTTAATGTTATTCTATGTCAAATTTTATGAGTATAAGATTCGTAGATTGTTTCGTTGCCCAAAGATAAACTTTTCTTCCCAAATGGATAAAACCGTCAAAAGTTTCTCCATGGAGAAAATTGAGTAATTCGGAACCATCAAAATTGATAGGTGTGCACAAGTTATTATTTCTTTATGTCCAAATTTACTAATTTACACTTTGTAGATTGTTTCGTTGTCAAAAGGACTAATTTTCAATCTCAATTGGACAAAATCATTAAAAGCTCCTTCATTGAGAGAATTGAGCAATTTTGAACCATCAAAATTGGTAAGTGTACACTTTTTATTGTTATTTTATGTCAAATTTTACGAGTGTAGGCTCTGTAGATTGTCTCGTTGCCAAAACACCAATTTTCATTCCCAAAAGGGCAAAAGCGTTAAAAGCTCCTTCATAGAGAGAGTTGAACAACCAAACCATCAAAGTTGATAGGAGTAAACTTTTACTGTTGTTTTATGTCCAAATTTACTAGTATATGCTTCATTGATTGTTTCATTACATAAAGTCAAATTCTCATTCTCAATTGGACATAACCATTAAAAGCTCATCTATTGAGAGAATTGAGCAATTTTGAACCACCAAAGTTGATAGGTGTGCACTTTTTATTGTTGCTTTATGCCCATATTTACTAGTATAGGCTTCGTAGATTGTTTCGTTGTTAAAAATATCAACTTTCAAACTCAAATCGACAAAACCATTAAAAGCTTATCTATCGAGATAATTGAGCAATTTCAAACGATCAAATTTGGTCGGTGTACACTTTTATTGTTATTCTGTGTCAAAATATTACAAGAATAGGCTCCGTAGACTGTTTCAATTCCAAAAGACCAACTTTCGGATCTCAAATGTACAAAATCATTAAAAGCTTCTCCAAGGAGCCAGTTGAGTGATTTAGAACCATCAAAGTTGCTAGGTGTAAACTTTTAATTGTTGCTTTATATCTAAATTTACTAGTACAAACTTCGTAGATTGTTTCGTTGCCAAAAGACCAACTTTCGTTCACAAATGGATAAAACCATTAAAAGTTCCTCCATGGAAAGAATTGAGTAATTCCGAACTATCAAAGTTGATAGGTGTGAACATTTTATTATTGTTTTTTGTGCAAATTTACTAGTATACACTTTTTATTTTGTTTCGTTGTGAAAAGACCAACTTTCGATCTCAAATGGATAAAATTCTTAAAAGCTCATCTATCAAGAGAATTCAGCAATTTCCAACCATAAAAGTTGGTCGGTGTACACTTTTCATTATTATTTTATGTCAAACTTTAAGAGTATAAGCTCCATTGTTTGTTTCGTTGTCAAAAGACCAACTTTAAAATATTAAATGGACAAAACCGTTAAAAGCTCCTCAATAGAAAGAGTTGAGCAATAGGTGTAAACTTTTAATTGTTGCTTTATATGTATATTTACTAGCATACGCTTTGTAGTTTTTTTTGTTGCCAAAAAACTAACTTTCGTTCCCAAATGGACAAAATCGTTAAAAGTTTCTCCATGGAGAGAATTGAATAATTCTGAACCATCAAATTTGATAGGGTTTTTTGAAAAATAACCCTTTTTAACAACCAAATTATAACTCTAACCCCACCTTTTTTAAAATCTCTAAAATAACCTTTTTGCCCTATGAAATGTCCTACATACCCTCAAATACCATTTCCCCCCAAAATCATATACCAAAATAAAAAAACTTAAAAAATATCAAAATTAGGTCAAAACCTTCACTTTAGAATCACTCCTCACGTTGGAACTTCTTCTGGGCTACATTTCTTGTCTTCTGCAACTCTCTCTCTCTCTAAGCTTGGAAGGAAGAGGAAGAAGGTTGCCTTGCTCTCTGTGATTATCTCTCTCTACCGTGCTCTCTCATACACTCTCTCTCTACCATGCTCTCTCACTTTGTGTTTACTAAGGTACTCTCTCTACTGTGCCCTCTCACTTTGTTTATCTCTCTTAATTTTTTGAGAAATGTATGTTTTGAGTGGTTGAGAACTGAGTGTATCACTTGGTTGAGAAATAACTATTTTGGCTATGTTGAGAAATGCATGTTTTGAGTGGTTGAGAACAGTCTGTTTCATTTGGTTGAGAAATGTCTGTTTATAGTAGGTTGAGACATGTCTGTTTTGATTGGTTGAGAACTGAGTGTATTGACTTGGTTGAGAAATGACTATTTTGATTATGTTGAGAAATGCATGTTTTGAGTGGTTGAGAACTGAGTGTATTGACTTGGTTGAGAAATGACTATTTTTTTATTATGTTGAGAAATGCATATTTTGAGTGGTTGAGAACAGCTTGTTTTCATTTGGTTGAGAACTGCCTCTTTTGATTGGTTGATAACTGCCTATGTTGACTTGGTTGAAAAATGACTATTGATTATGTTGAGGACAACATATTTCACTTGGTTGAGAAATACATGTTTTGATTGGTTGAGAAATGACTATTTTGACTATGTTGAGAAATGCATGTTTTTAGTGGTTGAGAATAACTTGTTTTCACTTGGTTGAGAAATGTCTATTTCTACTAGGTTGAGAAATGTCAGTTTTGATTGGTTGCGAACTGAGTGTATTGACTTGGCTGAGAAATAACTGTTTATACTAGGTTGAGAAATGTTTGTTTTGAGTGGTTGAGAACTGAGTGTATTGACTTGGTTGAGAAATGACTATTTTGATTATGTTGAGAAATGCATGTTTTGAGTGGTTGAGAATAATTTGTTTTCATTTGGTTGAGAACTGCCTCTTTTGATTGTTTGAGAAATGCCTATGTTGACTTGGTTGAGAAATGACTATTTTGGCTATGTTGAGAAATGCATGTTTTGAGTTGTTGAGAACAGTCTGTTTCATTTGGTTGAGAAATGACTGTTTATACTAGGTTGAGAAATGTTTGTTTTGAGTTGTTGAGAACTGAGTGTATTGACTTGGTTGAGAAATGACTGTTTTCATTATGTTCAGAAGTGCATGTTTTGAGTGGTTGAGAATAACTTGTTTTCATTTGGTTGAGAACTGCCTCTTTTGATTGGTTGAGAAATGCATGTTTTGATTGGTTGAGAAATGAATATTTTGATTATGTTGAGAAATGCATATTTTTAGTGGTTGAGAACAGTCTGTTTCATTTGATTGAGAAATGTCTGTTTATACTAGGTTGAGAAATGTCTGTTTTGATTGGTTGAGAACTGAGTGTATTGACTTGGTTGAGAAATGACTGTTTATACTATGTTGAGAAATGTTTGTTTTGAGTGGTTGATAACTGAGTGTATTGACTTGGTTGAGAAATGACTGTTTTGATTATGTTGAGAAATGCATGTTTTGAGTGATTGAGAATAACTTGTTTTCATTTGGTTGAGAACTGCCTCTTTTGATTGGTTGAGAAATGCCTATGTTGACTTGGTTGAGAAATGACTAATTTGGCTATGTTGAGAAATTCATGTTTTGAGTGGTTGAGAACAGTCTGTTTCATTTGGTTGAGAAATGACTGTTTATACTAGGTTGAGAAATGTTTGTTTTGAGTGGTTGAGAACTGAGTGTATTGACTTGGTTGAGAAATGACTATTTTGATTATGTTGAGAAATGCATGTTTTGAGTGGTTGAGAATAACTTGTTTTCATTTGGTTGAGAACTGCCTCTTTCACTTGGTTGAGAAATGCATGTTTTGATTTGTTGAGAAATGACTATTTTGACTATGTTGAGAAATGCATGTTTTTAGTGGTTGAGAACAGTCTATTTTATTTGGTTGAGAAATGTTTGTTTATACTAGGTTGAGAAATGTCTATTTTGATTGGTTGAGAACTGAGTGTATTGACTTGGTTGAGAAATGACTGTTTTGATTATGTTGAGAAGTGCATGTTTTGAGTGGTTGAGAACAACTTGTATTGACTTGGTTGAGAAATAAATATTTTGATTATGTTGAGAAATGCATGTTTTAAGTGGTTGAGAACAACTTGTTTTCATTTGGTTGAGAACTGCCTCTTTTGATTGTTTGATAACTGCCTATGTTGACTTGGTTAAGAAATGACCATTGATTATGTTGAGAACATCCTATTTCACTTGGTTGAGAAATGAATGTTTTGATTGGTTGAGAAATGCATGTTTTGATTGGTTGAGAAATGATTGTTTTGACTTGATTGAGAAATGATTGTTTTGACTATGTTGTGAAATGCATATTTTTAGTGGTTGAGAATAGCCTATTTTCACTTGGTTGAGAAATGGATGTTTTGATTGGTTGAGTACTTTATGTTTTGATTAGGTTGAGAATTTCCCTTTTAGACTTGGTTGAGAACTGACTGTTTTGATTGGTTGAGAACTGCATGTGTTGAGTGGTTGAGAACTGTCTGTGTTGAGTGGTTGAGAACTGCCTCTTTTGATTGGTTGAGAACTACATGTTTAGACGTGTTTGAGAACTGAATGTTTTGATGTGGTTGAGAACTGCCTGTTTTTGTTGGTTGAGAACTCACTATTTTGACTTTGTTGAGAACTGCATATTTTCACTTGGTTGAGAACTGCCTATTTAAACTTGGTTGAGAAATGTCTGTTTTCATTGGTTGAGAACTGTTTGTTTTCATTGGTTGAGAACTATATGTTTTGACATGGTTGAGAACTGCCTATTTTGACTTGGTTGAGAACTGTCTATTTTCACTTGATTGAGAACTGCCTATTTTGAATTGGTTGAGAACTGCCTATTTAGACTTGGTTGAGAATTGTCTGTTTAGACTTGGTTGAGAACTGCCTGTGTTGGGAGTGGTTGAGAATTGATTGAGTGTTTTTTCTTAGTTGAGAATTCATGTGAGCAATATATGTAGGTTGAGAAATGCATTATAATAGATTAAGAATTGTTTGACGTTTGGTTGAGAACAGAATATCTAAACTTTTGTAATGATGTTGCATTATGCAGGATATCTGATGTGAGTATAATGGTACGTTACTGTGGAGATTGAGAGAAATTGGACATCAATTATATGTCCAAAGATGGAAAGAGCAAAGGTGTTATTGGACATTATGTGCGGTATTGGACATTATAATGGGTGAGTATGTTTTCTAACAAATTGTGAAAGTTTAAGCAACTTAGAACTTAGTATGTAAATTTCTTACTATTGTTTTCCATATATATGCAGGTCAAATTGTGGGATGTTTTGCATAAAGTTAATCGAAATGCTTAGTTCAGATGTCCCACTCTCAGAGTTGAAGATACAGGAAATGCCTTTTTATAGGGAAAAATTTGCGATTGAGTGTTGCAAATAGGAATTTAGAATTTGACTGTTTGTATACTATGGTTCAATTTGTTTTTAACTTACTATGAACACATGTTATATGTATGTAACCACTCAAAACATGCATTTCTCAACATAATCAAAATAGTCATTTCTCAACCAAGTCAATACACTCAGTTCTCAACCAATCAAAACAGACATTTCTCAACCTAGTTGTCGATGCAAAAAACCGCATCGACGTAGGGATTCCTGAGTTGATGACGGCTGAAGTATTAAAGAAACTGAAAAGTAAAAGAGACTGAGAAATTACGTGGTTCGGCAAGAGTGCCTACGTCCACGGGCAAAGTAAAATGTTCTTATTTTCTCCCCCACTTCAGGGTTACAAGTGTGTCATTTATAATAAAAGAAAATAACAACTTCCCCCATCCTCTCCCCACATCACGTACTAAATCCATCATTCAAATTTCAAAGGTCTTTACTTGAATTTTGAAGAGACGTTAAGTAGATCGTGGTGATCACCCAAAGCCGGATGAGATTACGTTTCACATTCCCACAGGCCTTTAGCTTTCAGATGTCTTCTGCCTCTATTGCCACGTGGCTTCACATTTTTACACTCCACAATTGCCCCCAGCCTTTTTCTCTTTTTTTAGAAAATAGAGAAATTAGGCTAAATTGACTGACTTCTTCTGAATAGTCTCTGACTTCTGATCGAGTTAGGAGGCAAATACTCTCTTTCTCCTCTTCTTTTGGCACGTCAAAATTTCTTCACTAAAAATTTAGGCACTTCTTTACCTGTTCGTTTTTTTTTTTTTTTTTACTGCCCCGCTTGCACTGGCGGGGCAGCTCCCTCCCAGCTGCTGGGCGGGAGAGCTCACTGTCCTCGCCCAGCAGCTGGGCAGGGGGCTTCTGCTCCCGCCCAGCTGCTGGGCGGGGTGCCTCCCTGCCCCGGCCCAGCTGCTGGGCGGGTGAGCTCACTGTCCCCGCCCAGCAGCTGGGCAGGGGGCTTCTGCTCCCGCCCAGCTGCTGGGCGGGGTGCCTCCCTGCCCCCGCCCAGCTGTTGGGCGGGGTGCCTCCTACACTCGCCCAGCTGCTGGGCGGGTGAGCTCCCTGCCCCGCCCAGCAGCTGGGGGGGGAGCAGGGAGGTTCATCATTCATTTTTTTTTAAAGCCTCTTTGGCTTTTTTCCTTTCCCCTAGCCTCTTTGACTTTGACAACTTTCATGATTGTGTTTTTCTTTGATCTCTTTGACCAATTTAATCATATAGCCTTTTCGGCTTTCTTTAATTAGATAGTCTCTTCTGCTTTCTTAATGATTTTAGCCTTTTTGGCTATTTCTTTGCACTTAGCCTCTTTGGCTTATTTAATCTTATAGCCTCTTCGGCTTTTCTTTAAATAGATAGCCTCTTCGGCCTTAACTTTAGCCTCTTTGGCTTTTTCTTTGTTCTTAGCCTCTTTGGCTTCTTTGAATCTCATAGCCTCTTCGGCTTTTTCTTTGCACTTAGCCTCTTTGGCTTCTTTGAATCTCATTGCCTCTTCGGCTTTTTCTTTGCATTTAGCCTCTTTGGCTTCTTTGAATCTCATTGCCTCTTCGGCTTTTCTTTGAGCATATAGCATCTTCGGCGTTTCTTAATAACTTTAGCCTCTTTGACTGACTTATTTGTCATTGACCAATCTCTTCCAATAGTTTGTATGTCTCATCGACAATTCTTGGGAACTTTTACCTTAGCGGGGTGCTGTCTTGGTATATGCATCCATACGCCTCAGCTTGGGCTGGTGCACTCTTTTTCTCCTTACTTCATTAACAATTGTACTTCAATAATGCAAATAAATAAATTTTTTTTGACATGAGAAAATCGTTGAACCACTATGTGACAAACTTATTGACATGAAAAAGGTAAAGATAAGAAATTATCTCTTCAATCGATCAGGGCTAGAAAAAGGTTCTTCTTTCTTTGGAGTTTCATCTTGCTCCTTGATTTTGATGTAATCGTCCAAATACCCTTGCTCCACCAGGTGCTCTAGGTGCCACTTTAATTCATGGCATTCTTTCGTATGATGTCCTTTATCATTATGGTAGGCACAAAATCGAGTATGGTCTTTCTTTGCTGGATCGCTCACAATTTTTACGGGCCACTTGAAGTAGTGGTCATCCTTGACTTTTTGAAAGATATTGGCTATCGGTTCATTGAAGTTTGTATAAATGGCTTCATGACTGGACTTCAATCCCATTGAGGACTCTTTGTCAATACCTGATTTATCAGCTCTCTTTTGATCCTCTTCCAACTTAACATATTTCATGATCCTTTCTTGTAGATCATTCATTCTCATCGATGGCTTGAGGGTTAAGCTTTCCCTCAGCCTATGATCTCGCGGCAATCCCAATCTGAAAGAGGCGACTGCTGTCTTTTCTTTGCAGCTTCTATGTCAGCATACGTGTCTGAGTATCTTGAAGCATACTCCCTCAGTGACTCTCCTTTTCTCAGCTTCAGTGCAAACAACGTGTCCAAGGTGGCTGGCTCCCTGTTGTTTGCTATGAACCTTGACACAAATGCTCGTGCAAGTTCCCTCCAAGAAGAGATTGAATTCTCCGGAAGCAGGTGAAACCATTTCATTGCAGTCCTGTCAAGACTAGAAGGAAACATCTTGCACATGAGAGAGTCCCGGCCTGCCCACAGAGCCATTTTGTGAGCGTAGGCAGCAACATGAGATACGGGGTCAGTTTTCTCGTCATATAGTTCAAATGTGGGAGGAATAAACTTATCTGGGGGATCTTCCATTCTGAGCAATTTCACAAAGGGGGTAGTAGTCATCCTGTTGAGTGTTTGCTCTGCCTTCTTCTGGGTGCTCCATATGGCATCTCCAGCCCTCCTGGTACTCACCCTTCGGGGTCGCCTCTCATTGATGCCCCCGGAGGGAGACCTACGCTTAGGCTTTATTGGAGTTCGTGAGCGTCTCTTGGGAGTTGGTGAGCACGTCCTCCCTCTAGGGAAGAAGGAGCGATCCTGCCTCCTTGAGGTCAAGGAGCGCCCTCGTCTTCTCTTTGGTGAAGGACTTCTCCGCTGATGTGACCTTGCAGTACTCTTGGTCTCCTCTTGGAGTGGTCGACTCTCCTCTTGGCGATGGATGACGCTGGCTAAGCGCTTCCCTTTTTTCTTCAGTGCGTGCAACTGCTCCCTCAGACTCCGCAGCTCTTCCTCTTTCTGGCGCAACACCGCTTCGATCTCCATTGACGTCTTGATCATCAGCAACTACCTCCTCTGGGTGTAGTCGCACATCCTCCGTGCGGAGTCCCTCTTCATGAACCTCAGACATAGCAACAACCTCAGGTACCCGAATGAAGTAAAGTTTCCCACAGACGGCGCCAATTGTCGATGCAGAAAACTGCACCGACGTAAGGATTCCTGAGTTGATCATGGCTGAAGTATTAAAGGTACTGAAAAGTAAAAGAGACTGAGAAATTACGTGGTTCGACAAGAGTGCCTACATTCACGGGCAAAGTAAAATGTTCTTATTTTCTCTCCCACTTCAGGGTTACAAGTGTGTTATTTATAATAAAAGAAAATAACAACTTCCCCCATCCTCTCCCCACATCACGTACTAAATCCATCATTCGAATTTCAAAGGTCTTTACTTGAATTTTGAAGAGACGTTAAGTAGATCGTGGTGATCACCCAAAGCCGGATGAGATTACGTTTCACATTCCCATACGCCTTTAGCTTTCAGACGTTTTCCGCCTCTGTTGCCACGTGGCTTCACATTTTTACACTCCACACTAGTATAAACAGACATTTCTCAACCAAATAAAACAGACTGGTCTCAACCACTAAAAACATGCATTTCTCAACATAGTCAAAATAGTCATTTCTCAACCAATCAAAACATACATTTCTCAACCAAGTGAAATATGTTGTTCTCAACATAATCAATAGTCATTTCTCAACCAAGTCAACATAGGCATTTCTCAACCAATCAAAAGAGGCAATTCTCAACCAAATGAAAACAAGCTATTCTCAACCATTCAAAACATGTATTTCTCAACATAATCAAAATAGTCATTTCTCAACCAAGTCAATACACTCAGTTCTCAACCACTCAAAACATGCATTTCTCAACATAACCAAAATAGTAATTTCTCAACCAAGTCAATGCACTCAGTTCTCAACCAATCAAAACAGACATTTCTCAACCAAGTATAAACAGACATTTCTCAACCAAATGAAACAGACTGTTCTCAACCACTCAAAACATGCATTTCTCAACATAGTCAAAATAGTCATTTCTCAACCAAGTGAATACACTCAGTTCTCAACCACTAAAAACATGTATTTCTCAAAAAATTAAGAGAGAGAAACAAAGTGAGAGAGCACAGTAGAGAGAGTACCTTAGTAGACACAAAGTGAGAGAGCACGGTAGAGAGAGATAATCACAGAGAGCAAGGCAACCTTCTTCCTCTTCCTTCCAAGCTTAGAGAGAGAGAGAGAGTTTTAGAAGACAAGAAATGTAGCCCAGGAGAAGTTCCAACGTGAGAAGTGAAGACAAGAAATTTGTCACAGAGTTCCAAGGTTTTGACCTAGTTTTATTATTTTTAAAGTTTTTTTTTTAATTTGGTAAATGATTTTGGGGAGAAATGATGTTTGAGGGTATGTAAGACATGTCATTGGTCCAAAAGGTTATTTTAGAGATTTTTAAAAAGGTGGGGTTAGAGTTATAATTTGATTGTTAAAAAGGGTTATTTTTGGAAAAAACCCAATTTGATAGGTGTGCTCATTATATTGTTGATTTATGTCTAAATTTACTAGTATACACTTTGTAGATTGTTTCGTTGTCAAAAAGACTAATTTTCAATCTCAATTGGACAAAACCGTTAAAAGCTCATTCATCGAAAGAATTGAGCAATTTTGAACCTTCAAAGTTGGTCAGTGTACACTTTTTATTGTTATTTTATGTCAAATTTTACGAGTATAGGCTTCGTAAATTGTTTCGTTCCCAAAACACCGACTTTCATTCCCAAAAGGACAAAAGCATTAAAAGCACCTCCATGGAGAGAGTTGACTAATTCCAAACCATCAAAGTTGATAGGAATAAACTTTTACTTTTGTTTTATGTCCAAATTTACTAGTATATGATTGATTGAGTGTTTCAGTACTTAAAGTCCAATTCTCATTCTCAATTGGACAAAACCATTAAAAGCTCATCTATCGGGAGAATTGAGCAATTTTGAACCATCAAAGTTGAGAGATGTACACTTTTTAATGTTGCTTTATGTTCATATTTACCAGTATAGGCTTCGTAGCTTGTTTCGTTGTTAAAAATACCAACTTTGGAACTCAAATGGACAAAACCATTAAAAGCTTATCTATCGAGAAAATTGAGCAATTTCAAACCATCAAATTTGATCGGTGTACACTTTTTATTATTTTTTTGCGTCAAAAATATTACAAGTATAGGCTCCGTAGACTGTTTCAATTCCAAAAGACCAACTTTCAGATCTCAAATGTACAAAATCGTTAAAAGCTTCTCCCAAGAGCCAGTTGAGTGATTTAGAATCATCAAAGTTGATATGTGTAAACTTTTAATTGTTGCTTTATGTCTAAATTTACTAGTACACGCTTCATAGATTTTTTTGTTCCCAAAAGACCAACTTTCGATCCTAAATGGACAAAATCGTTAAAATTCCTCCATGGAAAGAATTAAGTAATTCCGAACTATCAAAGTTGATAAGTGTTAACATTTTGTTGTTGTTTTTGTCCAAATTTACTAGTATACACTTTGTATTTTGTCTTGTTGTGAAAAATACCAACTTTCAATCTAAAATCGACAAAATTGTTAAAAGCTCATCTATCAAGAGAATTCAGCAATTTCCAACCATCAAAGTTGGTCAGTGTGAACTTCTATTGTTTTTTATGTCACATTTTATGAGTATAAGCTCCGTAGTTTGTTTCGTTGCCAAAAGACCAACTTTCATTGCAAAATGGACAAAACCGTTCAAAGTTCCTCCATTGAGATAATTGTGGAATTCTGAACCATCAAAACTAATAGTTGTACACTTTTTATTGTTACTTTATGTCCAAATTTATTAGTATATGCTTCGTAGATTGTTTTGTTGTCAAAAACATGAACTTTCGATCTCAAATGGATAAAACAGTTAAAAGCTCCCCTATCGAGAGAATTAAGAAATTAGGAACCATCAAAGTTTATGAGTATAGGCTCCATAAATTGTTTCGATGCAAAAAGACCAACTTTCTATCTCAAATGGACAAAAGAGTTAAAAGCTCCTCCATGGAGAGAGTTGAGTAATTCCGAACCATAAAAATTGGTCGCTATACACATTTTTATTATTAATGGATGTCAAATTTTATATGTATAGGATCCATAGATTGTTTCGTTGTCCAAAGATAAACTTTTGTTTCCAAATGGAGAAAACCATTAACAGTTCCTCCATGGAAAGAATTGAGTAATTTGGAACCATCAAAGTTTATAAGTGTGCACATTTTATTGTTGCTTTATGTCCAAATTTACTAGTATACACTTCTAGATTGTTTCGTTGTTGAAAAGACCAACTTTTCATCTCACATGGACAGAAGAGTTAAAGGCTCTTCCATAGAGAGAGTTTAACAATTCCGAACCATAAAAGTTGGTCGCTGTAAACTTTTTATTGTTATTCTATGTCAAATTTTATAAGTATAGGATTCGTAGATTATTTCGTTTGCCAAAGATAAACTTTTGTTTCGAAATAGATAAATCCGTTAAAAGCTCCTCCATGGAGAAAATTGGGTAATTCGGAACTATCAAAGTTGATAGGTGTGCACATTTTGTTATTACTTTATGTCGAGATTTACTAGTCTACGCTTCTAGATTGTTTCATTGTTAAAAAGACCAACTTCTCATCTTAGATGGACAAAACCATTAAAAGCTCCCCTATCGAGAGAATTAAGCCATTGTGAACCATCCAAGTTGGTCGGTATACACTTTTTATTGTTATTTTGTGTCGAATTTTAGAAGTATATGCTCCATATATTGTTTTGATGCCAAAAGACAAACTTTCAGATACCAAATGGACAAATTAGTTAAATGCTCATCGATGGAGAGAGTTGAGCAATTTTGAATCATCAAAGTTGATAGATGTAAACTTTAATTGTTGCTTTATGTGTAAATTTACAAGTATACACTTCGTAGTTTGTTTCGTTGCCAAAAGACCAACTTTCATTCCCAAATGGACAAAACTGTTAAAAGTTCCTCCATGGAGATAATTGATGAATTCTGAACGATCAAAGTTGATAGGTGTGTACTTTTTATTATTGCTTTATGTCAAAATTTACTAGTATACGCTTTGTAGATTGTTTTCTTGTCGAAAAGATGAACTTTCGATATCAAATGGACAAAACCGTTAAAAGGTCCACTATCGAGAGAATTGAGCAATTACGAACCATCAAAGTTGGGTGGTGTACACTTTTTATTTTTATTTTATGTCAAATTTTACAAGTATAGACTCCGTAAATTGTTTATGTGCGAAAATACCAATTTTATATCTCAAATTGACAAAAGAGTTAAAAGCTCCTTCATAGAGGGGTTCCCGGTCGGTCATGCCTCTGGGATTCATGGGTGCTCTCATCCGCACCTATCTAGAAGAAGGGCTTCACAGATTGGTATCGGAGGAGGTTATTTAGCTTTTGTGAGGTTTATTTAGTTTTGGAAGGTTGTGCATTTTGTTTAGTTTTTCCCCAGCAACACATCAAACGCTTCCCAGCTGATCTGGTGAGTTATTCCCTCTTTTATGTTTGGGATATTTAATTTATGTAGTTGTACGTTTATATTTTAGATATGGTAGACACACGTAGTACACGCGTTCGTGGTGGGCGTGCTACCCGTGGACGTGGGCGGGGTAGAGATGAGCTTCCGGATACCGTTGATGAGGTCGAGTTATCTATACTTGAGGAGGTTTTGGTCATGCGAGGTCTAGGTAGAGCACATGGTCGTGTTATTCTGGATTAGGTAGTGGAGTAGGAGTAGATACTAACTCAAGCAGCACCCGTAGGTGTGGACGGTGCAATAGAGGCTTTACAGCAGTAGTATAAAGACATGACTGGTATGATAGTGCTATTGGTCAGGCAGTAGCAGCTTTAGCTTCATAGATTGCATCGCAGCTTATTATCGATACATAGGGATAGATTGGTCCCGTAATTACACCAGATTTAGTCGGTGCACCAGGTCAGATGGTTCCAGCGCAGGCAACACCACTAGCAGTTGACACTTCCATCACTGAGTTAGCTCAGTTGAGGAAGACGATACCCCTAGTGTATCGAGGAGTGGTAGATCTTAAGGCGATTGAGGATTGGTTGTGACAATTGAAGAGACAGATGGTGATGCTTAGGATATCGGATGAGAGAATAACTCTATTGGCTTCTGCATTTTTAGAGGATGACGCTTATGTTTGGTGGGAGATCGTGACTATTGGTAGAGAGAGTATGGAGATGCCATGGTCCAAGTTTGAGACTCTGTTTCCAGCACAGTATGTTCCTCAAGCCATTCGCGTTGCGAAGGCCAAGGAGTTTCTCGAGTTGATTCAGGGTGGGGATATGACAGTGTCTCAATATCAGGCACAATTTAAGGAGCTTGGTCGGTATGGAGAGGAGTACATTGCCACTGACGAGAATAAGATACTGAGGTTTCAACGCGGACTGAAACCCCATATTTCAGAGCGTTTAGCAGGGATGATGGTTCGCACCTACCGGGAGTGCATTGACAGAGCACTTGATATAAAGAGGAGGATGGTTGATTCGCTGGATTATTGAGAGCTTCATAACAGGAAGTATAAGGATACTTCTTCTGCCTCAAGGAGCAGTAGTAGACAAAGGACTGAGGGTCAGAGACAGAGGCCCAGACAGAATCAGAGGAAGACATTCCAGGACAGGAGGCAGGATCGTCCTAGTCAATAACACAGTTCTCAGAGACAGAGACAGTGGGGTCAGCGGTAAGGACAACAGGGTCCATGACAGGGACAGAGGTCTATATCAGGACTGTATTGTTATGCATGTGGTCATACTGGACACATAAGATCGGACTGTCCCAGGGCAGATGACCCATTGTGTTTCCATTGTGGACTACCAGGACATATCCAGAGGGATTGCCCGAGGAGATGTACAACACCATCAGGTAGAGGGTAGGGAGCCCCAGCACCAGCAGTACCAGCACTCAGAGCTCCAATAGGTAGAAAGGCTAGACCTCTGGCACCACCAGTGAGATAGCAGCAGAGGCAGGGCCAGAGAGCTGGAGTTTATGCAGTTGCACCCGAGCCAGCACCAGATCGTAATTTCATTGGAGGTAGAGTTTTACTTTTCAGTTCTTGGGCTCATGTTTTGTTTGATACTAGTGCCACACATTCTTTTATTTATACATCTTTTGCTGAGGTATTGGGGTTAGAGATTTTGGGTTTGGATAGGAGATTAGTAGTGGATTCTCCGTTTGGATTAGGTACCGTGGTGAGCGGTGTATCTTTTGATTCGCTGGTCATAAGTTTCGAGCAGACTTACATGTCACGGAGTTCACTAACTATGATGTGATACTTGGATTGGACTGGTTGACCGACCACGATGCTGTGATAGATTGTACAGAGCGTAGGGTCAAGCTGATAGCACCATCTAGGCGAGTTAATTTTTGTGGGTCGCCAATTATTACGTGTTTACACTTGCTCGACAATCGAAGATATTCTGACTGCCTAGTAGCGAGCTTGACTTCTACATCGGATATTGAGGTTAGAACGGCTGTGCTAGTGGTAGAGGATTACTTGGACGTGTTTCCTGCGAAGTTACCAGGGTTACCACCGCAGCGAGAGATTGACTTTGTGACTGAGTTATATACGGGTACGAACCTGATTTTTATTCCATCGAATAGGATGGCTCCAGCAGAGTTGAGGGAGTTGGATAGGCAATTGCCGGAGTTGCAGAGTCTAGGATTTATCAGACTCAGTACTTCACCATGGGATCGATGAGGATGTGTGTAGACTACAGGCAGTTAAATAGGGTGACTGTGAAGAACAAGTATCCATTGGCGAGGATAAATGATCTGTTTGATCAATTGAGGGGTAGTCACTATTACTCCAAGATTGATCTCAGGTCAGGTTATCACCAGCTGAGGATTCGAGAGGAGGACATATCGAAGATAGCATTCCGTACACGGTATGGTCATTATGAGTTCTTGGTCATGTCATTTGGGCTGACCAATGCCCTAGTAGCTTTTATGGATTTGATGCGTAGGGTGTTTAGATAGAATCTTGACCAGTTTGTGATAGTCTTCATCGATGACATATTGGTGTATTCGGCCATAGAAGAGGAGCATAGGGGCATTTGGAGATTGTTCTGCAGACACTCAAGGAGCATGAGCTGTATACCAAGCTGAGTAAGTGCAAGTTTTGGGCAACTCAGGTGAGATTCTTAGGGCATGTGATATCCAGAGATGGAGTGGCAGTGGATCCTGCCAAGGTGGAGGCCATGTTGGATTGGAGGACTCCGAGGACAGTGGGAGAGATTCGTAGTTTCTCGGGATTAGCAGGTTACTACAGGAGGTTTATATAGGGATTTTCACGGATTTCCCCACTGATGACTGAGTTAAAGCGGAAGGGTGTTCCTTTCGTGTGGACTGATAGATTGTGAGCAGGCTTTTTGTGAGTTGAAGACTTGACTCACATCACCTCTAGTTCTCACCATTCCGGATAGTGGTATAGGTTACCACGTATATTGTGATGCCTCAGGGATCAGATTAGGTTGCATGCTCATGCAGCGGGAGAGGGTGGTTGAGTATGTTTCACGACTGTTGAAGCCGTATGAGAAGAATTATCTCTTACATGATTTGAAATTCGCTACTATAGTGTTCGCACTTAAGCAGTGGAGGCATTACCTTTATGGGGAGCAGTTTGAGGTGTTTTCAGATCACAGGAGTTTACGTATTGTTATTCGATGTCAAATTTTATATAAGTATAGGATCCATGGATTGTTTCGTTGTCCAAAGATAAACTTTTGTTCCCGAATGGAGAAAACAATTAAAAATTCCACCATGCAGAGAATTGAGTAATTTGAAAGCATCAAAGTTGATAAGTGTGTACATTTTATTGTTACTATGTCCAAATTTACTAGTATTCACTTCTAGATTGTTTTGTTGTTAAAAATACCAACTTTTCATCTCACATGGACAAAAGAGTTAAAAGCCCTTCCATGGAGAGAGTTGAGCATTTTCGAACCATAAAAGTTAGTCGCTGAACACTTTTTACCGTTATTCTATGTCAAATTTTATGAGTATAGAATCCGTAGACTGTTTTATTGCTCAAAGATAAACTTTTGTTCCTAAATGGAAAAATCCGTTAAAAGTTCCACCATGGAGAAAACTGAGTAATTCGGAACCATCAAAGTTGATAGGTGTGCACACTTTATTCTTGCTTTATGTCGAAATTTACTAGTATACGCTTCTGGATTGTTTCCTTGTTAAAAAGACCAACTTCTCATCTCAAATGGACAAAACCGTTAAAAGCCCCTATCTAGAGAACTAACCAATTGTGAACCATCAAAGTTGGTCGGTGTACAATTTTTATTGTTGTTTTGTGTCAAAATTTAGAAGTGTATGCTCCATAAATTGTTTCGATGCCAAAAGACAAACTTTCATATTCCAAATGAACAAAACCGTTAAATGCTCCACCATGTGGAGAGTTGAGCAATTTTGAATCATCAAAGCTGATAGGTGTAAACTTTTCATTGTTGCTTTATGTGTAAATTTACTAGTATACGCTTGGCAGTTTGTTTCGTAGCCAAAAGACCAACTTTCGTTCCCAAATGGACAAAATCGTTCAAAGTTCCTCCATAGAGATAATTGATGAATTCCGAACCATCAAAGTTGATAGTTCTGCACTTTTTATTGTTGCTTTATGTCAAAATTTACTAGTATACACTTTGTAGATCGTTTTGTTGACAAAAAGAAGAACTCTCCATCTCAAATGGACAAAATCGTTAAAAGCTCCTCTATCGAGAGAATTGAGCAATTACGAACCATCAAAGTTGGGTGGTGTACACTTTTTATTTTCATTTTATGTCAAATTTTACTAGTATAGGCTCCATAAATTGTTTCTATGCGAAAATACTAACATACTATCTCAAATGGACAAAATAGTTAAAAGCTCCTCCATGGAGAGAGTTGACCAATCCCGAACCATAAAAGTTGGTCACTGTACACTTTTTATTGTTATTCTATATCAAATTTTACGAGTATAAGCTCCGTAGATTAATTCGTTGCCAAAAGACCAACTTTCATTCGCAGATGGATAAAACCGTTAAAAGCTTATCCCTAGAGAGAATTAAGAAATTCCAAACCATCGAGGTTGATAGGTTTAAACTTTTTATTGTTTCTTTAATTCCAAATTTAGTAGTATACGCTTTGTAGATTATTTTGTTGTCAAAGAGATGAACTTTCAATTAAAAAATGGACAAAACTGTTAAAATCTCTTATATCAAGAGAATTGAGGAATTTCGAACCATCAAAAATAGTCGGTGTACACTTTTTATTGTTATTTTATGTCAAATTTTACGAGTATAAGCTCCGTAGATTGTTTCGTTGCCAAAAGACCAACTTTCGTTCCCAGATGGATAAAACTGTTAAAAGCTTCTCCAAGGAGAGAGTTGTGGAATTCAAAACCATCGAGGTTGATAGGTGTAAACTTTTTATTGTTGCTTTATGTCAAAATTTAATAGTATACACTTCGTAGATTGTTTCGTTGATGAAAGACTAATTTTCGATATCGATTGGACAAAACCATTAAAAGCTTCTAGTTTGATAGAGTTGGGCAATTTTGAAACATCAAGGTTGGTTTGTGTGCACTTTTTATTGTTATTTTGCCTCAAAGTTTACTAGTATAGGCTTCGTAGATTGTTTTGTTTCCGAAAGACCAATTTTTGTTCTCAATTGGATAAAAACCATTAAAAGCTCCTAGATGGAGAAAGTTACGCAATTCTGAAACATCAAGGTTGGTCGGTGTACACTTTTTATTGTTATTTTATGTCAAATTTTAATAGTATAGACTTCGTAGATTGTTTAATTGCCAAAAGACCGATTTTCGTGAAATCACTAGGCTAACACAAGAGGGAGGGGTGAATTGTGTCTCCAAAAACTAAGTATAAACCCCAAATACAAAAACCACAATCTAAAAACGTACAAATGATCAAAACAGTGTTTATAGTACAAATCTGCCACCCAACCAAGTAGATATTATTTGACCTAGCAATTCAAGTCCAAATGCAACGAAATTTTGTATGCAATATCACAATACCTTAATGAATCCTATATCAAAAATTCAGATCAAAATTCAAAGTCTAGCTATATGAATAGTGCACGGACAGATTGCTATTCCAGAAAATTAACTATCAAAAGTATACCTAGAATCCACTAATCACAAGTTGTTCAAACACAAGCAATATCCCAATAAGCAATGGCAGCAAGCAACACCCTAATATCAATTTCTAAGGCACACAAATCACTAATAGTACCAAACAAGAAAGGAAATCAAAAATAGAGTGCACAAGGATATATAGTGGTTCGGTGCTCACACCTACATCCACTACCTAAGCCCTCAAGCTTAGGATTTCCAAATCCACTAAAGGATATAAATGGTTTTGCAAGTTCACCACAAACTTAGGGTTTTCAAGCACACCCCAAACTTGTACACCACCAAGGTTTGAAGCTAACCTTAAACTTTCACACACCTCTCAAAGGTAATGCCCTCAAAAGGGACTTTTACAAGTGATTTGGTTTTTGGTTCTCTCAAGATTAGCTCTAAGCTATTTTGATGAGGAACATTTAATCTCTCAATGTATAGCTCACTGGTAGGATATAAATTTGGCTCAAATTCGTGGCTTGCACTCAACCAATATGATATAAGCTCAATAAAATTCAAGTAAGCACATGATAAATCCATTCATCTATATAAGAATGTGCATACAAAATTTCACTTATAATTGAGGTCGTTTGGTCATTCAATTTGATCATGCAAATCTCAACTAGGCTAGTTTCACAACTACACTAGTGAATTAATTTCAACTGACAAATTGAACCTGATAAACTTAAAATTGACCTGACACTATTTGACAATGAAAAATTCCAGAGTGTCTTAAATAATTTTCAGAACAAGAATCAAGTCAATCAGAGCTCATATGAATAAGTTATGACTGTTCAACCAACGTATGCGCAGTGTGATGTTGTTACAGATTTTAGCATCGAAAAATAAGTCAGTCCAGATTCATCCAATTTATATCAAACATGATCAATCATGATTCCAAAGATATATAATGAAGCTTAAATCAGTAGATATAATTCATTTCATGATTTGTCCAAATTCATCCAAAGTTAAGCACAATCAAATAGTCCAATATGTATTTTTGCCTCAAAACACAAATGTAGGACCTATTGTCCAACAATCTCCCCCTTTTTGATGATTACAAAACTACATGATGTAAAATAGCTATTTGATATCAATATAATTTGGATACCAAACCTCATGCATAAAGTGAGCAAAATTGTATCTCCATGTTGAAATCAAATGAAATTTTGAGATACATTTTCAGATTTTCAAAATCTTATTATGCTCCCCCTCACTTTAAGCTTCCTACTCTCCCTTAACATGGCAAGCTCACTCCCCCTTAAGTTGTGCAACTAATATGCATTTTTAATCAAATCATATGCACTTTTTCATCAATTATCTCTTCCCCTTTTTGTAAGAACTCAAAAAGGTGAGGAAATAGGGGTAATGCAACTTCCTAAGCCATGTAACAACATTGAATGCATAGCTTGAAAATCATTCAAAATACCAATTAAAAATCAAATATGTTTTCAAGCTCATATATGCTAGCAAGGAATACCAATAACATGGAAGCAATCATGGATCATCATTTAAGAAAGGAATCACATCAAACACATAAGAGTTTATTTGGGAACTCCCCCTACACATGTGCATCTCATTCAAATAAGTATATATAACCAATTGAGATGTGTCACATACAATTAAGTAAAGACCATGAGTTCAAGGTGCATTAATCAATCCTAATGCATCTCTTAATTTTATAAACCTATCCTTAGCTAATGGTTTTGTAAACAAATCGGCAATATTGTGTTCTCCTTCAACATGTTCAAGCACAATGTTTCCTTTAGCTACATGATCTCTTATAAAATGATGTCTAATCTCAATGTGTTTGGCTTTTCCATGATGAACCGGATTCTTAGATAAATGGATTGCACTAATGTTGTCACATTGAATAAGTGTGTTATCAAATGACATATTAAAATCAATCAATTGTTGTTTAATCCATAGAATTTGTGCAACACAACTACCTATGGCCATGTACTCGGCTTCGGTTGTACTTAAGGCAACACAAGTTTGTTTCTTTGAAAACCAAGATATAAGCATGTTCCCTAAGTATGGACATGTACCACTTGTACTTTTCCTATCAATTCTACAACCTCCATAATCAGCATCACTAAAAGCATGCAAGTCAAATGAAGATTTTCTATCATACCATAACCCTAAGGTTGGTGTATCTTTCAAGTATCTCAATATCCTCTTAACGGCCAATAAATGTGATTCTTTAGGATTAGATTGATATCTAGCACACATACACACACTAAACATGATATCCGGCCTAGATGCGGTCAAATAAAGTAAACTTTCAATCATAGACCTATACATCTTTTGATCCACTTCTTTGCTTTTAAGGTCGGCTTCCAATTTGGATGACACCCCCATTGGTGTAGAACATCCTTTAGACAAGTCCATCCCAAACCTTTTAAGCAAGTCATAAGTGTATTTAGTTTGACTAATATGAATGCCATGCAATGTTTGTCTAATTTGCAATCCTAGAAAATATGTCAACTCACCCATCATAGACATTTCAAATTCACTTTTCATGCACATAGCAAATTCATCACACATTGATTCCAAAGTAGCACCAAATATAATGTCATCCACATATATTTGCACAATCAACAAGTCATCACCTTTGCATTTAGTAAACAAAGTATTATCAATACTACCACAAGAAAAATCATTTTCTAACAAGAATTTACTAAGTCTCTCATACCATGCCCTAGGTGCTTGCTTTAAGCCATACAATGCCTTGTCTAATTTATAAACATGATTAGGGTATTCTTTAGATTCAAAACCCGGAGGTTGTTTAACATACACTTCCTCATTTATCACACCATTCAAGAAAGCACTCTTAACATCCATTTGAAAAAGTTTAAAACCCTTATAGCATGCAAAAGCTAATGGCCTCCAACCTTGCAACCGGTGCAAAGGTTTCTTCATAATCTATACCCTCTTCTTGACAATAACCTTGAGCTACTAGCCTAGCCTTATTCCTAGTCACTTCACCATTCTCATTCATCTTATTTCTAAACACCAATTTGGTTCCAATAATGGTGTGGTCTCTAGGTTTTGGAACAAGTGTCCAAACCTTGCTTCTTTCAAATTGGTCATGTTCTTCTTGCATAGCAAAAATCCAATCTTCATCAATTAAAGCATCTTTTACATTCTTAGGTTCTATCATAGATATCATAGCATAAAGATTTAAAGGATGAGAGTTGACTGTCGAATTCAATCTTGATCTTGTTTGAATGCCTTTTGAGAAGTCTCCAATGATAAGCTCTTTAGGATGCATGTGTTTGTCCTTCTTTTGAAGCCTATTTCCTTGATTTTTAGAGCTGCCCGATTGTATATCATTACCATGTTCATCATGATCTTCATTATTAGACATAGGTTCCACTTGATTTTCTTGATTTGATGTAGCATCATTTGAGATTTTCATCTCCTTCAAGCTTCCCACCAATAAATCATCATCCTCTTTTATTTGTAGATCATGACCACCAATAGAGTGTGAACTCTTTGGATGATCTAGCCCTTCAAAACCTGAAATTTCTTCTTCTACAAGAACATTTGGATCAAGTGAAAACATATCATCGAACTTAACATGCACACTTTCTTCCACAACCTTAGACTTATCATTAAAAACTCTATAAGCTCTAGAATAAGTAGAATAACCAAGAAATATACCAATTTCACTCTTAGCATCAAACTTATCAAGATTGTCTTTTGTATTCAAACTATAGCATTTACAACCAAACACTCTAAAATAGTCAACTTTAGGCTTCCTAGCATACAAAAGCTCATATGGAGTCTTTTTCAAAATCTTTCTAATAGACAACCTATTAGAGACATAACATGCATTATTTATAGCTTCGGCCCAAAAGTATTTAGGTAGGCATATTCAAGCATCATGGTTCTACCTAACTCTTGTAATGTCCTATTTTTCCTTTCAACAACTCCATTGTGTTGTGGTGTTTTAGGTGCACTAAAATTATGTGTAATACCATAAGAATCACATAAAGCATCAAATCCATAGTTTTCAAATTCACCTCCACGGTCACTCCTAATTTTGGAAACATGCAATTCATGCTCATTTTGCACTCTTTTAATGAAAGATTTAAACTCATGTAATGCATCACTTTTATGAGCTAAAAACAAACACCAAGTAAATCTTGAATAATCATCAACAATAACAAATGCATATTACTTGCCACCTAAACTCTTTGTCCTACTAGGACCAAACAAATCAATATGCAATAGTTGAAGTGGCCTAGAAGTAGAAACAACATTTTTTGATTTAAAAGACTCCTTAATTTGCTTACCTTTAATGCAATGTTCACATATAATGGAATCACCAAACTTCAACTTGGGTAAGCCTCTAACTAATTCTTTTGAACTAAGCTTTCTCAAAGTAGAAACGCCTACATGACCCAATCTTCTATGCCAATACAACATATCATCATTAGAAGAAATCAAACATGTCATATTATCATTCATCATATTTAAGTCAAGTGTATACATATGACCTATTCTAACACCGGATGTAATGATATTATCATGCTCATCTACAATACAACATTTACCTTTCTTAAAATGTGAATCATATCCTTTATCCACTAATTGACTAATGCTAAGCAAATTAAATTGCAACCTTTCAACCAAAAGACAATCATTTAGAGAAAAGGAACCCTTACCAACCGATCCTATGCCTAGAATCTTTCCCTTAGAATTGTCTCCAAAAGTCACATAACCACCATTCCTCTTTTCCTTGAATGAAGTAAATAAGGGTCGATCTCCACTCATATGCCTTGAGCATCCACTATCCAAGTACCATTGGCATGGATTGGATGAAGACTTGAAGCATACCTAACCATATGAATTCAAAAGACCTTAGGTATCCAAACTTTGGATCCTTGAGGGTTAGATACAATAGCATAGATATTTAATTTTAGCACAACACTTGCATATTCAATTTTGTCATCATATTTCAAGCACTTTGGCACCCAAACCTTTTTCAAACTCACTTTCCTCACTCTAGGGTGTGTGGCCCTAGATGAAGATGCACCACCCAAGGAGTGAGCACCTTTGGCCTTGGCTTTTGAAGCCTTGGCCGAGCCTTGTATAGTCCTTGAAGTTTTAGTCAAGTCTCCTTTAGGTCTTACAAGCTTAACCGATTCTTCATTTTCACATTTAGAACCATCAAGAGTCATAGCATCATAACCAAGTCCACTCCTATCTAAATAATGCCTTTGAGAGGCCAACATTTCATCCAATTTCAAGGAACTCATGGCAAATTTAGATAATTGAGTTTCTAGGAGTCTATTCTATTCTTTTATCATATCAAGCTCATGTTGCAAAGAAGTAGCATTGGAAAGCATTACACACTCATGTTCATTCCATGTAACTAATTCTTCTTCTAACTCAAGCACTCTAGCTTTAAGATGATCATAATCATACATATTTACATTTGAATTTTTAGCCATACAAGCATTCTCATCAAGCATAAGAGATTTTTGTTTTAAACACTTATTCTCATCAATCAAAACATCATGCTCAAGTATCATATCATCATTTTTAGCACATATAGCAACATACTTGGCATTCAACTCCTCAAGTTCACTAACATGCATTTCATCATTTTTCATAAGTCTAGCATTTTCTTTCTTAAGTTGTTTGCACTTTCTAAGCAACATACCATGAGAATCACATAAATCATCATAATTGGAATATAATTCATCATAGGTTAAAGGAGTAGAATCTTTTACCATTTCATCTTGAGAGGATGAGTCAATTTTCTCCTCTTTTGCCATAAGACAAAAGTGTCCCTTTTCCCTTGTGATATTTCTTGGATGCTTTGGGGCATTCGGCTTGGAAGTGGCCAACCTTGCCACAATTAAAGCAAGATGGCTTCTCTTTTTCCTTGAACTTCCTATTCTTGAATCCTCCTCTTTTGTTCTTCACAAACTTCTTGAAGTTCTTCACCATCATTGCCATCTCATCATCACTATCCTCATCACTCTCACTACTTGAAGAGTTCTCTTCATCCTTCACCTTAGAAGCCAATGGCCCCTTTAGGTTTAGTAGTCACGGCTAGGGCAATGCCCTTCTTCCTTTGAGGCTCTTCATCCACTCTATTCAACAATTTTATCTCATGAGTCATCAAACTCCCAATGAGCTCGTCCAACTTCAAAGTCCTCAAGTCTTTGGCCTCCTCGATGGCGGTAACCTTCTCACTCCAATTTCTAGGTAAGCTCCTTAGAACTTTTTGTACCTTGTCATGCATAGGGTAAGGTTTGCCAAGAGCATTCAAATCATTACATATGCATGTCAACCTATTAAACATGTCACTAATGCATTCACCTTCAAGCATTTTGAACAATTCATATTTTTGCACTAACATGTTAATTTTGCAATCTTTAACTTGACTAGTTCCTTCATGCTTTAATTCTAACATTTTCCAAATCTCTTGAGCACTAGTGCATGCACTAATATGATCATACTCACCCCTAGCTAATGCAATATGTAACAAGTTAATTGCTTTTTCATTTAAGCTCACCTTCTTGTCATCACTCTCACTATACTCACTCTCATTCTTAGGAACTTCCTTATCTCCCTCTTTCTTAGTAGGAATGAATGGTCCATTCCCTATAACTCTCCATAAGGCCATATCCATACTCCTAAGGAAAATCCTCATCCTATTCTTCCAAAAACCATAATCCTTCCCATCAAAGAAAGGTGGCCTATTTGATGACAAGCCCTCACCATCATGTGGTCTAGTACTAGTGTAAGCCATTTGATCTAAGCTAGAATGTTAATTCTATTACTTTGCTAACCTCCCTCTGATACCAATTGAAATCACAAGGCTAACAAAAGAGGGGGGGGTGAATTGTGTCTCCAAAAACTAAGTATAAACCCCAAATACAAAAACCACAATCTAAAACAAATGATCAAAACAGTGTTTATAGTACAAATCTGCCACCCAACCAAGTAGATATTATTTGACCTAGCAATTCAAGTCCAAATGCAACGAAATTTTGTATGCAATATCACAATACCTTAATGAATACTATATCAAAAATTCAGATCAAAATTCAAAGTCTAGCTATATGAACAGTGCACGGACAGATTGCTATTCCAGAAAATTAACTATCAAAAGTATACCTAGAATCCACTAATCACAAGTTGTTCAAACACAAGCAATATCCCAATAAGCAATGGAAGCAGGCAACACCCTAATATCAATTTCTAAGGCACACAAATCACTAATAGCACCAAACAAGAAAGGAAATAAAAAATAGAGTGCACAAGGATATATAGTGGTTCGGTGCTCACACCTACATCCACTACCTAAGCCCTCAAGCTTAGGATTTCCAAATCCACTAAAGGATATAAATGGTTTTGCAAGTTCACCACAAACTTAGGGTTTTCAAGCACACCCCAAACTTGTACACCACCAAGGTTTGAAGCTAACCTTAAACTTTCACACACCTCTCAAAGGTAATGCCCTCAAAAGGGACTTTTACAAGTGATTTGGTTTTTGGTTCTCTCAAGATTAGCTCTAAGCTATTTTGATGAGGAACATTTAATCTCTCAATGTATAGCTCACTGGTAGGATATAAATTTGGCTCAAATTCGTGGCTTGAACTCAACCAATATGATATAAGCTCAATAAAATTCAATTAAGCACATGATAAATCAATTCATCTATATAAGAATGTGCATACAAAATTTCACTTATAATTGAGGTCGTTTCGTCATTCAATTTGATCATGCAAATCTCAACTAGGCTAGTTTCACAACTACACTAGTGAATTAATTTCAACTGACAAATTGAACCTGATAAACTTAAAATTGACCTGACACTATTTGACAATGAAAAATTCCAGAGTGTCTTAAATAATTTTCAGAACAAGAATCAAGTCAATCAGAGCTCATATGAATAAGTTATGACTGTTCAACCAACGTGTGCGTAGTGTGATGTTGTGACAGATTTTAGCATCGAAAAATAAGTCAGTCCAGATTCATCCAATTTATATCAAACATGATCAATCATGATTCCAAAGATATATAATGAAGCTTAAATCAGTAGATATAATTCATTTCATGATTTGTCCAAATTCATCCAAAGTTAAGCACAATCAAATAGTCTAATATGTATTTTTGCATCAAAACACAAATGTAGGACCTATGGTCCAACATTTCGTTCCCAAATGGAAAAAATCGTTAAAACCACCTCGCTCGAGAGAATTTGAAACTTTAAACTTTCAAATTTGGTTGGTGTGCACTTTTTATTATTATTTTATTTCAAATTTTACTAGTATAGGCTCCATATATTATATAGTTATCAAAAAAAGCAACTTTCATTCCAAAATGGACAAAACCGTTCAATGTTCCTCCACGGAGATAATTACTAGTCTGTGCTTCGTAGATTGTTTTGTTGTAAAAAACATGAACTTTCGACCTCAAATAGATAAAACCGTTAAAAGCTCCTCTATCGAGAGAATTGAGCAATTAGGAACCATCAAAATTGGTAAGTGTACACTTTTTATTTTTATTTTATGTCAAATTTTACGAGTATACGCACCGTAAATTATTTCAATGCTAGAAGACCAACTTTCTATCTCAAATGGACAAAAGAGTTAAAAGCTCCTTCGTGGAGAGAGTTGAGCAATTTCGAACCATAAAAATTGATCGGTGTACACTTTTTATTGTTATTCGATGTCAAATTTTATAAGTATAGGATCCGTAGATTGTTTCATTGTCCAAAGATAATTTTTTGTTCCTAAATGGAGAAAACCATTAAAAGTTCCTCCATTGAGAGAATTGAGTAATTCGAAACCATCAAAGTTGATAAGTTTGCACATATTATTATTGTTTTATGTCCAAATTTACTACTATACGCTTCTTGATTGTTTCGTTGTTAAAAAGACCAACTTTTCATCTCACATGGACAAAAGAGTTAAAAGCCCTTCCATGGAGTGAGTTGAGCATTTCCGAACCATAAAAGTTGGTCGGTGTACACTTTTTATTGTTATTTTATGTCAAATTTTACGATTATAGTTTTGTAGATTGTTTCACTGCCAAAAAATCAATGTTCGTTCCAAATGGACAAAAACATTTAAAGCTTCTCCATGGAGAGAATTGAACAATTCCAAACCATCAAGGTTGATTGATATGAATTTTTTATTGTTGCTTTATATGAAAATTTACTAGTATATTCTCCGTAGATTGTTTTGTTTTCGAAAGACCGATTTTCTTTCTCAATTGGACAAAACTATTCAAAGCTTTTAGATGGAGAGAGTTGGGCAAGTTTGAATCATCAAGATTGGTCGGTGTACACTTTTTATTGCTATTTTATGTCAAATTTTACTACTATAGGCTTCGTAGATTGTTTCTATCTCAAATCAACATAATCGTTAAAGCTCCTTCATGGAGAGAGTTGAGCAATTTTGAACCATCAAAGTTGGTCGGTGTATACTTTTTATTGTTATTTTATGTCAAATTTTATGAGTATAGCGTCCGTAGATTGTTTTCTTGCCAAAAGACAACTTTCATTCTCGAATGGACAAAACTGTTTAAAGTTTCTTCATTAAGAGAATTGATTAATTATGAACCATCAAATTCAATAGTTGTGCACTTTTTATTATTTTTTATGTCCAAGTTTACTAGTATAGAGCTCCCAAGATTGTTTCGATGCTAAAAGACCAACTTTCAAATATGAAATGGACAAAACTGTACCTCTATCGAGAAAATTGGGCAATTTCAAACTATCAAAGTTGCTCGGTGTACACTTTTTCTTCTTATTTTATGTCAAATTCTACGAGTATAAGCTCCGTAGATAGTTTTGATTCCGAACGACCAACTTTCTAGCTCAAATGGACAAAACCATTAAAAGCTTCTCTATGGAAAAAGTTGTGCAATTACGAACCATCAAAGTTGGTCGGTGTAGACTTTTTTATTATCATTCTATGTCAAATTTTATGAGTATAAGCTCCGGAAATTGTTTCGTTGCCAAAAGACCAACTTTTGTTCCCAAATGGACAAAACCATTAAAACTTCCTCCATGGAGAGAATTGGCTAATTCGGAACTATAAAAGTTGATAGTTGTGAACATTTTATTATTTCTTTATGTCCAAATTTACTAGTATATGTAGATTGTTTCGCTATCAAAAACATCGTCTTTCTTTCCCAAATGGACAAAACCCTAAAAAGCTCCTCCATGGAGAGAATTGAATAATTTCAAACCATCAAAATTGATAGGTATGGACTTTTTATTGTTATTTTATGTCCAAATTTACTTATATACACTTCGAATATTATTTTTTTGCCAAAAGACCAACTTTCGATCTCAAATGGACAAAATTGTTAAAAGCTCCTCTATCGAGATAATTGAGCAATTTTGAACCATCAAAGTTGGTCGGCGTACACTTTTTATTGTTATGTTACGTCAAATTTTATCAGTATAAGCTTCTTAGATTGTTTCGATTCCAAAAGACCAACTTTCTATATCGAATGGACAAAACAGTTAAAAGCTCCGCCATGGAGAGAATTGAGCAATTTTGAACCATCAAATTTGGTCGGTGTATACTTTTATTGTTATTTTATGTCAAATTTTATGAGTATAGACTCCATATATTGGTTCGATCGCAAAAGATCTACTTTCGTTCCAAAATGGACAAACCGTTAAAACTACATATTTAAAGAGAGTTCAACAATTTTGAACTTTTAAATTAGGTCGGTGTACACTTTTCATCATTATTTTACGTCAAATTTTACGAGTATAGGCTCCGTAGATTGTTTCAATGCAAAAAGACCAACTTCCTATCTCAAATGTGCGAAACTGTTAAAAGCTCCTCAAAGGAGAGAGTTGACCAATTTTGAAACATCAAAGTTTGTTGGTGTACACTACTTATTTTTATTTTATGTCAAATTTTATGAGTATAGGCTCTGTAGATTGTTTCGATGAAAAAGGACCAACTTTCAATCTCAAATGAAAAAAATCGTTAAAAGCTCCTCCATGGAGAGAGTTGAGAAATTCCGAACCATCAAAATTGATCGGCGTACATTTTTTATTATTATTTTATGTCAAATTTTATTAGTAGAGCCTTTGTAGTCTGTTTAGTAGCCAAAATTCAACCTTCATTCTCTAATGGACAAAACTGTTTAAAGTTTCTCCATGGAGAGAATTAAGGAATTTATAACCACCAAAGTTGATCGGTCTACACTTTTTATTGTTACTTTGTTTCAAATTTTACAAGAATAGGCTTAGTAAATTGTTTTGATTCCAATGGACCAACTATAGGATTTCAAATGGAAAAAAAAATCATTAAAGGCTCATCAATTGAGAGAGTTTAGCAATTTTGAACCATCAAAGTTGATAGGTGTGCACATTTTATGGTTGCTTTATTTCCAAATTTACCAGAATACGCTTCATAAATTGTTTCGTTGTCAAAAAGACAAACTTTTGATCTCAAATTGACAAAATCGTTAAAGGTTCCTCTATCGAGAGATTTGAGCAATTTCGAACCATAAAAGTCTGTCGGTGTACACTTTTTTTTTGTTATTTTATGTCAAATTTTACAAGTATAGGCTCTTTAGATTGTTTCGTTGCCAAAAGTCGAACTTTCGTTCCCTAATGGACAAAAGCGTTAAAAGCTCCTATATGGAGAGAGTTGATCAATTCCAAAACATCAAAGTTGATAGGTGTAAACTTTTTATTGTTGCTTTATGTCCAAATTTACTAGTATACACCTCGTAGATTGTTTCATTTCCGAACGACCAATTTTCGTTCTCAATTGGACAAAACCATTAAAAGCTTATAGATTGAGAGTGTTGGGCAATTCTTAAACATGAAGGTTGGTTGGTGTACACTTTTTATTGTTGTTTGATGTCAAATTTAACTATTATGGCCTACATAGATTGTCTCACTGCCAAAGGACCAACTTTTGATCCCAAATTAACAAAACGGTTAAAAGCTCCTTTATCGAGAGAATTGAGCGATTTTGAACCATCAATGTTAGTCGGTGTACACCTTTTATTGGTATTTTATGTCAAATTTTACTAGTAAAGGCTCCCTAGATTGTTTAGATGCCGAAAGACCAACTTTCATCTCAAATGGACAAAATAGTAAAATGCTCCTCCATGGCGAGAGTTGTGCAATTCCAAACCATCAAACTTGATTGTTGTACACCTTTTATTATTATTCTATGTCAAATTTTAGAAGTATAGGGTTCATATATTGTTTCGTTGCAAAAATATAAACTTTCGTTCCCAAATGGACAAAACCGTTAAAAGTACCTCCATGGGGAGAATTGAGTAATTCGGAACCATCGCAATTGATAGGTGTGTAGATTTTATTTTTTCTTGAAGTCCAAATTTACTAGTGTACGCTTTATAGGTGGTTTTGTTATCAAAAAGATAAATTTTCGATCTCAAATAGACAAATCCGTTAAAAGTTGCTCTATCGGAAAAATTGAGCAATTTTGAACTATCAAAGTCAGTCGGTGTACGTTTTTTATTGTTATCTTATGTCAAATTTTACAAGTATAGGCTCCATAGATTGTTTCAATGGCAAAGACCAACTGTCAAATCTCAAATGGACAAAATCGTTAAAATCCTCCATGAAGAGAGTTGTGAAACTTTGAACCATCAAAGTTGATAGGTGTAAACTTTTAATTGTTGTTTTTTGTCCAAATTTACTAGTATAAGCTTCGTAGATTGTTTCGTTGTCAAAAAGATCGACTTTTGATCTCAAATGGACAAAACCGTTAAAAGCTCCTCTATCGAGAGAATTGAACATTTTCACTGCGTCAAAGTAGATCGGTATACACTTTTTATTATTATTTTATGTAAAATCTTATGAGTATAGGCTCCGTAGATTATTTCATTGGCAAAAGATCAACTTTCGTTCCCCAATGGACAAAAGTGTTAAAAGTTCCTACATGGAAAGTGTTGAGCAGTTCCAAAAAATCAAAGTTGATAGGTGTGCACTTTTTATTGATTCTTCACGCTCAAATTTGTTAGTATACGCCTCGTAGATTATTTTTCGTTGTCAAAAAAACCAACTTTTGATCTCAAATGAACAAAACTGTTAAAAGATCCTCTATCGACAGAATTTAGCATTTTCAAAACATCAAAGTTTGTCAGTATACACTTTTTATTTTTATTTTATGTCAAATTTTATGAGTGTAGGCTACCTAGATTGTTTCATTGCCAAACGACCAAGTTTCGTTCTCCAATGGACAAACGCGTTAAAAGCTACTACATGGAAAGTGTTGAGCAATTCCAAACAACCAAAGTTGATAGGTGTGCATTTTTTATTGATTATTTATGTCCAAATTTTCTAGTATATGCTTCGTAGATTTTTTTCATTGTCAAAAAAACCAACTTTCGATCTCAAATGGATAAAATCGTTAAAAGCACCTCTACAGAGATAATTGAGCAATAACGAACCATCAATGTTGGTTGGTTCTGTTATTGTATATCAAGTTCCATGAGTATAGGATCCATAAATTGTTTCGATGCCAAACAACTAACTTTCTATCTCAAATGGTCAAAGTTGGTCGGTGTACACTTTTAATTGCTATTCTATGTGAAATTTTACAAGTATAGCATCCGTAGATTGTTTCATTGTCAAAAGACAAACTTTCATTCCCAAATGGACAAAACCATTAAAAATTCCTCTATTGAGAAAATTGAGTAATTCGGAACCATCAAAGTTGATAGGTGTGCACACTTTATTGTTCCTTTATGTCCAAATTTACTAGTTTATACTTCGTAGATTGTTTCGTTGTCAAAAACACCAACTTTCGTTCCCAAATGAACAAAATCGTAAAAAGCTACTCCATGGAGAGAATTGAATAATTCTGAATCATCAATGTTGATAGGTGTGGACTTTTATTGTTGCTTTATGACCAAATTTACTAGTATACGCTATGTAGATTATTTTGTTGTCAAAAAGAACAACTTTTGATTTCAAATGAACAAAACCGCTAAAAGCTCCTCTCTTAAGAAAATTGAGCTATTTCGAACCATCAAAGTTGGTTGGTGTACACTTTTTATTGTTATTTTATGTTAAATTTTATAAATATAGGCTTCGTAAATTGTTTTGATGCCAAAAGAACAGCTTTGTATCTCAAATGGACAAAACAGTTAAAATCTCCTTCATGGAGAGAGTTGAGCAATTTGAAACCATCAAACGTGGTCGATGTACACTTTTTATTGTTAGTTTATGTCAAATTTTATGAGGATACACTCCGTAGATTGTTTCGATGCCAAAAGACAAACTTTTGTTCCCAAATGGAAAAACCGTTAAAAGGTCCCCCATGGAGAGAGTTGAGCAATTCCAAACCATCAAAGTCACCAGGTATACACTTTTTTTGGTTGCTTTATGTCCAAATTTAATAGTATACGCTTCGTAGATTGTTTCGTTTCCAAAAGACCAACTTTCGTTCTCAATTGGACAAAATCGTTAAAAGTTCCTCTATCGAGAGAGTTGAGGAATTTCAAACCGTCAAAGTTGGTCAATCTAAACTTTTTATTGTTTTTTTTATGTCAAATTTTACGAGTGTGGACTTTGTGGATTGTTTCTTCCCAAAAGGCCAAATTTTGTTCCCAAGTGGACGAAACCGTTAAAAGCACCTCTGTGGAGAGAGTTGAGCGAATCGGAACCATCAAAGTTGATGGATGTCCACTTTTTATTGTTGATTTATGTCCAAATTTTATAGTATTCACTTCGTATATTATTTCATTGTCAAAAGGACATTTTTCGATCTCAATTTGACAAAACCGTTAAAGCATCTCTATCGAGAGAGTTCAGCATTTTTGAACCATTAATGTTTGTCGGTGTAAAATTTATATTATTCTTTTATGTCAAATTTTAGAAGTATAGACTCCATAGATTGTTTCGTTGCGAAAAGACCAACTTTCGTTCCTAAATGGACAAAATCATTAAAACATCCTCCATGGAGAAAGTTCATCAATTTAAAACCATCAATGTTGATGGGTGTGCGCTTTTTGTTGTTCTTTCATATCCAAATTTTTTAGTATTCACTTCATAGATTATTTCATTATCAAAAGAACAATTTTCGTTCACAATTGAACAAAAGCGTTAAAACCAACTCTATCAAGAGAGTTGAGCACTTTTGAACCATCAAAGTTGATTGGTGTGCACTTTTTATTGTTGCTTTGGTCCAAATTTTCTAGTATTCCCTTCCTAGATTATTTTGTTATGAAACGAACAAATTTCATTCTCATTTGGACAAAATCGTTAAAAGCGGCTCTATCGAGAGAGTTAACGATTTTCGAACCATAAAATTTTGTTGGTGTACACTTTTTATTATTCGTTTATGTCAAATTTTACGAGTATAGACTCTGTAGATTGTTTCGTTGCGAAAATACCAACTTTCATTTCTAAATGGACAAAATCGTTAAAAGTTTCTCCATGGAGAGAATTTAGTAATTTCGAGCCATCAAAATTTATAGGTGTGCACATTTTATTGTTGCTTTATGTCCAAATTTACTAGTATACACTTCATAGATTGTTTCACTGTCAAAAAGACCAACTTTGGATCTCAAATTGACAAAATCGTTAAAAACTCCTCTGTCAAGAGAATTGAGTATTTTTGAATCATCAAAGTTGGTTGATGTACAATTTTTATTGTTATTTTATGTCAAATTTTATGATTATAGGCTTCATGGATGGGTTCGTTAAAAAAAGACCAACTTTGTTCTGAAATGGATAAAAAAATTAAAAGCTCTTTTATGCAGAATGTTAAGCAATTCCAAACCATCAAAGTTGATAGGTGTGCAGTTTTTTTTTTTTTTATATCCAAATTTGCTAGTATACGCTTCGTAGATTTTTTCATTGTCAAAAATACAAACTTAGAAAACTGTTAAAAGCATCTCTATCGAGAGAGTGTAACATTTTCAAAACATCGATGTTGCTCAATGTACACTTTTGATTATTCTTTTTTGTCAAATTTTACAAGTATAGAGTCTGTAGATTGTTTCGTTGCCAAAAGACCAACTTTCGTTGCCAAATCGACAAACTTGTTAAAAGCTCTTCCATGGAGAGAGTTGAGCAATTCCGAACCATCAAAGTTGATTGGTGTGCACTTTTTATTGTTGTTTTATGTCCAAATTTTCTAGTATTCCCTTCCTAAATTATTTTGTTATCGAAAGAACAAATTTGGTTCTCATTTGGACAAAACCGATAAAAGCAGCTCTATCGAGAGAGTTAAGCATTTTTGAACCATCAAATTTTATTGGTGTACACTTTTTATTGTTCGTTTATGTCAAATTTTATGTGTATAGACTCTGCAGATTCTTTTGTTGCGAAAAGACCAACTTTCGTTCCCAAATGAACAAAACCGTTAAAAGTTTCTTCATGGAGAGAATTTAGTAATTTCGAACCATCAAAATTTATAGGCGTGCACATTTTATTGTCGCTTTATGTCCAAATTTATTGTCGTTTTATGTCCAAATTTAGCTCTTTTATGCAGAATGTTAAGCAATTCCAAACCATCAAAGTTGATAGGTGTGCAGTTTTTTTTTTTTTTTTATATCCAAATTTGCTAGTATACGCTTCGTAGATTTTTTCATTGTCAAAAATACAAACTTAGAAAACTGTTAAAAGCATCTCTATCGAGAGAGTGTAACATTTTCAAAACATCGATGTTGCTCAATGTACACTTTTGATTATTCTTTTTTGTCAAATTTTACAAGTATAGAGTCTGTAGATTGTTTCGTTGCCAAAAGACCAACTTTCGTTGCCAAATCGACAAACTTGTTAAAAGCTCCTCCATGGAGAGAGTTGAGCAATTCCGAACCATCAAAGTTGATTGGTGTGCACTTTTTATTGTTGTTTTATGTCCAAATTTTCTAGTATTCCCTTCCTAAATTATTTTGTTATCGAAAGAACAAATTTGGTTCTCATTTGGACAAAACCGATAAAAGCAGCTCTATCGAGAGAGTTAAGCATTTTTGAACCATCAAATTTTATTGGTGTACATTTTTTATTGTTCGTTTATGTCAAATTTTATGTGTATAGACTCTGCAGATTCTTTTGTTGCGAAAAGACCAACTTTCGTTCCCAAATGAACAAAACCGTTAAAAGTTTCTTCATGGAGAGAATTTAGTAATTTCGAACCATCAAAATTTATAGGCGTGCACATTTTATTGTCACTTTATGTCCAAATTTATTGTCGTTTTATGTCCAAATTTACTAGTATACACTTCGTAGATTGTTTCACTATCAAAAAGACCAACGTTTGATCTCAAATGGACAAAATCGTTAAAAGCTTCTCTATCGGGGGAATTGAGTATTTTCGAACCATCAAAATCGGTCAATGTACACATTTTATTGTTATTTTATGTCAAATTTTACGAGTATAGGCTCCGTGGATTGTTTTGTTGCCAAAAGACCAACTTTCGTTTCAAAATGGACAAAACCGTTAAAAGCTCCTCTATCGAGAGTGTTGAGAAAGTCCAAACCATCAAAGTTGATAGGTGTTTTAGTTTTTATTTTTTTATATCCAAATTTCCTAGTATATGTTTCGTAGATTTTTTCATTGTCAAAAAGACCAATGTTCGATCTCAAATGGACAAAACCATTAACATCACATCTATTGAGGGAATTGAGCAATTACGAACCATTATAGTTGGTCAGTGTACACTTTTGATTATTGTTTAATGTTGAATTCTACTAGTATAGGAACCGTAGATTGTTTCGATGCCAGAGACCAACTTTCAGATCTCAAGTGGACGAAAACGTTAAAAGCTCCTCCATGGAGAGAGTTAAGCAATTTCAAATCATCTAAGTTGATAGGTGTAAACTTTTAATTGTTTCTTTATGTCCAAATTTACTAGTATAGGCTCCGTAGATTGTTTCGATGCCAAACGACCAAATTGTTATCTCAAATGGACAAAACAGTTAAAAGCATCTCCGTGGAGGAAGTTTAGCAATTTCGAAGCATCAAAATTGGTCGGTGTATACCTTTTATTGCTATTTTATGTCAAATTTTACGAGTATAGGTTTCGTATATTATTTTGTTGCCAAAATACCAGCTTTCGTTCCAAAATGGATAAAATTGTTAAAAGTTCGTCCATGGAGAGAATTGAATAATTCGGGACCATCACAGTTGTTAGTTTATATCCAAATTTACTAGTATACGCTTCGTAGATTGTTTTGTTGTCAAAAACACCAACTTTCGATCTCAAATGGACATAACAATTAAAAGTTCTTCTATCAAGAGAATTGGGCAATTTTGAATCGTCAAAGTTGGTTGGTGTACACTTTTTACAATTATTTTGTGTAAAATTTTATAAGTATAGGCTCCGTGGATTGTTTTGAAGCCCATAGACCAACTTTCAAATCTCAAATGGACAAAACCGTTAAATGCTCTTCCATGGACAGAGTTGAGCAGTTTTAAATCAACAAAGTTAATAGGTGTAAAGTTTTAATTGTTGCTTTATGTCCAAATTTACTAGTATACGTTTCGTAGATTGTTTCGTTTCTAAAAGACTAACTTTCATTCCTAAATGGACAGAACCATTAAAAGTTCCTCCATGGAGAGAGTTGAGCAATTCCAAACCATCAAAGTTGATAGATGTGAATTTTTTATTGTTAAATTATGTCCAAATTTACTAGTATACGCTTCGTAGATTGTTTCGTTTCCAAAAGACCAATTTTCGTTCTCAATTGGACAAGATCATTAAAAGGTCTCAGATGGAGAGAGTTGTGCAGTTCTAAAATGCCAAGGTTTTTTGGTGTACACTTTTTATTTTTATTTTATGTCAAATTTTACTAGTATAGGCTCGGTAGATTGTTTCGTTGCCAGAGGACCAACTTTCGTTCCAAAACGGACAAAACTTTTAAAAGTACCTCCCTGGGAGAGATTTTAGCAATTCTAAACTTTCAAATTTGATCAGTTGACACTTTTTATTTTTATTTCATGTCAAATTTTACATGTATTGGCTCCGTAGATTATTTCGTTGCCAAAAAACCAACTTTCGTTCCCAAGTGGACAAAAGCGTTAAAAGCTCATTGATTGAGAGAGAGAGTTGAGCTATTCCAAACCATCAAAGTTGATAGGTGTAAACTTTTTATTGTTGTTTTATGTCCAAATTTACTATTGTATGCTTTGAAGATTGTTTCATTTCCGAAAAACTAATATTCGTTCTCAATTAGACAAAACCATTGGGCAATTCTAAAATGTCAAGGTTTTTCGATGTAAACTTCTTATTATTATTTTATGTTAGATTATACTAATATAGGCTCCGTATATTGTTTCGTTGCCGAAAGATCGACTTTCGTTGACAAATTGACAAAACCTTTAAAAGTACCTCCTTGAAAAGAGTTTAGCAATTTTGAACTTTTAAAATTTGATGCGTGTGCACTTTTTATTATTATTTTTTGCCAAATATTACTAGTATAGGCTTCGTAGATTGTAACAATGCCAAAATACCAACTTTCGTTCCCAAATGGACAAAACTGTTAAAAGTTCCTCCATGCAGAGAATTCAGGAATTCCGAACCACCAAAGTTGACTGGTGTGCACTTTTTGTTGTTGTTTTATGTCCAAAAGTTACTATTATATGCTTCGTAGTTTTTTTTGTTGTCAAAAATAATAACCTTCGATCTCAAATGGAGAAAACCGTTAAAAGCTCCTCAATCGGCAGAATTGAGCAATTTCAAACCATCAAAGTTGGATGATGAAAACTTTTTATTTCTATTTTATGTAAAAAAATTTAAGTATAGACTTCATAGATTGTTTCGATGCCAAAAGACCAACTTTCTATCTCAAATGGATAAAATCGTTAAAAGTTCCTCGATGGAGAGAATTGAGTAATTCCGAACCATAAAAGTTGATAGGTGTGAACTATTTATTATTGTTTTATCTCCAAATTTACTAGTATATGCTTCGTAGATTGTTTTGTTGTCAAAAAGACTAACTTTCGATCTCAAATGGAGAAAAGCGTTAAAAGCTTCTCTATCAAGATAATTGAGCAAATTCGAATCATGAAAGTTGGTCTGTGTACACTTTTTGTTGTTATTTTATGCCAAATTTTATGAGTATAGGCTATGTGGATTGTTTCGTTATTAAAAGTCCATCCTTCATTTCCAAATGGACAAAACCGTAAAAAGCTTCTTAATGGAGAGAGTTGAACAATTTCAAACTATCAAAGTTGATAGATGTACACCTTTTATTGTTGCTTTATGTCCAAGTTTACTAGAATACGCTTCGTATATTGTTTCTGTGGCAAAAAACAATTTTTCGTTCTCAATTGGAAAAGAGGTTTAAAAGCTACTATATCGAGAGACTTGAACTATTTCGAACGATCAAAGTTTGTCTTTGTACACTTTTTATCATTGTTCTATGTCAAATTTTATGCGTATAGGCTCCATAGATTGTTTCGTTGCCAAAACACTGACTTTCATTCTCAAATGGACAAAACCGTTAAAAGCTCCTCCATGGACAGAGTTGAGCAATTCTGAACCATCAAAGTTGATAGGTGTGCAGTTTTTATTGTCGCCTTATATCCAAATATTATAGTATTCACTTTGTAGATTATTTCATTGCCAAAAAAACAACTTTTGTTCTCAATTAGAGAAAACTGTTTAAAGCACCTCTATCGATAGATTTGAGCAATTTTGAACCATCAAAGTTTGTCAATGTAAACTTTTTATTGTTCTTTTATGTCAAATTTTATGATACCAACTTTTATTCCCAAATAGACAAAACCGCTAAAAGTTCCTCTATAGAGAGAATTGAGTAATTTCGAACCATCAAAGTTGATGGGTGTGCACTTTTTATTGTTGTTTTATGTCCAAATTTGCTCGTATACTCTTCGTCGATTATATTGTTGTCAAAAGCTCCTGTATTTAGAGAATTGAGAAATTAGGAACCATCAAAGTTAGTCGGTGTACACTTTTTATTGTGATTTTATGTCAAATCTTATGAGTATAGGCTCCGTAGATTGTTTCATTGTTAAAAGACCATATTTCATTCCAAAATACACATAACCATAAAAAGGTCGTCCATGAAGAGAGCTAAGTAATTTCGAACCATCAAAGTTGATAGGTGTACACCATTTATTGTTGTTGTATGTATAGGTAAATAGAATACTCTTCATATATTGTTATGGTGGCAAAGGGCAATTTTTCGTTCTCAACTGGAAAAGAGCTTTAAAAGCACCTCTATCGACAGATTTGAGCAATTTCAAACCATCAACTTTTGTCAGTGTAAACCTTTTGTTGTTTTTTATGTCAAATTTTACGAGTATAAACTCTGTAGATTGTTTCGTTGCCAAAATACCAACTTTCATTCCTAAATAGACAAAACCGTTAAAAGATCCTCCATGGAGAGAATTGAGTAATTCCGAACCATCAAAGTTAATAGGTGTGCACTTTTATTGTTGATTTATGTCCAAATTTTATAGTATTCACTTCGTAGATTATTTCATTGTCAAAAGAACAACTTTCATTCCCAATTGAAGAAAACCATTAAAAGCATCTCTATCGACATATTTGAGCAATTTCGAACTATCAAAGTTTGTTAGTTTAAACTTTTTATTGATCTTTTTTGTCAAGTTTTACGAGTAAAGACTCCACAGATTGTTTTGTTGCCAAAATACCAACTTTCGTTCCCAAATAGACAAAACGGTTAGAAGTTCGTCCATGGAGAGAATTAAGTAATTATGAACCATCAAAGTTGATAGGTGTGCACTTTTTATTGTTGCTTTATGTTCAAATTTACTAGTATACGCTTTGTAGATTGTTTTGTTGTCAAAAAGACCAACTTTCGATCTCAAATGGTTAAAACCATTAAAAGCTCATCTATCAAGAGAATTGAGCAATTATGAACCATCAAAGTTGGTCGGTCTACACTTTTTATTGTTAATTTATGTCAAATCTTATGAGTATATGCTCCGTAGATTGTTTCATTGTTAAAAGATCATCTTTCATTCCCAAATGCACAAAATCGTAAAATGCTCCTCCATGGAGAGAGCTGAGAAATTCCTAACCATCAAAGTTGATAGGAGTACACGTTTTATTATTTTTTTACGTCCAAGTTTACAAGAATACGCTTCATATATTGTTTTTGAGGCAAAGGACAATTTTTCATTTTCGACTGCAAAAGAGGTTCAAAGGCTTCTCTATCGAGAGAGTTGAGCTATTTCGAACGATCAAAGTTGGTCTTTATGCACATTTTATTAGTATTCTATGTCAAATTTTAAACATATTGTAGGTTGTTTCATTGCCAAAAGGCCGACTTTCATTCCCAAATGGACAACATCATTAAAACCTCCTCCATGCAGAGAGTTGAGTAATTCTGAACCATCAAAGATGATAGGTGTGCAGTTTTTATAGTTGATTTATGTCTAAATTTTATATTATTCGCTTCGTAGATTATTTCATTGTCAAAGGAACAACTTTCTTTCTCAATCGGAGAAAACTGTTAAAAGCATCTCTAACAAGAGAGTTGAGCAATTCGAAAATATCAAAGTTGGTCAGTGTACAGTTTCATTTGTTATTTTATGTCAAATTTACTAGTGTACGCTTTTTATATTATTTCATTTTCAAAAGAGCAACTTTCAATCTCAATTGGATTAAAACCTTTAAAAGCTTCACTATCGAGAGAGTTGAGCAATTTCAAAACATCAAATTTGGCCACTAAACACTTTTCATTGTTATTTTATGTTAAATTTTACGAGTATAGACTCTGTAGATTGTTTCGTTGTCAAAAGACCAACTTTCATTCAAAAATAGACAAAACCATTAAAAGCTCATTCATGGAGAGAGTTGAGCAATTATGAACCATAAAAGTTGATAGGTGTGCACTTTTTATTGTTATTTTATGTCAAATTTCATGAGTATAGGCTCTCCGTAGATTGTTTCGATCCCGAAAGACTTTCTATATCAAATGAACAAAATCACTAAAAGCTCCTCCATGGAAAGAGTTAAGCAATTCCGAACCATCAAAGGTGGTCGGTGTACACTTTTTATTGTTATTTTATGTCAAATTTTACGAGTATAGCCTTCATAGATGATTTTGATGCCAAAATGCCAACTTTCGTTCCCAAACAGAAAAACCGTTAAAATCTCCCCTATGGAGAGAGTTGAGTAATTCTAAACCATTAAAGTAATTCTAGTATACGCTTCGTAGATTGTTTTCTTTGCGAAAGATCAACTTTGTTCTGAATTGGAAAAAACCATTAAAACCAGCTCTATCAAGAGAGTTGAGCATTTTTGAACCATCAAAGTTGGCCCATGTACACTTTTATTGTTCTTTTATGTCAAATTTTATGAATATAGACTCTATAAATTGTTTCGTTACTAAAAGACCAACTTTCGTTTCCAAATTGATGAAACTGTTAAAAGTTCATTCACATTTTATTATTTCTTTATGTCTAAATTAAATACTATACACTTCATAAATTGTTTTGTTGTCAAAAAATCCGCTTTTTATTCCCGAATGGATAAAATAGTAAAAAGCTCCTCCATGGATAGAATTGAGTAACTATGAACAATCAAAGTTGACAGGTGTGGACTTCTTATTGTTATTTTATGTACAAATTTACTAGTTCACATTTGGTAGATTGTTTTGTTGTCAAAGAGACAAACTTTCGATCTCAAATAAACAAAACCGTTAAAAGCTCCTCTATCAAGAGAATTGAGTAATTTTGAACCATCAATGTGACGACCTACCCCAAATTTGAACTTAGGGTGGATAAGGTATGGAAAAGTAATAGAGAAGTTCAAAACTAGAATGGGCGCACCTCGTAGGCGGCTAGGTGCCACACCCAATCCAGTGGATCACGAGCAAGAGGGGAGACGGTGAATATTCGAAACTGGACTGGGCACACCTCATAGGAGCCTAGGCGCTGCAAACAATTGGCAGGGAGTTACAACAAGGGATTTGAACTAGACTAGGCGCACTGCATGGCAGGGAGTTACAAAAAGGGATTTGAGCTGGACTGGGAGCACTACATTGGTGCCTAGGCATTGCATCTAGTCCAGCGGGCTGGGAGAAAGAAGTTGGCGCATGGGCGCCTAGGTGCACGCCGCCTTGGTGCCCGATCCTCTGCACGCCCAGGATGACGCCTAAGGCAGGGGGTTAGGGAGGAAATTGCTAGGGCCAAAGCGCCTAGGCGCAACCCAGTGTTTTAAAATACCTGAAGTGCAATATTTCTTCATTTTGTTCTGGAGTAGCCTGATTTTTAGAGAGAGAAACAGAGGGGAATAGAGAGAGAAAGAGAGATTCTTGGTTGATTTTCAAGGATTGAGGCATGGAAGGAAGATTAGAACAAGATTCAATCTTGGTTGAAGATTTTTGGTAAGTTTTCCTATCTTTGTAATTTCTAGGGTTTTTATAGACTTGGTTAGATTTTGTTAGAGATTGATTCTATGCTTTAGATATGTTGATTATAGGTTGATTTTGGATATATGTATAGGTTTGTTTGTGATTTGGAGTGAAGGATTGATTTGGTTGAGTTTGAAGGATTTTGGAGGACTTTCTAGAGAGAGAATGTGAGTAATTTCAGAATTCTTAATTCAATTGATGTTTAAATGAGTTGTTGATCATATATTGATATGGGAATGGGTTCGATTTTTCCATATTGATAGGTTTGGGAAATCAGAACCCTAGGAACGTATTTGTTGGATTTTTGGTAAATTGCTCGACACGAGGTAGGGGATTTCCAACCATTCTTTCTATCGTTCATTCTCATTGCTGAAAGAGCTTTTCGATTCTTCATCGGTCGCCTATGTTTGTGTTTCCGCCTTAATTGCTTCTAAGGGGAAACGAGCCTTGTGTGTGAGTTACTGATGATTCTTGATTGTTGGATGACCCGATTATGTGTTCCGTCTCTTACGAGGATTATGTGATTCCATTCATGCATCATGGTAGTTATTTATATATATTTAGTAGGTTCATATATATATATATATTCGGCATATCATGACATAATGCATTAGAGTTGCATTGGAGACTGGGTATGGACTCAGAAATCCTTAGGATTCTTGAAAGCTACATGGAAGAATGGCGAGGTGAAGAGAGTTACCACCAAGTCATGTGAACTCCATGTGGGGTAATGCACTAGAGGCGGGGTTACTAAGGGACCTTGCCTGGAGTAGTGCGGGCGTGATAGGTTCACACAATTGGCAATCCATGAGCGGTTTGATGTTGGGGAGCTTGCTCCCTTCGATATTGCATGGAGAGAGAGCCATGGTATTGATGAGGTTTGCTCGAAGAGGGAATTGCCTGGGTTGATGTTTCTCTGTGATTGTTGATTATACGTTAATGTAATAGATTCATATTGATACATAACTTTTATTTCAGATTCGACTTTGATATTCTTTGTACTCCTTTACCCTACTGAGCTTCTTGCTCACTCTCTACTTTCTTTTCCTCCCCACAGGTGATACTGGTACAGGTACCGGTGGAGCGGATCAGTGAGAGCGGAATGTGACATGGATGGCCCTAGGTAGGATGAGGATGCTAGGGATATACTCTAGCATGTATTTTGTTTATGTTGTTTTTAATGATTATTCATGATATTCTTACAAGCATTTGGCACCAGTGGGTGTATGCATGATGTATGCTGACGATTGATTATATGGTTATATGATGTTGTGAATTATGATGATATGTATAATTACTATCTGTTTGTGCATGTTGGTAGTGGATAGCCTGAGGCCTCTAGGATCAGGATTGCATGTGACTGAGGTGTAAGGCCTAGCTAGGTTATTGATGTGAAGGTTGATTTATGCTGCGTGTTCTGATACAGGTGGGCACTCCCCCAAATACAAGGAGATGTCGCCGGATTTCCAGGTTGCCGGATAATCACATTAGTAGCCTAGGACGGTACCAGAGGGCACCAGTGACATTCGCGGATCGGGCCTTCGCAATCAAAGTTTGTCGGTGTACACTTTTCATTGTTATTTTGGGTCAAATTTTATAGGTATAGGCTCCGTAAATTGTTTTGATGCGAGACCAATTTTTATCTCCAATGGACAAAAGAGTTAAAAATTCCTCCATGTAGAGAGTTGAGCAATTTCGAACCATAAAAGTTGGTCACTGTACACTTTTTATTGTTATTCTATATCAAATTTTATGAGTATGGGATCCGTAGATTGTTTTGTTGCCCAAAGATAAACTTTTATTTCCAAATGGATAAAACCGTTAAAAGTTCCTCCATTGAGAGAATTGAGTAATTCAGAACCATCAAAGTTGATAGGTGTGCACAATTTATTGTTGCTTTATGTCCAAATTTACTTGTATACGCTTTGTAGATTGTTTCATTGTCAAAAATACTAAACTTTCAATCTCAATTGGACAAAATCATTAAAATTTCCTCCATCAAGAGAATTGAGCAATTTCTAACCATCAAAGTTGGTCAATGTACATTTTTTATTATTATTTTATGTCAAACTTTACGAGTATAGACTCTATAGATTGTTTCATGGCTAAACACCAACTTTCATTCCTAAAAGGACAAAAGTGTTAAAAGCTCCTCCATGGAGAGACTTGAACAATTTCAAACCATCAAAGGGTAATCTTTTACTGTTGCTTTATGTCCAAATTTACTAGTATATGCTTTGTTGATTGTTTCATTATTGAAAGACCAATTCTCATTCTCAATTGGACAAAACCATTAAAAGCTCATCTATCGAGAGAATTGAGCAATTTTGAACAATCAAAATTAATAGGTGTGCACTTTTTATTGTTGCTTTATGTCCATATTTACTAGTATAAGCTTCGTAGATTGTTTCGTTGTTAAAAATACCAACTTTTGAACTGAAATGGACAAAACCATTAAAAGCTCTTCTATCGATCAAACCATCAAATTTGATTGGTGTACATTTTCTATTGTTATTTTGTGTCAAAATTTTACAAGTATATGCTCCGTAGACTGTTTCGATTCCAAAGACCAACTTTCAGATCTCAAATGTACAAAACCATTAAAAGCTTTTCGAAGAAGGGAGTTGAGCAATTTAGAACCATCAAAGTTGATAGGTGTAAACTTTTAATTGTTGCTTTATGTCTAAATTTACTAGTATACGCTTCGTAGATTGTTTCGTTGCCAAAAGACCAACTTTCGTTCACAAATGGACAAAACTGTTAAAAGTTCCTCCAAGAAAAGAATTGAGTAATTTCAAACTATCAAAGTTGATAGGTGTGAACATTTTATTGTTGTTTTATATCCAAATTTACTAATATACACTTCATATATTGTTTCGTTGTGCAAATGACCAACTCTCAATCTCAAATGGACAAAATTGTTAAAAGCTCATCTATCGAGAGAATTGAGCAATTTTGAGCCACCACAGTTGGACGTTGTACATTTTTTGTTTTTATTTTATATATAATTTTACGAGTATAATCTCCGTAGTTTGTTTCGTTGCCAAATGACCAACTTTCGTTCCCAGATGAATAAAATCGTTAAAAGCTTTTCCATGGAGAGAGTTTAGGAATTCCAAACCATCAAAGTTGATAGGTGTAAACTTTTTATTATTGCTTTATGTCCAAATTTACTACCATACACTTCGTAGATTGTTTCATTGATGGAAGACTAATTTTCATTGTCAATTGGACAAATCCATTAAAAGCTTCAAGATTGATAGAGTTGGGCAATTTTGAAACATCAAGGTTGGTCGGTGTACACCTTTTTTTGTTATTTTATGTCAAAGTTTACTAGTATAGGCTTTGTAGATTGTTTCGTTTCCGAAAGACCAATTTTCGTTCTCAATTACATAAAAACCATTAAAAGCTCCTACAATAAGAGAGTTGCGCAATTCTGAAACATCAAGGTTAGTCGGTGTACACTTTTGATTCTTATTTTTTTTGTCAAATTTTAATAGTATAGATTCCGTAGATTGTTTAATTGCCAAAAAACCAATTTTCATTCCCAAATGGACAAAATCGTTAAAACTAACTCCTTGGAGAGAGTTTAAAACATTAAAATTTCAAATTTTGTCAGTGTGCACTTTTTATTGTTATTTTATGTCAAATTTTACTAGTATAGGCTCTGTAGATTGTATCATTATCAAAAGACCAACTTTCATTCCAAAATGGACAAAACCATTCAAAGTTCCTCTATGGAGATAATTGAATAATTCTGAACCATCAAAGTTGATAGGTGTGCACTTTTTATTGTTGCTTTATGTCCAAATTTACTAGTATATATTTCGTAGATTGTGTTGTTGTCAAAGACATGAACTCTCAATCTCAAATGGATAAAACCGTTAAAAGCTCCTCTATCGAGAGAATTGAGCAATTAGGAACCATTGAAGTTGTCAGTGTACACTTTTTACTTTTATTTTATGTCAAATTTTATGAGAATAGGATTCGTAAATTGTTTTGATGCGAAAAAACCAACTTTATATCTCAAATGGACAAAAGAGTTAAAAGCTCCTCCATGAAGAGAGTTGAGCAATTCTGAACCATAAAAATTGGTCGCTGTACGCTTTTTATTGTTATTGAATATCAAATTTTATATGTAAAGGATCCATAGATTGTTTCATTGTCCAAAGATAAACTTTTGTTCCCAAATGGAGAAAACCATTAAAAGTTCCTCCATAGAGAGAATTGAGTAATTCGGAACCATCAAAGTTGATAAGTGTGCACATTTTATTGTTGCTTTATGTCCAAATTTCCTAATATACGCTTATAGATTGTTTCGGTGTTAAAAGGACCAAATTTTCATCTCACATGGACAAAAGAGTAGAAAGCCCTACCATGGAGAGAGTTGAGCAATTCCAAACCATAAAAGTTGGTCACTGTACACTTTTTATTGTTATTTTATGTCAAATTTTTTGAGTATAGGATCCGTAGATTGTTTTGTTGCCAAAAGATAAACTTTTGTTCCCAAATAGCTAAAACCATTAAAAGTTTCTCCATGTAGAGAATTGAGTAATTCAGAACCATCAAAGTTGATAGGTTTGCACATTTTATTGTTGCTTAATGTCGAAATTTACTAGTATACACTTCTGGATTGTTTCGTTGCTAAAAAGACCAACTTCTCATCTCAAATGGACAAAACCGTTAAAAGCTCCCCTATCGAGAGATTTAAGCAATTGTGAACCATCAAATTTGGTTCGTGTACACTTTTTATTGTTTCTGTATGTCAAATTTTAGAAGTATATGCTCCATCTATTGTTTTGATGCCAAAAGAAAAACTTTCAGATACCAAATGGACAAAACTGTTAAATGCTCTTCTATGGAGAGAGTTGAGCAATTTTGAATCATTAAAGTTGATAGGTGTAAAATTTTAATTGTTGCTTTATGTGTAAATTTACTAGTATACGCTTGGTAGTTTTTTTCGTCGCCAAAAGACCAACTTTTGTTCCCAAATGGACAAAACCGTTAAAAAATCATCCATGAGATAATTGAGGAATTTCAAACCATCAAAGTTGATAGGTGTGCACTTTTTATTGTTGTTTTATGTCAAAATTTACTAGTATACTCTTCGTAGATTTTTTTGTTGTGAAAAAGAAAAACTTTCGATCTCAAATGGACAAAACGGTTAAAAGCTCCTCTATTGAGAGAATTGAGCAATTACGAACCATCAAAGTTGGGTGGTGTACACTTTTTAGTTTTATTTTATGTCAAATTTTATGAGTATAGCCTCCATAAATTGTTTTTGTGCGAAAATACCAACTTTCTATCTCAAATGGACAAAAGAGTTAAAAGCTCCTCCATGGAGAGAGTTGAGCAATTCCGAACCATCAAAGTTGGTTGCTATACACTTTTTATTGTTATTCTATGTCAAATTTCTACGAGTATAAGCTCCTTAGATTGTTCCGTTGCGAAAAGACCAACTTTCGTTCGCAGATGGATAAAATCGTTAAAAGCTTATCTATGGAGAGAGTTGAGGAATTCCAAACCATCGAGGCTGATAGGTTTAAAATTTTTATTGTAGTTTTATGTCCAAATTTACTAGTATACACTTTGTAGATTTTTTTGTTGTCAAAAAGGTGTACTTTCGATCTCAAATGGACAAAATTGTTAAAATGAATTGAGCAATTTTGAACCTTCAAAGTTGGTCGGTGTACACTTTTTATTATTATTTTATGTCAAATTTTACGAGTATAAGTTCCGTAGATTGTATCGTTACCAAAAGACCAATTTTCATTCTCAGATGGATAAAACCGTTAAAACCTTCTCCATGGAGAGAGTTGTGGAATTCCAAACCATTGAGGTTGATAGGTGTAAACATTTTATTGTTTCTTTATGTCCAACTTTACTAGTATGCACTTCGTAGATTGTTTCATTCATGAAAGACTAATTTTCGATGTCAATTGGACAAAACCATTAAAAGCTTCTAGAGAGTTGTGCAATTTTGAAACATCAAGGTTGGTTGGTATACACTTTTTATTGTTATTTTATGTCAAATTTTACTAGTATAGGCTCCGTAGATTGTTTTGTTTCCCAAAGACCAATTTTTGTTCTCAATTGAATAAAAACCATTAAAAGCGCCTAAATGGAAAGAGTTGCGCAATTTTGAAACATCAAGGTTGGTCAGTGTACACTTTTGATTGTTATTTTATGTCAAATTTTAATAGTATAGACTCCGTAGATTATTTAATTGCCAAAGACCAATTTTTGTTCCCAAATGGATGAAATCGTTAAAATCACCACCCTGGAGACAAATTGAAACTTTAAACTTTCAAATTTGGTCGGTGTGCACTTTTTATTATTATTTTATGTCAAATTTTACTAGTATAGTTTCCGTAGATTGTATTGTTATCAAAAGACCAACTATCATTCCAAAATGGACAAAACTGTTCAAAGTTCCTCGATGGAGATAATTGAGGAATTTTGAACCATCAAAGTTGATAGGTGTACACTTTTTATTGTTTCTTTATGTCCAAATTTACTAGTATATGCTTCGTAGATTGTTTTGTTGTCAAAAACACAAACTTTCGATCTCAAATGGATAAAACCGCTAAAAGCTCCTCTATCGAGAGAATTGAGCAATTAGGAGCCATCAAAGTTGATCAGTGTACAATCTTTATTTTTTTTTATGTCAAATTTTACGAGTATAAAAGCCCCTCTATAGAGAGAGTTGAGTAATTCCGAACCATAAAAGTTGGTCGCTGTACACTTTTTATTGTTATTCTATGTCAAATTTTATGAGTATAGGATTCGTAGATTATTTTGTTTCCCAAAGATAAACTTTTGTTTGCAAATGGACAAAACCGTTAAAAAATTTTACATAGAGAGAATTGAGTAATTCGGAACCATCAAAGTTGATACGTGTGCACATTTTATTATTGCTTTGTGTCTAAATTTACTAGTATACGCTTCTAGATTGTTTCGTTATTAAAATGACCAACATTTCATCTCAGATGGACAAAACCGTTAAAAGCTCTCATATGGAGAGAATTGAGCAATTGTGAACGATCAAAGTTGGTCGGTGTATACTTTTTATTGTTATTTTGTGTCAAATTTTAGAAGTATATGATCCATATATTGTCCCGATGTGAAAAGACAAACTTTCAAATATCAAATGGACAAACCCGTTAAATGCTCCTCCATGGAGAGAGTTGAGCAATTTTGAATCATCAAAGTTGATAGGTGTAAACTTTTAATTGTTGCTTTTTGTGTAAAGTTACTAGTATACACTTGGTAGTTTTTTTCGTTGCCAAAAGACCAACTTTCGTTCCCAAATAGACAAAACCAATAAAAGTTTCTCCATTGAGACAATTGAGGAATTCCGAAGCATCAAATTTGATAGGTGTGCACTTTTTATTGTTGCTTTATGTCCAAATTTACCAGTATACGCTTCGTAGATTGTTTTGTTGTCAAAAAGAGGAACTTTCGATCTCAAATGGACAAAACCGTTAAAAGCTTCTCTATCGAGAGAATTGAGCAACTATGAACCATCAAAGTTGGTCGGTGTACACTTTTCATTTTTATTTAATGTCAAATTTTACATGTAAAGGCTTCGTAAATTGTTTCTATGCGAAAAGACTAACTTTCTATCTCAAACGGACAAAAGAGTTAAAAGCTCCTCCATGGACAGAGTTAAGCAATTCCAAACCATGAAAGTTGTTTGTTGTAGACTTTTATTGTTATTTTATGTCAAATTTATGAGTATAGGATTAATAGATTGTTTCATTTTTCAAAGACCAACTTTCGTTCCCAAATGGACAAAACTGTTAAAAGTTTCTCCATGGAGAGAATTGAGTAATTCGGAACCATCAAAGTTGATAAGTGTGCACATTTTGTTATTTTTTTATGTCCAAATATACCAATATATACTTCGTAGATTGTTTCATTGTTAAAAAGACAAACTTTTGACCTCGGATGGAGAAAATCGTTAAAAGCTCCCTTATCGAGAGAATTGAGCAATTTTGAACCATCAAAGTTGGTCGGTGTATACTTTTTATTGTTATTTTCTGTCAAATTTTAGAAGTATATGCTCCATATATTGTTTCGATGCCAAAAGATAAACTTTCAAAAATCAAATGGACAAAACCGTTAAAAACTTCTCCATGGAGAGAGTTCAGCTGTGAAACCCTGACCCAAAAATTTAGTTTTGAGTCGAATTACGGATTATCCGTGAAGTACAGAATCATGGAAAAATAGTTTTGAGATTGGTTCGGTAAATGAGTCATAACTTTTAGTGTACATGTCCGTTTCGGGCCCATAATATATCAAATTGAAGCTTAGACTGAGCCGGAAAACAAATTTGAGAAAAAACTGGGTTCTGTGAACAATAATCCATCCGGACGGATAAATTAGCCATCCAGACGGATATGCCTAGAGTGAGGGTAGTGGTTATGGGAACAATAATCTGTCCGGACGGATATGCCTAGAGTGAGGACAGTGGGTTACAGGAACAGTAATCCATCCGGACGGATGCGTAGGGCGTCCGGACGGCTGTCGGGAAATTAGTTTTTAAGAAACAGAGTTAGACATTTCAGCCATACCATGAAATCACTAGGCTAACACAAGAGGGGGGGGGGGGGGGTGAATTGTGTCTCCAAAAACTAAGTATAAACCCCAAATACAAAATCCACAATCTAAAAACGTACAAATGATCAAAACAGTGTTTATAGTACAAATCTGCCACCCAACCAAGTAGATATTATTTGACCTAGCAATTCAAGTCCAAATGCAACGAAATTTGGTATGAAATATCACAATACCTTAATGAATACTATATCAAAAATTCAGATCAAAATTGAAAGTCTAGCTATATGAACAGTGCACGGACAGATTTCTATTCCAGAAAATTAACTATCAAAAGTATACCTAGAATCCACTAATCACAAGTTGTTCAAACACAAGCAATATCCCAACAAGCAATGGCAGCAAGCAACACCCTAATATCAATTTCTAAGGCACACAAATCACTAATAGCACCAAACAAGAAAGGAAATAAAAAATAGAGTGCACAAGGATATATAGTGGTTCGGTGCTCACACCTACATCCACTACATAAGCCCTCAAGCTTAGGATTTCCAAATCCACTAAAGGATATAAATGGTTTTGCAAGTTCACCACAAACTTAGGGTTTTCAAGCACACCCCAAACTTGTACACCACCAAGGTTTGAAGCTAACCTTAAACTTTCACACACCTCTCAAAGGTAATGCCCTCAAAAGGGACTTTTACAAGTGATTTGGTTTTTGGTTCTCTCAAGATTAGCTCTAAGCTATTTTGATGAGGAACATTTAATCTCTCAATGTATAGCTCACTGGTAGGATATAAATTTGGCTCAAATTCGTGGCTTGCACTCAACCAAAAGTTCACACAAAGTCTCACAAAGATGGAAATAAGTTTAGGAGAAGCTTTTGTGGAAAGTAGCTCAAGAACACTCAAAGAAATACCTTAATGATTTTGGCTTGAAAGTGTGTCTTAGCTTGAGGTTGATGAAGGGAAGATGATGACAATAATCTCAGCAAATGATGATCAAAAGATCAAGAGAAGATCACTCAAAAATTGTAGAATCAAGAACAAAAGCTCTCTTGGTAATTTTTGCACGTATGTTTTCCAAGTGTGGAATGAAGCATGATTTTCCTCTTCATTTGTCTCCATTTAATCTTGGCCATTGGATCTTGTTAATCTTCAATCTCAGCCCTCAATCAACTTATAATCTCTGCCCTTCATCTTCAAAAACGAAATCAATCAACACCATTGAAAGGCTAGCCGTTATTGACTTTTGGTCAACCTTTGATTCAAATTTCAAATCTTGGCTCCAAGGTTTGTTTGGATCTTTTGTGCTTCTTGTTAAACTCTTCTTCATGCTTACAAAGGCTTCAACACTCAACCAAACAACCCCTGCAAGTCTTACACGAAATTCCCCCCAAAATACTTGAAAACAAGAACATAATAGTACATGGTGATGTGGACAATTTTCCTCCAAGTGTTTTGGCTCCAATCTTTTTCATTTGATTTCAAATGAATCCAAGGCTTCTCAAACTCCCTCCAAAGGCTCCTAAGGCTTTCTAGAAGGGTTATGACCGAGCCCCTACTCCAAATAAATCATCCAACATTAATTCAACTTAGTCTAACCCATGGAAGGTCAATTTGAGGAATTTAGGCTATTTTGGATAAGAATGGGTTGCACCAATTTAAGTCTTCTTCACTCCAAATTTGGTCAAGTTTCTCAATAAATATGTCTTAGACTATTTCCTAAATAAATCCTTCAATGTAGCTCACATAGTCTCAATTGCTCCCAAATAGGGTTTCCTAGGGGATTTCGGGTTCTAAGTGCCTAAACACTGAAACCTCAATACTCCATGACCATTTCACATCCTCAATTAATGTCCCAAATAAGTGTATGATTTATACCTACAAAGAAATGAGTGATAGAACACTCCAATTTTGCTTGTAAGCTCAAAGAGCTTCAATGCTTGCACTTGGGTTAACCAATATGATATAAGCTCAATAAAATTCAAGTAAGCACATGATAAATCAATTCATCTATATAAGGATGTGCATACAAAATTTCACTTATAATTGAGGTCATTTGGTCATTCAATTTGATCATACAAATCTCAACTAGGCTAGTTTCACAACTACACTAGTGAATTAATTTCAACTGACAAATTGAACCTGATAAACTTAAAATTGACCTGACACTATTTGACAATGAAAAATTTCAGAGTGTTTTTAATAATTTTTAGAACAAGAATCAAGTCAATCAGAGCTCATATGAATAAGTTATGACTGTTCAACCAACGTTTGCGCAGTGTGATGTTGTGACAGATTTTAGCATCGAAAAATAAGTCAGTCCAGATTCATCCAATTTATATCAAACATGATCAATCATGATTCCAAAGATATATAATGAAGCTTAAATCAGTAGATATAATTCATTTCATGATTTGTCCAAATTCATCCAAAGTTAAGCACAATCAAATAGTCCAATATGTATTTTTGCATCAAAACACAAATGTAGGATCTATGGTCCAACATACCACACTTGGAGAAACCCGACTAGAGAAAGAAAGAGAGAGAGAAGAAGAGAGAGAATGAGCTTTTGGTTAGATTTTGGCTTGAAGATTGTAGATTGGTGATCATTGGAGCTAAGCAAGGAAGATTCAAGCTTGATTTGGGTGATTTGGTAAGTTTTTCTTAGTTTTTGGAAATTCTAGGTTTTTCTAGATTTGCTAGATTCTTGAAGAGTTGAGTTATATGCTTTAGATATGTTGCTTATAGGTTGATTTGGAACATGTATGTAGGTTGATTTCGTGGTTTGATGTTGATTTGAGCTAAGTGGAATTTTTGGAGGATTTTAGAAGAAATTCTAGAGAGAGAAAGTAAGTTTCTCTTGATTGTTTGATTAATTCATTATTGATATGATATATTGAGATGTTTGGATGATTAAATGAGTACGACATTGTGTAAATTGGTTAGGTTTGATGAAACGGGGTTTAAACCCTAATTGTGGGATTTTTGGGGAATTGCTCAACACGAGGTAGGGGATTTCCAACAATTCTTTTTATCGTTTGTTCTCAATATTTTAAAGAGCGTTTTGATTCCTCATTGGTCATTTTATTTGTGTTTCCACCTTAATTGCTTCTAAGGGGAAACGAACCTTCCTTGTGGAATATTGTTAATTCTTGATGTTGCATGACCCGATTGTGTGTGTTCCATCACTTATGGGCACGATGTGATTTCCATTCATGCATCATGGTAGTTATGTATATATATATGTAGGTTGTTCATATATATATATATATATATATATCTTTTTGGCATGTCATGGCATAAATGCATTAGAGTTGCATTGGAGTTCGAGTATGGACTCGGAGATCCTTAGGATTCTTGAAAGCTACTTGGAGGGATGACGAGGTGATGCGAGTTACCACCAAGTCCTGTGATCTCCAAGTAGGATAACGCACTAGAGGTATGGTTAATGAGGGACCTTGCCTGGAATGGTGCGGGCGTGATAGGTTCACGCAACCGGGTAATCCAAGAGCGTTTGATGTTGGGGAGCTTGCTCCTATTCAATATTACATGGTTAGCGACCATGATATTGATGAGTTGATGTTGTGAGCTTGCTCACGTTCGATATTACATGGAACTAGCCATGGTATCGATGAGGTTTGCTCATTGGGGGGATTGCCCGGATTGATGTTCTATGTGATTGTTGAGTATACGTGCATGTGGTAGATTCCATATTGTTGCATAACCTATTGTTCGGATTCGGCCTTTATACTCTTTATACTCTTAACCCTATTGAGCTTCTTGCTCACTCTCTACTTTCTGTTCCTTCCCACAGAAGATACTGGTACAGGTACCGGTGGAGCGGATCAGTGAGGGCGGGATGTGACATGGATGGCCCTGGGTAGGATGTGGGTGTTAGAGATGTATTCTTGCACATATTTTGTTTATGATGTATTGATGTTATTCATGGTATACTTATAACCATTTGGCACCAGAGGGTGTATTCATGAAGTATGCTGAGTTTGATTTTATGGTTATAGGATATTATGAATTTGGTTATGTGTTTATTACTATCAGTTTGTGCATGCTGGTAGTGGATGGCCTGAGGCACCTAGGATCAGGATTGCATGTGTTTGAGGCCTGAGGCCTAGCTAGGTTGCTAGTGTGATGGATTGAATTTATGTTGTGTGTTTCTAATGCAGGTGGGGACTCTCCGATATACGGGGAGATGCCGCCGGATTTCCGGTCTGCCGGATGATAGCACTAGTGGCCTAGGACGGTGCTGGAGGGCACCCGTGGCGTGCCCGAATCGGGGCGTCACAATTTGGTATCGAAGGGAGGTTTGATTTATATATATAGGATCGGGGTTGGGTCCTAAATATATGGTAGTGTAATCCAGGCCATGTCACAACCGCTGTTGATCTGGTATGTTTTCTTATCCCTAGTAAATCCTCTATTGAGTTGTGTGTTAAATGGTATTGTATGTTTGCCATGCAGATGAATACCCGTAGAACTATCAGGTCCGAGAGTGGGACTGAGGTACCTCGTGGCAGAGGCCAACGGGGAGTTGGTAGGGGCCAAAGTAGAGGCCGTAGTGCTAGAGTTACTAGTGGTGTTAGAGGCACTCCTAGCACTGAGGGTTCTGTTCCGAATGTGGATCCGGAGTTGAGAGATGAGGAGATAGTTCATGAGGGACTTCCTACTGAGGGTGATGATCAGTAGGCACCACCTGTAGGACCTGTTGCTCCTGTTACTACAGGGGGGCAACCGGTGATGATGGATGGACTTGCTAGCTTTATGATGAGTATGGTGTAGACACAGGCACAGACGATAGCACAAGCAGTGACTCAGGCGATAGGTGCAACTGGCACTCGTACTGAGGGAGTGGTAACCGAGGCTAGTACTAAGGTGGCTACGGTATCGAGAGCTGGTAGGGGAATGTATGAGGTAGATTAACTGAGGAGGACTTCTCCTCCAACCTTTTCTGGAGATGGAATGGGTGTGGGAGCGGAGGAGTGGTTCAATCAGTTGAGCATGAGGATAGACATGTTAGAGATACCCGATGAGTGACGGGTGAAGTTTCTGTTCTATTATTTGAGTGGATTGGCCTATGAATGGTGGATGTCCATGGGTCAGAGACGGAATGAGTTGACTTGGACACTTTACAATGTTAGAGGGGGTTGTGTTCGGATGTGAGTGTCGATTTGGAGAAATATCTCTACAAGCCGATTCGTATGCGTTAGATTTCAAAGACTTTGATGTGATACTCGGGGTTAATTGGTTGACAAAGCACCAAGGAGTGCATGACTTTTGGCAAAAGAGGATCACTCTTAGAGTACCAGAGGGTGGGGTGATTCATTTACAAGGATCGAAGGGGATGTCATGCCCTCATTTCATGGATAACCCTTTATATCAGGATTGTAGGGTAGCAAGTTTGGTGACTTCGGCTCCTAAGGGAGATGTGGCTACTATGATTCGGGTAGTGGAAGAATTTATGGATGTATTTTCGGAAGAGTTGCCAGGATTACCTCCGAAGAGGGAGATTGACTTTGCTATTGAGTTGCATCCGAAGAGGGAGATTGACTTTGCTATTGAGTTGCCTAGGATCAATGATTTGTTTGACCAATTGAGAGGTGCTAGGCATTTCTCTGAGATTGAATTGAGGTCGGGTTATCATCAGTTGAGGATATCCAGAAAAACAGCGTTTAGAACTCGTTATGGGCATTATGAGTTTCTTGTGATGCCGTTTGGGTTGACAAATGCCCCAGCGGTGTTCATGGACCTAATGCAAAGGGTTCTTAGACCGTTTTTGGATAAGTTTGTGGTGGTGTTTATAGATGACATATTGATTTATTCTCCTACGGAGGAAGAGCATGAGGAACAATTGAGGGTAGTGTTACGGACGTTGAGGGAGAATCAACTGTATGCTAAATTGAGTAAGTGTGAATTTTGGGCCATGGAAGTGAAGTTCCTAGGCCATGTGATCACTCAAGAAGGCATAGCGGTTGACTACTCCAAGGTTGAGTCGATTTTGAATTGGGAGAGACCAAAGAATGTGACAGAGATCCGGAGTTTTCTAGGATTGGCGGGTTATTACCGGAGATTTATTGAGGATTTTTCGAGAGTTGCTTCGCCGATGACGCAGCTTACAAAGAAGGGCACACCGTTTGTGTGGACAGACGAGTGTGAGGCCGCAATTGAGGAGTTGAAGAAGAGGTTGACAACACCTCCAGTGTTGGTGGTTCCGGAAAGGAATGTAGGCTACCAAGTGTTTTGCGATGCGTCTAGAGTCGGTTTAGGTTGTGTGTTGATGCAACGGGGCCGAGTGATAGAGTATGGTTCAAGGTTGCTCAAGACACATGAGAGGAATTATCCGGTGCATGATTTGGAGTTAGCGGCAGTGGTGTTTGCACTTAAGCAATGAAGGTATTATCTTTACGGAGAGAGATTTGAAGTGTTTTCGGATCACAAGAGCCTCCTGTATCTATTCACCCAAAGGGAATTGAATTTGCTTCAAAGGAGGTGGATGGAATACTTGGAGGACTTCGACTTCGATTTGCAATACCATCCCGGTAAAGCAAATGTAGTCGCGGATGCGTTGAATAGGAAGAAAAAGATTTCTAGCCTATTCATGCATGAGTGGGAAATTGTGGAGACAATCAATGAGTTTTGATTAGAGTTGAAAAGTCAAGAGGAAAAGAACTATTTGTGTTCTATAACTTCGAGACCTAAGATGGTTCAGAAGGTTATGGATGCACAGACTGGAGATCATACATTCGATGTGTTTGATGAGAGTCTTGGATGGGTTAGAGGGAATGATGGTGCAGAACGATATGACGGAAGGTTAGTGGTTCTCGAAGATGATGAGTTGAGAAAAGAGATTCTAAAGGAAGCACATCATTATTGGTTTTCCATGCATCCCGAGGGTACGAAGATGTACTGAGACTTGGCAGAGTTTCTGGTGGAGGGGCATGAAGGGCAATGTTGCTAGATTTGTGATGGAGTGTCTTACTTGTCAACAAGTGAAGGCAGAGCATCAGAGACTAGTTGGATTGTTGCAACCCTTACCAGTAGCACAATGGAAGTGGGAGAAGATCACGATGGACTTTGTGACGGCGTTGCCAATTGATAAGTGTCAGAATATACATTTTTAAAGTGATAAAATACTACCAAAGCAATGCCAAGAAATTGTGCTTAAAAGCTGAATTTTCAAGATTATTGTACTTAAGATCTTCTTGGATGTTTTGTAGGTTAAGAGGTAGTAAGAGCTGTCGGAATGAGATTTGATCTTCAGAAAATTTTTAGAGGACACTTTAAGCTTTGTAGGAAGTGATGGTTCACAAAAATCAGAGTTCGTTTGGGCCTCCAAAGGTTGCCTCAAAGTCAAGTTTGGAAGTTATATCCGAAGTAGAATTTATGTTTGCAGACCAGGCCTTTAGAAGCCCATAACTTGAGCCTCTGATGTCCACATTGAGTGATTCAAAAGCCCATAATTATCTAAAGATTTGTATCTACAATTTGGATGAAGGGTTTGACTTCATAATAGGCTTATGTTAGGCCCATAATGCAGTTAAAAGATTAGTGTGTAATTGGAAGTTGATGTCATTGATGATACCATTTCCATTCAAAGAGTGGACAATCCACCACACGAATTTGATGGAAAATCCACCACCAAAAGATGGCACTAACTCCTCCACTATGTGCTCATTTTCTCTATAAATAGAGAGGAGTAGGAGTAGAAGAAAAAAAGGAGAAGAGAAGGAGTGGAAGCAAAAAGAGGAGAAGGAAAAGAAGAAAACAAGGCTTGTGTTTGTAATTATGTTTTTATGTTTCATGTTTTATTTGGTTATGTATAACTAAACTCTTGTTAGTTAGGGCTTTTCTTGAAGCCCCAAGCATGCTTTCAATTTTATAAGTTGTGTGAATTTCAATTTCTACAAGCATGATGATTTTGATTTTTCCATGTTATGTCAGTTCTAGTATTGTGTTTCTTTGAGTAGCTAACTTTGAAACATGTATTGGAATTAATTGTTGTAGAACATGCTAAATTGCCTTGTTGAATATGATCTTTCTTGCAACATATAATTCAGTTGAAAACGAATTATGAAAAATCAATTCTTGAATACCTAAGTACAAATACCATGTATTAGGATTCTTGTGACATTCATATTCTCTTTGCTCTTATTGGATTCTTGATTGTTGATGGATGCAGACGCCATGCTAGATTTCGATTAAGAATACACGTAATGAGGTAGACACCATACACTTTACATGCAATTAAGAGAGAATCATACAACTTGAGTTTGGCCATGACCTTGTTGTGAATGTTGTCATTATATGCTTGTTAAAATTGTTAGTCTATTATTTCTTATAAATTGTTTGAATGTTTTGTGGTGGATAGTGAGTCTTAGCTATTGTTTTCATTAATATTAATTCTCATTCTTGTTCTTAACTTTAATTTCTTTGTCTTAATTTTTATCTATTACAAGACTTAACCTCCCTTTCCTCGCCCCCCCCTTTTATAATTGTATCAATTATATTCAGGTGTTAGATTGTATATCTATTAGCATCACTCCTTGTGGGATCGACTCTTACTTGTTCACTATATATTAGTTGTACATTTGTAAGTTTATTTTAAATTGTTACTAACGACATAACAATTTTTGGCGCCGTTGCCGGGGATGTGATTACCTAATATAGTGTCATCTAATTCTTGTATATAATTTATTTATTTATTTCTATTGTTAGCACCTCCTACATGGAAGGTTTTACATTATATGTCATTATTTAACGTGGTTGGCTTAAACGCCCCATTTTGTTTTCTATTAACGACTGGTTCAAACCGCCTACTGTTCTTAATATTTGTATATATCTATTAATATTAATGGCTGGTTCTACCGCATATTAAAATACCTTAATATTTACTAACATCAATTTTTTTTATAGTTGGCCTTCTCTGCCCCATTTTATTTCTTCTCTATACTAACTTTTTATGTATTGTCAACCAACTCCTTTAATCCTATGGTTGTGATTGGCATTGCCATCCACCAAATTTTCTCTATATTAATTTATGTTCATGGTTGGCCTCGCCACCTAAGTAGTTCATTTATATTGTTATTTTTCCTATTTTGCAGATACATGAATGTCCAACTCAGATCTTGGGAACTTATCGAGTGACGACATTTCCTTAAACACAAAATTAGCGGATATCCGTTTATTTTGTCAACAACGAAAAAGAGACCATCGCACTCCAGAGATATCACCTTTGTCATCACCAACTACAAGTCCCAGAGCCCTAGTCCAAATGGAAGAAGAACTAGATAACATGAACAAGCCACTTAAAGATTTCTCTGTGCCTCAAGCAGCAGATCAAGCTTCATGCATTGTCTACCCCCAGACTACTGTAGACAATTTTGAATTAAAGTCAGGAATGATTGATTTGTTGCCTACGTTCTTAGGCCATGCTGGAGAAGATCCTCACATGCATCTTAAAGAATTCTCTGATGTTTGTTCCACAATTAAAATAAGAGGTTTAACTGATGAGTAGGTTCATCTGCGATTGTTTCCATTTAGTCTGAAGGAACAAGCAAAGACATGGCTTCACTCTTTACCAAGAGCTTCAATTAGAACATGGACAGATTTGGCAAACAAGTTCTTGACGAAATTCTTTCCAGTTCAAAAGACAAATAAAATAAAGAAGGAGATAGTGAGCATCCAACAAAATGATGGAGAAGCATTCCACGAATATTGGGAGAGATACAAGAGGCTCTTAAGCTCTTGTCCTCGTCATAATATTCAAGAATGGCTACTAATGCAATATTTTTATGAAGGGATGCTAGATTCAGATCGCAAAATGGTGGACGCCACATCTGGTGGTGGATTGATGAATAACAATGTCGGACAAGCAAGGGAGATGTTCGAAACTCTGTCAACTAATTCTCAACAATGGAGCTACAACAGAGTGAGAGAACCTCAAAAAAGGGCTGGAATCTACGAAGCACAATCAAGTTCAAACATAGAAGCCCAAATTGCAAACTTGACAAATATGGTGAAGCAGTTAATCGTTCCAGGCTCTCAAGTGTGTGCTGTGTGCTGTGTGCAGTACACCTGGACATGCTATGGAAAGTTGTCCACAAAATGAAGTTGCGGTCTTGGATGCACAAATAAATGCATTCGGTACTTATCCAAATCAGAATCAAAACCAAATGCAAAGGCCAAGGAATGATCCATTCGTTTCTACCTACAATCCAGGATGGAGGAATCATCCAAATTTTAGGTGGAGTAATAATCAACCAATGCAACAACCTTTTGCTCAATTACCACAACATCGGGTTCAATTGGAGCCTTCGAAACCATCACTTGAAGATATGGTTACATCTATGGCACAGAGCAGTCAAGCATTCATGCAGAAAACTGATAAGGCCATTGCAAATTTGGAACAACAAATGGGACAGTTAGCCACTGCATTAAATCAAAGAGAACCTGGAAAGCTTCCTGGCCAAGTTGTTGTCAACCCTACGATTAATGAACATGCTAAAGCAATCACTCTGAGGGGAGGGAAAATAATTGGAAAAATGAGCGTGCCAGAAAAAGAGAAGAACCTTGACTCTGACAAAATGGTCAATCTAGACGTTCTAGATCCAAATTCTAGCAGCAGTGCTACTCCTTTCCAGGAAACGCCAAACCTTCAGGTTAACTCTAACCTTCCAAATTATATTTCTTCACATGCTCCTTTTCCTAGCAGATTGCAGAAATCCAAGAAAGAAGATCCAATGCAAGGAATCTTGGATACTTTCAAGAAGGTGGAGATTAACATTCCTCTTTTAGATGCCATCAAACAAATGCCAAAATATACAAAGTTCCTCAAGGATTTGTGCACAAATAAGAGGAATTTCAAATAATTTGAAACGATTAAGGTTTCTGAGGAAGTTTCAGCTGTTCTACAAAGAAAACTCCCTCCCAAGCTAAAAGATCCGGGTAATTTTACTATCCCTTGTATCATTGGGGGTTACAGGTTTGAGAAAGCTTGACTTAGGTGCATCTGTCAATCTAATGCCTTTTTCTGTTTTTGAATCTTTGAATATAGGGGAACTAAAGGCGACCTCTGTGAGCATCCAGTTGGCAAATAGATCAATCAAATACCCTAGGGGTATTCTGGAAGATGTCTTAGTCAAAGTTGACGGATTAATCTTAACTGCTGATTTTGTAGTAGTGGAGATGGAATCGATTCCTTTGTCAGAAGTGAAATTAACCTTAATTCTTGGTCGTCCATTCATGGCCACAGCAGGTACCAAAATCGATGTTCAAAAGGGTATGCTAACTATGAATGTGCAGGGACAAACGATTGAGTACAAGGTATTTGGAGCACTCAAATTACCAAGTGATGAACATTACTGTTTTCACTTAGATACGTTAGATACAATTTGTCAACAAGTGTTCAATGAAAGTTGTGGTCGAGATATTGTGGACAAAGTTTTAATTTATGACTTTGGAACCATCAATGAGGATAAACAGGCTAGCAAAGTCTTAGCTCGCCTTGAAGCGTTACCTTCTTTAGGTATGTATATTTTTGCCTTTGAGCCTTTACCAGTGTCTAAGACAAAACTTGTACCATCTGTTGTGCAAGCACCTCAATTGGAGTTGAAGGAACTACCAAAGCATTTGAAGTACGCGTATGTGGGCGAAGAAAGTACATTGCCAGTAATCATTACGTCTGACCTCAGCATTAAAGAAGAAGAGAAATTATTAAGGGTACTAAAAAAGCATAAAACATCAATCGGATGGAGTATTGCTGATATCAGAGGAATCAATCCCTCTAGATGTATGCATCGAATACTACTAGAGGAGGGAACAAAACCAACAAGAGATGCCCAACGCAGACTTAACCCAATAATGAAGGAGGTGGTGCTAAAAGAAGTACTCAAATTGCTAGATGTTGGCATCATTTACCCTATCTCTGATAGCAAATGGGTTAGTCCAGTACAAGCGGTTCCTAAAAAATTTGGAGTTACATTAGTCCTTAATGAAGATAATGAGTTGGTTCCCACGCGAGTTCAAACAGGATGGCGTGTTTGCATTGACTACAGAAAGCTTAATTCAAGTACTAGAAAAGATCATTTTCCACTACCTTTTATTGATCAAATATTGGAACGTCTTGCAGGTCATAGTCATTATTGTTTTCTTGATGGATATTCGGGCTACAATCAGATTGCAATAGCACCAGAAGATCAAGACAAGACGACATTTACTTTTCCATATGGTACATTCGCCTACAGGAGCATGCCTTTTGGTCTTTGCAATGCTCCAGGTACTTTTCAAAGGTGTATGATGAGCATATTTTCAGATATGGTGGAGCACATTATTGAGGTATTTATGGATGATTTTAGTGTATTTGGTTCATCTTTTGATAAATGCCTTCATAACCTCGCTTTGGTCTTAGAAAGATGCCAAGAATGCAATCTAGTTTTAAACTGGGAAATATATCATTTCATGGTAGAACAAGAAATTGTACTTGGTCATATCATCTCTAGCAAGGGAATAGAAGTTGACAAAGCAAAAGTGGATCTGGTAAGTAATCTTCCACCTCCATCTACAGTTAAAGAAATAAGATCTTTCCTTGGACATGCAGGTTTCTACAGGAGGTTCATCAAGGATTTCTCCAAGATAGCTAAGCCATTGTGTAACTTACTATCCAAGGATGTGACATTTGAGTTTGATGAGACATGTTTGACAGCTTTTAACAAGCTTAAACTCCTTCTTACGTCAGCTCCGATCATGATGCCTCCCAATTGGAGCCTCCCTTTTGAACTAATGTGCGATGCTTTCGATTATGTTGTAGGAGCAGTGTTGGGACAACGAGTAAATAAAGTACCTCATGTCATCTATTATGCCAGTAGAACACTCAATGATGCCCAATTAAACTACTCCACTACAGAGAAAGAGCTCATTTCTATTATTTTTGCTTTAGAAAAATTTCGTGCATATTTGATTGGCACTAAAGTAATTGTATTTTCTGACCATGCAGCTCTTAGGTACCTTCTTCAAAAGAAGGATGCGAAGCCTCGCTTGATTAAATGGATTCTATTGCTTCAAGAGTTTGATCTGGAGATTAAGGACAAAAAAGGATCCGAGAATGTGGTGGCCGATCACCTCAGCCGTTTGGTGAACAATTCAGTGACCGAAGAAGACTCTTTGCCTCTAAATGAGAAGTTTCCTGATGAGCAATTACTATCTTTATCTATTTTTACACCATGGTATGCTGACATTGTCAATTACCTTGTTACAGGTGATCTTCCAGGAAATGTGCCAAGAACTTACAAGGATAAGCTCGTGACAACAGCAAAGTATTACATATGGGATGATCCATACCTTTTCAAATGGTGTTCTGACCAAATCATCAGACGGTGTGTGCCAGAATCAGAATTTCAATCCATACTCATGTTTTGTCACTCATATGCTTGTGGAGGACATTCTGGTCCAAAGAAGACAGCTTTGAAAGTATTGCAATGTGGATTTCATTGACCGAGTTTGTTCAAAGATGCATATACTTTCTGCTCTACTTGTGATAGGTGTCAGCGGTTAGGTAATCCTTCATCTAGGAATCAGATGCCTTTATCTCCTATTCTAATAGTTGAAATTTTTGATGTCTGGGGTATTGATTTCATGGGACCTTTTCCTTCATCTAAAGGTTATTTATATATCTTACTTGCTGTGGATTATGTTTCAAAATGGGTGGAAGCAGTTCCATCCATGACTAATGATTCTCGAGTTGTTCTCAGATTCCTTAAAGAAAATATATTTGCAAGATTTGGAACACCCAGGGCGATCATTAGTGATGGAGGGTCCCATTTCAATAATAAATTTTTTGCGGCACTATTGCAAAAGTACGGAGTCAAACATAAGGTGTCCACACCATATCATCCACAAACAAGCGGACAAGCTGAAATCTGTAATAGGGAAATTAAGCAGATATTGGAGAAGACTATGAGCTCCTCACGCAAGGATTGGTCTGATCGTCTCATGGATGCTCTATGGGCTTATCGTACAGCCTACAAAACTCCGATTGGAATGTCACCATACAGGTTGGTTTTTGGTAAACCCTGCCACTTACCAGTTGAATTAGAGCACAAAGCATATTGGGCTATCAAACAGTACAATTTTGAGACGAAGGCTGCAGGAGAGCAACGAAAGGTGCAGTTGAGTGAGTTGGAAGAACTCCGAAATGAAGCCTATGAGAGCTCTAAAATATACAAGGAGAAGACCAAGGCCTATCATGATAAGACCATTTTGAGAAAACATTTTGAACCTGGGCAGAAAGTCTTGTTATATAACTCACGCCTCCGACTATTCCCAGGTAAGCTCCGTTCACGATGGTATGGTCCATTCCTTATTACTCATGTTTTTTCACTTGGTGCAGTGAATCTTCAACACCCACAGACGGGAAATATTTTTAAAGTGAATGGTCATCGTCTCAAGCACTATTTAGAGCCAGCAACAGAACATCTTGATGAAAATTTAAGGCTCTCTGATCTTGTTCCACTCACTTGATATGATGTTCCGTCTGGCTGACGATGCTAAATTTAACGCTTATGGGAGGCAACCCATATTTCTTTCTCATTATCTTTATGTGTTCAATTTCTATAAAAAAAACAGTATATCTATTTATATTTATATATTTGGGATTGTTTCCGCAATATATGTTTTGATCGGGTAAGATAGTATGATATATTATGCTACTAATTGCATGTCTAGGAAAATTCTGTCTAAGGAGTTTGGTATTTAAGTGGACCATTGTGTCCCTCCAATCTTTCCTGGGAATTTCCCTGGTGTAATTAGTGATATAATTGTTTATATCTTCTTCACCGATGATAAAAAAAACCCTAATTGTCTTCTCTTCGCACACTCTGTTTCTTCCTGATTTTCAACTCTCCCTTTATTATTCTTGTCTTTTCTGATCATCTTTCCCTTCCTCCTTCACAGTATGTCCCGCAGCCCCCGCGATCCCATTGCCACGGTGGACTTATTCGCTAGAGCTACAATCATGCCAGAACGTCGAATCGATTCCAAAATCCTGAACGATTCTGCCAATCGATGGGCAATGAGCTACCTCCGTGACCATTCTCTGCTGTTGTTGGTCGATCCTGATCCAAAAGACGAATTCCCGGTGTATCCTCACATCGTTTGCTCATTTTACCATACTCTTCTCAAGTTACCCCACTCTTCTGGCACTCAACCAGTTTATCAGGTTGACATCCCTGGTCTTTGGCTTCAATTCACGTCAGCGGATATTTGCTCATGCTTAGGCTATCTACCACCGCTGACGTCGCTGTAGGTTTTCAAGCGCCAATCTCTATTACCCATCAAGAGATGATTGATGATATGTGTCAAGGGCGAAACGATCTGAATAATGCTACTTCTACACGTCGCTCTTGTTTGCCGTCCACGATGTGGATGCTTGATGATGCTATCCGAAGTAACCTTTGCCCCATTGGACACAGTCAACAACGCCAGGGTAACATACTTTCCGCCCTATATTACATGTATCGCGGAATCTGGTTTGATATTGGCCGGATTTACCTTGAGAGCATTCTTAAGGCGAAGACCCTTATGGAGAAACAAACAACCATGGTCGGGAGACAATGAACACCGCAACGTCCGACAACTTCCAATTATCCAGTGACTGTTTTGGAGAACTCTACCTGGCGACAGAGTACTAGCCACATGCTTTCCAGTGCTCGTAGACAATGAACACCGCGACGTCCAGTTTCTTTACCACTAGAAGCGTCTGACTCTTCTGGTACTGCACTACCTCCGATTGACCACATTCACGACATCTTAGCCCGCCTACATAGGTTGGAGGTTGGACAACAGCGGCTGGAACACATGCTAAATGTCCTCATGGACATGGTGCGGCGCTAACCATCTTCTCCTTCCACCATTTTCCGAGCATCTTCCACCTCAGGTTGTATTTTTCTATCCTCTGTGTCTTTGCATTGCATTGCTTTTCCATACTTCGTCATTTTCGCATTGCGGACAATGTTTAGTTTTGGTTGGGGGTGGTGGCATATTCATGCACTTTGATGTTTTGGTACTGGTACAATTAGTTTGAGTCAATTTTGCTATCTGGATTATTAGAAAGCAACTTTTAACACACTTTTGTCCACAAATACTAAGCCATGTGGTAAGATGGATGATAATGCATATGACTAAGAATATTTATATTTTCTGGTTAAAGCACAAATGAGTGGAGAGAAATGAGTAAACAACTTATGAACTTGCATTGATCTTTTGAAATGGATAATTGCTGTCAATGAACATCATTACGTGGTTTGTGAAATGATTGGATGAATGCTGAGGATGATATTGATCAATGTTTGAGAACAATGTTGTACTTTTATTGGGCCTTTTTTTGAGATGTTCTATATTATGCATTCGAGATTATGAATTCGAGACATAAAAAAATAAAAAGAAAAAAAGAAAGGAAAAAAAGAAAGAGAATGATGAAAAAAATAATAAAAAAAAGAAGGAAGAAAAAAAAATGTTATGTGTATTCGTCATCCTTCAGTAGATGAGTTTTTTTTTTTTGTAATAAGGCTCTATTAGTTTGTCAATTGGGAAATAATTTTGATCAATAGAATTCCAAAGTAGGTTTGTGGTACGACTGGTGGAAGTTCTAGACAGCTAATATACCTATCATTTTATCAATGTTTGTTTATTTGTTTGTCCTTAAATTGACTTTTCTTCTGAGTGCATATCTATTTTCCAACTCCATGAGAGAAATTCATAGCACAGAAATCCTTCTCTACCCTGTGAGAATATGGAGTTGAGGCTTTTACTTGGATAATTGTTTTGAGGTTATATGCATTATGGATTGTGGTATGAAGGTTTTGGCTTTGCACACACACAAGTGTTGGAAGTTGTAACTATACTAATCTGGATAGGAATTGTGATCTCTTACCTTTTGTTCTAGTATTATTACTTTCAATCATTTCTCATAATATTTTTACGCTTGAATTACTAGGGACTAGCAATAAGCTGGTTGGGAGTTGTGATAAATGTCAGAATATACATTTTTAAAGTGATAAAATACTACCAAAGCAATGTCAAGAAATTGTGCTTAAAAGCTGAATTTTCAAGATTATTGTACTTAAGATCTTCTCGGATATTTTGCAGGTTAAAAGGTAGTAAGAGCTGTCGGAATGAGATTTGATCTTCAGTAAATTTTTAGAGGACACTTCAAGCTTTTCAAGAAGTTCTGGTTCACAAAAATCAGAGTTCGTTTGGGCCTCTAAAGGTCGCCTCAAAGTCAAGTTTGGAAGTTATATCCGAAGCAGAATTTCTGTTTGCAGACCAGACCTTTAGAAGACCATAACGTGAGCGTCCGATGTCCAAATTGCGTGATTCAAAAGCCCATAATTATCTACACATTTGTATCTACAATATTTATGAAGGGTTTGAGTTTATAATAGGCTTATTGTAGGCCCATAAGGCAGTTAAAAGATTATTGTGTAATTGGAAGTTGATGTCATTGATGATACCATTTCCATTCAAAGAGTGGACAATCCACCACACGAATTTGATGGAAAATCCACCACCAAAAGATGGCACTAACTCCTCCACTATGTGCTCATTTTCTCTATAAATAGAGAGGAGTAGGAGTAGAAGAAAAAAAGGAGAAGAGAAGGAGTGGAAGCAAAAAGAGGAGAAGGAAAAGAAGAAAACAAGGCCTGTGTTTGTAATTATGTTTTTATGTTTCATGTTTTATTTGGTTATGTATAACTAAACTCTTGTTAGTTAGGGCTTTTCTTGAAGCCCCAAGCATGCTTTCAATTTTATAAGTTGTCTGAATTTCAATTTCTACAAGCATGATGATTTTGATTTTTCCATGTTATGTGAGTTCTAGTATTGTGTTTCTTTGAGTAGCTAACTTTGAAACATGTATTGGAATTAATTGTTGTAGAACATGGTCAACTACCTTGTTGAATATGTTCTTTCTTGCAACATATAATTCAGTTGAAAACGAATTATGAAAAATCAATTCTTGAATACCTAAGTACAAATACCATGTATTAGGATTCTTATGACATTCATATTCTCTTTGCTCTTATTGGATTTTTGATTGTTGATCAATGCAGACGTCATGCTAGATTTCGATCAAGAATACACGTAATGAGGTAGACACCATACACTTTACATGCAATTAAGAGAGAATCATACAACTTGAGTTTGGCCATGACCTTGTTGTGAATGTTGTCATCATATGGTTGTTAAAATTGTTAGTCTATTATTTCTTATAAATTGTTTGAATGTTTTGTGGTGGATAGTGAGTCTTAGCTATTGTTTTCATTAATATTAATTCTCATTCTTGTTCTTAACTTCAATTTCTTTGTCTTAATTTTTATCTATTACAAGACTTAACCTCCCTTCCCCCCCACCCCTTTTATAATTGTATCAATTATATTCAAGTGTTAGATTGTATATCTATTAGCATCATTCCTTGTGGGATCGACTCTTACTTGTTCACTATATATTAGTTGTACATTTGTAAGTTTATTTTAAATTGTTACTAACGACATAACACCAATGACCCAGAGACATCATGATATAGTTTGGGTGATAGTGGACAGATTGACCAAGTCTGCACACTTCTTTCCCATGAACAAGACGGATTCGTTGGAGACCTTGAGTACTATGTGAAATCACTAGGCTAACACAAGAGGGGGGGTGAATTGTGTTTTAAAAAAACTAAGTATAAACCCCAAGTACAAAACCACAACCTAAAAACTCAGAAATGATTAAGGCAATGTCAAGAATGCAAATCTGTGCACTAATCGTGTAAATGCAATTTGACCTAGCAATTCAACTCGGAATGTAACGAAATTTGATATGCAATATTACAACACCTCAATGAACACTATATCAAAAATTCAGCTCAAAATTCAAATTCTAGCTATATGAACAATTCACGGACAGATTGGTATTCTGGAAAATTAAAAATCAAAAGTATACCTAGAATTCAATAATCACAAGTTGTTCAACCACAAGCAATATCCCAACAAGCAATGGCAGCAAGCAACACCCTAATATCAACTTCTACGGCACACAAATCACCAATAACACCAATAGAATGATAATCAAAAACAAGTTACTACAAGGCAGCAAGTTTAACACACAAACAAGCAAGGAAATCAAAATAGTGTGCACAAGGATATATAGTGGTTCGGTGCTCACACCTACATCCACTACCTAAGCCCTCAAGCTTAGGATTTCCCAATCCACTAAAGGATATATGTGGTTTTGCAAGTTCACCACAAACTTAGGGTTTCCAAGAACACCCCAAACTTGTACACCAACAAGGTTTGAAGCTAACCTTAAACTTTCACACACCTCTCAAAGGTAATGCCCTCAAAAGGGACTTTTACAAGTATTTGGATTTTGGTTCTCTCAAGATTTGCTCTAGGCTATATATGGTTGGAGAACACTTAAATTCACTAGATGTTGCTCAAATGGGTTTGGAATCAAATGTGTAGCAAACACTCTTGTAATCTCACACAAAGCTCACACAAGATCAAGAATAGGTTTAGGTGAAGCTTTGTTGAAGAACTCTCAAGAACACACCAAGAGTACCCACGGGTAGAAAGATTTTTGGGGTGGTTCAAGGAGTTTTTGGATCTCTCTTTCAAATAGGAAGATGATGGCTTGAATGTAATCAAAGTGGTAGCAAGAGATCGCAAGAAAGAAGCTTGAATCAAGAAGATGAAGTTGAGAGCAAGTAAGCTTGGACACTTAGTAAAATTTGCAAATGCTTCTTCCACCTTGCAAGAATGGCCAACCCTTCTCTCTTCGAAACAAACAAAAACCAACTCAGCCATTGAAGATCAAGCCGTTGGACATATTTCTCCAAGAAAGTCACCATGGGTTGCACCTTGTTTGGATCAAACACATTACTCTTCTATATGTAGCAACTTTCTCCAATGGATGCCAAACAAGTCCATATTAAATTCTGGAAATATTACAACTGTATGTCATCTTGTCTCTCCCTTGTCTCTTCCTTGTCTCCATAGTGCAAGTGTTAGGCACACTACCAACCAAGTATTTCAAACTTGTATTCCCTCTAGTTTATTGACTCCAAAACACATGATAAGGCTTCTAGAAGTTCTTGAGTTAATTATCCAGCAATAATAACACAAGTCACACGGCTGGAACCATTTCTTGCACACAAAGTGTCAAACTTGAACCAAATAGGGTTGACCATGTCCAAACTTGTCTAAATGAGCTTCAAATCATGATGCACAAATTTTCTCAATAGAATCAGCTTCACGATACTTCAAATAGTCTCATGATGATCAGTTGATTAAGCCTACAAAAAGAATAGATGACAAAACATCCCATTTTTGCTTGTAAGCTCAAAGAGCTTCAATGCTAGCACTTAGGTTAATCAACATGTTATAAGCTTAATAAAATTCAAGTAAGCACATGATAAATTATTTCATATATAACTGAATGTGCATACAAAATTTCACTTATAACTGAGGTCATTTGGTCATTCAATTTGATCATGCAAATCTCAACTAGCCCAGTTTAATGACTGCACAGGTGAATTTATTTCAACAGACAAATTGAACCTGATAAACTTAAAATTGACCTGACACTATTTGACAATGAAAAATTCCAGAGTGTCTTAAATAATTTTCAGAACAAGAATCAAGTCAATCAGAGCTCATATGAATAAGTTATGACTGTTCAACCAACGTGTGCGCAGTGTGATGTTGTGACAGATTTTAGCATCGAAAAATAAGTCAATCCAGATTCATCCAATTTATATCATACATGATCAAACATGATTCCAAAGATATATAATGAAGCTTAAATCAGTAGATATAATTCATTTCATGATTTATCCAAATTCATCCAAAGTTAAGCACAATCAAATAGTCCAATATGTATTTTTGCATCAAAACACAAATGTAGGACCTATGGTCCAACACTATGTATGTCAAGGAGATTGTGAGACTTCACGGAATTCCATTATCTATTATGTCAGACCGAGACCCACGGTTCATAGGTAGATTCTGGAGTAGTTTACAAGAGGCATTGGGAACGAAGTTGGATTTCTCTACAGCTTATCATCCTCAGATTGATGGGCAGAGTGAGAGAACCATACGGATTTTGGAAGATATGCTATGGGCATGTGTAGTTGACTTTGGAGGAAGTTGGGATCGGTACTTACATTTGGCAGAGTTTGTGTATAACAACTCTTTTCATAGTAGTATCGGAATGGCACCTTACGAGGCGCTCTACGGGATGCCTTGTAGGTCGCCTTTGTGTTGGGCAGAGGTTGGTGAGAAAGTTGTTTCAGGACCGGAGATGGTCAAAGAAGCTCGTGAGAGAGAGTTGATGAGATCCAAAGGCGGTTGATCACCGCGCAGAGCCGACAGAAGTCTTATGCTGACCGGAGGAGGAGACCTTTAGAGTTCGGGGTAGGCGATAAGGTTTTCTTGAAGGTTAGTTCGAGACGTGGAATTCAGAGGTATAGTAAGCATGAGAAGTTAGCACAGAGATTTGTGGGGCCATTTGAGATTTTTGAGGCGGTTTGACTTGTGGCGTACCGTTTGGCACTTCCACCGAAGCTTGAGAAGGTTCACAATGTATTCCATGTATCAATGCTTCGGAAATATGAGCCGGATCCGTCGCATGTGATAGATTGGACTACGTTGGAAGTTGAAGAAGATTGGAGTTACACTCTTCAACCGGTAAAAATTCTAGATCGATAGAATAAGGTCACGAGGTCGAGTGTGATTCCATTAGTAAAAGTGATGTGGATGTATCACGGAGTTGAAGAAGCAACTTAGGAGTTGGAATCTAGAATGAAGGAGAAGTTGTAACAACCCAACCCACACCCCTCCTAGGCTGGTCGAATCGAGCCCATGGGCCACTAACCCCCAACCCATCTCGCCATGGTCTAAACCCACCTGGCCGTCCCATGCACGTAGGTTGTTGGTACCAAGACTAGAACCCCGGACCTCAGTCAACAATACGAGTCTTGGCACCCTTTGAACACCAACTAAGGCTTAGTTTTTAGAAAAATATTGGCGCAAGAATCACCTGAATCGGATTTGAATTGAATTTGAATTGAATTTGTTACGAATTTTGAAAGTTAAAAGATTTAATTAGGATTATGCAAAGGTAAAATGGTAATTTCAAGGAAAAATCTGGTATAACTCAGATTTTTCTGCGTTCTTCTTCTCCAGCACGCATGGAGAGTAGAAATTTTCTGGGAAAATTGGATTTTAGGCGTTTGTGGTCCGATTGAGGCGTGGGAGGTGTCGAATCGAAGCTTGTGGAGAGAGGAACAAAACCCAACTGGAATCGTCGTCATCAGACCACCACAGGCGGCGGAATCAGGAGGAAAAGTTTCGGTTTCTGACGACTTTCGAGATCGATCCCGGTCGATTCCGAAGGAGTTTCAGAACGAGACAGGTACCATTGGATTGCTTGTGTTGAGAGCTTTAATTTGATGTATGGTTCGCCGGAATCGTCGGCTCCGGCGACGGCAATGGCGGTGCCACTGTTCACGGGTTGACCCGAGTTGACTTTTGACTGGGTTTGACTTTTTGCCCGATTTTACCGGGTTTGACCCGAGTTGACTTTGACCGGTTTGACCATTTGACTTTTAGGTTGACTTTTCTATATTTTGACCGTCGTGTATACGTATCCGTATTCTGATGCAGGAGGCTAATTTGGGGATTTTGGATTGGGATTTCGGACGTACTACGGATTATCGTAGTCGACATTTCAGGTAGGGATTTTACCCTATTTCTTATTTGGGGGTTCCGGGAGTTCCGTATTTGACGGACTCCTATTTGTCTATTGGTGTGAAATTTCCTAAGGTTGGGAATTTCTCTATTTATACTCTTATCCGATTTATTTTCACAATTGCACTATATTACTATTTCGAGCTATTATTGATTGTTTTTGCACGACTGATTGCACTCTTGTGCGCTATGTCTCCCGTGGGGTCCACACTCAGTGGTGGGGCCCACATCTTGGTTGTGGGGTTTTTGGTGAGAGTCCAGATAGGACTATACTCTGGTGATTTTCTGTGATGATGCTACGAGATTATTGATGGATGATTTGTAGTGTGTGGGACCCACATTGGACGACCCAGCCTACTGGATGATTTGTTGATGGTTCTGATCGGGTACGTACCTGGAGACCAGATTGAGGTGGGGTACATCCTAGGGGACGCTCTTGGATGTAGGCAATGCTATCGAGTATCTATATTGGCTCGATCCTCATCCTATCTGGGGAGTACCTGGACTGGGAGACACCTTGCCGAGATAAGGGTGGGTCGAGGGGAGGATTTTCCGATGTTATATGGATTGGTGTTTATATGGATTTGAGTTGAATTATGACTGAGTACTGATTTGAGAGTTGTACTTGAGGATGGTAGTGGTGGAGCCCATTCGGCGTGTACCCTACATATTGATTGATTTGTTGATATTTATGATGGGTTCAGAGATTCTTTATCCTATTAGGATATTACCTCATGGTTTCCTGTATGTATTTTTATATCTTTCCAGTTTTCTTACTTTATCTCGAGTTTTACTTTCTGTTTATTCTGATGATGGACATTTCTCCGTATCCCTACTGAGCTTTGTGGCTCATCCCTTTCATTCTCATGTTTTTCAGGTGAGATAGCCGGAGTGGAGGATCAGCGCAGGGATGCGTGAGGCGTGATGTAGCTGGTGTGGGGATGTTTTTGTCTGTCTGTAGTATCTGTGTTTCGTATCTATGATACTTGAATTTTCCGCTGTAGACTCTGGATTGCAGGTTATATTATGTTAGCAGTATTTGGGATCATGGTTCAGATTTATATACATGTGAGACTACTATTGTGGTTATCTAGATAATTGATAGTAGCTTGGTTTTAAATCCGGTTCGGGGAACGGAAGGGTTCCCTGCCGGTCACGCCTCTGGGATTCATGGGTGTTCATCTGCACATATCTGGGAGAGGGGCGTGACAGAAGTACCCGGAGTTTTTTGAAGATTCAGGTACGTGTGTAGTTAAATTTCGGGACAAAATTTTATTAAGGTGGGGAGGATGTGAAACCCCGACCCAAAAATTTAGTTTTGAGTCGAATTACGGATGATCAGTGAAGTACGGAATCATGGAAAAATAGTTTTGAGCTTGGTTCGGTAAAGGGGTCATAACTTTTAGTGTACATGTCCGTTTCGGGCCCATAATATATCAAATCGAAGCTTAGACCGATTCGGAAAATAAATTTGAGAAAAAATGGGTTTTGTGAACAATAATCCGTCCGGACGGATATGCCTAGAGTGAGGGCAGTGGGTTACGGGAACAGTAATCCGTCCGGACGGCTGTCGGGAAATCATTTTTTAAGAAACAGAGTTAGACATTTCAGCCATACCACACTTGGAGAAACCCAACTAGAGAGAGAAAGAGAGTGAGAAGAAGAGAGAGAAGGAGCTTTTGGTTAGATTTTGGCTTGAAGATTGTAGATTGGTGATCATTGGAGCAAAGCAAGGAAGATTCAAGCTTGATTTGGGTGATTTGGTAAGTTTTTCTTAGTTTTTGGAAATTCTAGGTTTTTCCAGATTTGCTAGATTCTTGAAGATTTGAGTTATATGCTTTAGATATGTTGTTTATAGGTTGATTTGGAACATATATGTAGGTTGATTTCATGGTTTGATTTTGAGTTGAGCTAAGTGGAATTTTTGGAGGATTTTAGAATAAATTCTAGAGAGAGAAAGTAAGTTTCTCTTGATTGTTTGATTAATTCATTATTGATATGATATATTGAGATGTTTGGATGATTAAATGAGTACGACATTGTGTAAATTTGTTAGGTTTGGTGAAACGGGGTTTAAACCCTAATTGTGGGATTTTTGGGGAATTGCTCAACACTAGGTAGGGGATTTCCAACCATTCTTTTTATCATTTGTTCTCAATATTTTAAAAAGTGTTTCGATTCCTCATTGGTCATTTTATTTGTGTTTCCGCCTTAATTGCTTCTAAGGGAAAACGAACCTTGCTTGTGGAATATTGTTAATTCTTGATGTTGCATGACCCGATTGTGTGTGTTCCATCACCTATGGGCACGATGTGATTTCCATTCATGCATCATGGTAGTTATGTATATATATATGTAGGTTGTTCATATATATATATATATATATATATATATATATATATATATATCTTTTTGGCATGTCATGGCATAAATGCATTAGAGCTGCATTGGAGTCCGAGTATGGACTCGGAGATGCTTAGGATTCTTGAAAGCTACTTGGAGGGATGACGAGGTGATGAGAGTTACCACCAAGTCATGTGATCTCCAAGTAGGATAACGCACTAGAGGTATGGTTAATGAGGGACCTTGCCTGGAATGGTGCGGGCGTGATAGGTTCACGCAACAGGGTAATCCAAGAGCGTTTGATAATGGGAAGCTTGCTCCTATTCAATATTACATGGTTAGCGACCATGATATTGATGCGTTGATGTTGTGAGCTTGCTCACGTTCGATATTACATGGAATGTGTCATGGTATCGATGAGGTTTGCTCATTGAGGGGATTGCCCGGATTGATGTTTTATGTGATTGTTGAGTATATGTGCATGTGGTAGATTCCATATTATTTCATAACCTATTGTTCGGATTCGGCCTTTATACTCTTTATACTCTTAACCCTACTGAGCTTCCTGCTCACTCTCTACTTTCTGTTCCTTCCCACAGGATATACTAGTATAGGTACTGGTGGAGCGGATCAGTGAGCGTGGGATGTGACATGGATGGCCCTGGGTAGGATGTGGGTGTTAGAGATGTATTCTATCACGTATTTTGTTTACGATGTATTGATGTTATTCATGATATACTTATAACCATTTGGCACCAGAGGGTGTATGCATGAAGTATGCTGAGTTTGATTTTATGGTTATATGATATTATGAATTTATTAATGTGTTTATTACTATCAGTTTGTGCATGCTGGTAGTGGATGACCTGAGGCCCCTAGTGTGACGCCCAGGTCCGGGCACGCCACGGGTGCCCTCCGGCACCGTCCTAGGCCACTAGTGCGATCATCCGACGGACCGGAAATCCGGCGGCATCTCCCCGTATGTCGGAGAGTCCCCGCCTGCATCAGAAAAATGCGCAGCAATAAATATACAATCCATCACACTAGCAACCTAGCTAGGCCTCAGGCCTCAATCACATGCAATCCTGATCCTAGGGGCCTCAGGCCATCCAGTACCAGCATGCACAAACTGATAGTAATAATCAAATCATCAAATTCATAATATCATATAACCATATAATCCACTCAGCATACATCATGCATACACCCTCTGGTGCCAAATGGTTATAAAATATATCATGAATAAACATCAACATATCATATACAAAATACGTGCTTAGAGTATCTCTCTAGCACCCACATCCTACCCAGGGCCATCCATGTCACATCCCGCTCTCACTGATCCGCTCCACTAGTACCTGTACCTGTACCAGTATCACCTGTGGGAAGGAATGAAAGTAGAGGGTGAGCAAGAAGCTCAGTAGGGTTATGAGTAACATGAGCATAAGGCCGAATCGAAAACAATAGGCTATGCAACAATATGAAACCTACCACATGCACGTATACTCAACAATCACATAGAACATCAACCCGGGCAATCCCCTCAATGAGCATACCTCATCGATACCATGGCTCGTTCCATGTAATATCGAACGTGAGCAAGCTCACAAATCAACTCATCAATATCATGGTCGCTAACCATGACTATTGAACAGGAGCAAGCTCCCCCACATCAAACGCTCTTGGATTACCCTGTTGCGTGAACCTATCACGCCCGCACCATTCCAGACAAGGTCCCTCATTAACCATACCTCTAGTGCGTTATCCTACTTGGAGATCACATGACTTGGTGGTAACTCTCATCACCTCGTCATCCCTCCAAGTAGCTTTCAAGAATCCTAAGCATCTCCGAGTCCATACTCGGACTCTAATGCAGCTCTAATGCATTTATGCCATGACATGCCAAAAAGATATATATATATATATATATGTGAACAACCTACATATATATATACATAACTACCATGATGCATGAATGGAAGTCACATCGTACCCATAGGTGATGGAACACACACAATTGGGTCATGCAACATCAAGAATTAACAATATTCCACAAGCAAGGTTCGTTTCCCCTTAGAAGCAATTAAGGCGGAAACACAAATGAAACGACCAATGAGGAATCGAAACGCTCTTAAATATCGAAAACGAATGATAGAAAGAATGGTTGGAAATCCCCTACCTCGTGTCGAGCAATTTACCACAAATCCCCAATTTCGTTCCTAGGGTTTTGGTTTGCCCAAACCTACAATGTGGCAAAACCGAACCCTTACACACATCAATATATCAATCACAACTCATATGAACATCAATTGAGTCAATAAAGTCGAAATCACTTACTTCTCTCTCTAGAAATTCCTTCCAATATCCTCCAAACTCACTCCAAGTTCAACTCAACTCCAACACACAAACCAATCTACATAAACATCCAAAATCACCCTAGGATTAACATATCTAAACCATAGGAATCAACTCTAAATGAAACTAACAAGATCTACTCAAAACCCTAGAAATAGAAAAGTCAAGAAACTTACCTCCAAGGCTTGAATCTTCCTTGAATCCTTTCCAAATCTCCAAAACCAAGCTCAAATCTCCAAAAATCACCTCAAATGATCTTCTCTCTCTAGAATCGTCTCTCACTCTCTCTCTAGGACTGAAACGGAACCAGAAAAATGTATAAAACTCTCGCTGGAAGCTATTTGGAACACTCGGGTTGCGCCTAGGCGCCCTGGCCTTAAATAAATCCCTCAGGCGATGTACTGGGTGGGATCCTGGGCGTGTAGGATTTTCACGCCCAGGCAGGGTGCGCCTAGGCGGCCCTACGCCTACTCCGATCCGCCCACCTGCTGGACTGGGCGCTGTGCCTAGGCGCCCTGGGCTGCGCCCAGTCCAGCGCCTCATCTTTCGGACCTCTACTCTCCCCCTGAAATCTCTGGATTAGGCGCCATCCTGAACGCACCTTTGCTCACGCCTAGGCGCACACCGCCTAGGCGTGTTGCTCGGGCGCCTAGGCGCTCCAGCTTCTTCTGATGCTCTTTCTTTCCAGCCACTCACTGGACTAGGCACAGAAAATCCTCAAAACTTTTGGGTCGGGGTTTCACACCTAGGATTAGGATTGCATGTGTTTGAGGCCTGAGGCCTAGCTAGGTTGCTAGTGTGATGGATTGAATTTATGCTGCCGGATGATCGTACTAGTCGCCTAGGACGGTGCCGGAGGGCACCTGTGTCGTGCCCGGATCGGGGCATCACATGAGCAATTCTGAACCATCAAAGTTGATAGGTGTAAACTTTTAATTGTTGCTTTATGAAAATTTACTAGTTTACGCTTTGTAGTTTGTTTCGTTGCTTAAAGACCAACTTGTGTTTCCAAATGGACAAAACCGTTAAAAGTTCCTCCATAGAGAGAATTGAATAATTTTGAACCATCAAATTTGATAGGTGTGCTCATTGTATTGTTGATTCTTGTCTAAATTTACTAGTAGATGCTTCGTAGATTGTTTCGTTGTCAAAAAGACTAACTTTTGATCTCAAAATGACAAAATCGTTAAAATCTCCTCTATCAAGAGAATTGAGCAGTTTTGAACTATCAAAGTTGGTCGGTGTACACTTTTTATTGTTCTTTTATGTGAAATTTTACAAGTATAGTTTCGTTGCCAACAGACCAACCTTCGTTCCCAAATGGATAAAAAACATTTAAAGTTTCTCCATGGAGAGAGTTGAGCAATTCCAAACCATCAAAGTTGATTGATGTGAACTTTTTATTGTTGCTTTATGTCGAAATTTACTAGTATACGCTCCGTAGATTGTTTCATTTTCAAAAGACCAATTTTCGTTCGCAATTGAACAAAATCATTCAAAACTTTTAGATGGAGAGAGTTGAGCGATTTTCAATCATCAAGGTTGGTCGGTGTACACTTTTGATTGCTATTTTATGTCAAATTTTACTACTATAGGCTTTGTAGATTGATTTGTTGCCAAAAGATCAACTTTCGTTTTCAAATGGACAAAACCATTAAAACTACCTTCTTGGATAGAGTTTAGCAATTTGAACTTTCAAATTTGATCGGTGTGCAATTATTATTATTATTTTATATTAAATTTTATGAGTATAGGCTCCGTAGATTGTTTCGATGCAAAAAGACCAACTTCCCATCTCAAACAGGAAAAACTATTAAAAGTCCCTCCAAGAAGAGTGCTGAACAAATACGAACCATCAAAGTTGGCCGATGTACACTATTTATTGTTATTTTATGTCAAATTTTACGATTTTAGGCCCCGTAGATTGTTTCAATCTCAAATGGACAAAATCATTGAATGTTCCTCCATGGAGAGAGTTGAGCAATTCTGAACCATCAAAGTTGATCGATGTATACTTTTTATTGTTATTTTATGTCAAATTTTATGAGTATAGTCTTCGTAGATTGTTTTCTTGCCAAAAGACAACTTTCGTTCTCGAATGGACAAAACTATTTAAAGTTTCTCTATTGAGAGAATTGAGTAATTCAAAAACATCAAAGTCGATAGTTGTGAATTTTTTATTATTTTTTATGTTCAAATTTACTAGTATAGGGCACTCTAGGATGTTTCGATACCAAAAGACCAACTTTCGGAACTCAAATGGACAAAACGGTTAAAAACACCTTTAGAGAGACAATTGAGCAATTCCGAACCATTAAAGTTGCTCGGTGTACACTTTTTCTTCTTATTTTATGTCAAATTTTATGAGTATAGGCTCTGTAAATAGTTTTGATGCCAAACGACCAACTTTCTAGCTCAAATAGACAAAACCATAAAAGCTTCTCCATGGAGAAAGTTGAGGAATTACGAATTATTAAAGTTTATCTGTGTAGACTTTTTATTGTCATTCTGTGTCAAATTTTATGAGTATAGGCTCCGTAGATTATTTCTTTGCCAAAAGACCAACTTTCATTCCAAAATGGACAAAATCATTAAAACTTCCTCCATGGAGAGAATTGACTAATTCGGAACCATAAAAGTTGATAGGTGCGCACATTTTACTGTTTCTTTATGTCCAAATTTACTAGAATATGTAGATTGTTTTTGTCAAAAACACCGTCTTTCTTTCCCAAATGGACAAAACCCTAAAAGGCTCCTCCATAGAGAGAATTGAATAATTCCGAACCATCAAAGTTGATAGGTGCGGACTTTTTATTGTTGCTTTATGTCCAAATTTACTTATATACACTTCATATATTGTTTTGTTGACAAAAAGACCAACTTTCGATCTCAAATGGACAAAACTGTTAAAAACTCCTCTATCGAGAGAAATGAGCAATTTTGAACTATCAAAGTTGGTCGGTGTACACTTTTATTGTTATGTTACGTCAAACTTTACAAGTATAAGCTTCGTAGATTGTTTCGATTCCAAAATACCAACTTTATATCTCGAATGGACAAAACAGTTAAAAGCTCCGCCATGGAGAGAGTTGAGCAATTTTGAACCATCAAATTTGATCGGTGTATAATTTTTATTGTTATTTTATGAGTATAGACTCCATATATTGGTCCGATCGCAAAATACCTACTTTCATTCGCAAATGGACAAACTGTTAAAACTACACCTTTGAAAAGAGTTTAACAATTTTTAACTTTCAAATTAGGTCAGTGTACACTTTTCATTATTATTTTATGTCAAATTTTACGAGTATAGACTCTGTGGATTTTTTCGTTGCCGAAAGACCAACTTTCGTTCAGAAATGGACAAAATCGTTAAAAACTCCTCTATGGAGAGTGTTGAGCAATTCCAAACCATCAAAGTTGATAGGTGTGCAGTTTTTTTTCTTTTTTTATATCCAAATTTGTTAGTATACGCTTCGTAGATTTGTTCATTGTCAAAAAGACCAACGTTCAATCTCAAATGGACAAAACCATTAACATCACATCTATTGAGAGAATTGAGCAATTATGAACCATCAGAGTTGGTCAGTGTACACTTTTTAAAATTATTTTATATTAAATTCTACAAGTATAGGATCCGTAGATTGTTTAGATGCCAGAGACCAACTATCATATCTCAAGTGGACGAAAATGTTAAAAGCTCCTCCATAGAGAGAGTTGAGCAATTTCAAATCATCAAAGTTGATAGGTGTAAACTTTTAATTGTTTATTTATATCCAAATTTATTAGTATAGGCTTCGTAGATTGTTTCGATGCCAAACAACCAACTTTTTATCTCAAATGGACAAAACCGTTAAAAGCATCTCCATGGAGGGAGTTTAGCAATTCTGAACCATAAAAGTTGGTCAGTGTATACTTTTTATTGTTATTTTATGTCAAATTTTACAAGTATAAGCTCCATAGATTATTTCGTTCCAAAATGGACAAAACCATTAAAAGTTCCTCCATGAAGATTATTAAATAATTTGGGACCATAATAGTTGATATGTGTGGAGATTTTATTGTTAGTTTATGTCTAAATTTACTAGTATAGGCTCTGTAGATTGTTTTGTTGTCAAAAAGAGCAACTTTTGATCTCAAATGGACAAAACCTTTAAAAGCTCCTCTATCAAGAGAATTACGCAATTTCAAATCGTTTAGATTTGGTCGATGTACACTTTTTACAGATATTTTGTGTAAAATTTTATAAGTATAGGCTCCATAGATTGTTTTGAAGCCCATAGACGTACTTTCAAATCTCGAACGGTCAAAACCATTGAAAGCTCCTCCATGGAAAGTGTTGAGTAGTTTTGAAAGGACAAAGTTGATAGGTGTAAAATTTTAATTGTTGATTTATGTCCAAATTTACTAGTATACGCTTCGTAGATTGTTTCGTTTCCAAAAAACTAACTTTCATTCCTAAATGGACAAAACCATTAAAAATTCCTCCATGGAGAGAGTTGAGCAATTCCGAACCATCAAAGTTGATAGGTGTAAATTTTTTATTGCTGAATTATGTCCAAATTTACTAGTATACACTCTGTAGATCGTTGATTGTTTCATTTCCGAAAGACCAATTTTTGTTCTCAATTGGACAATAGCATTAAAAGCTCTTAGATGGAGAGAGTTGGGTAATTCTGAAACGTCAAGGTTGGTTGTTGTACACTTTTTATTTTTATTTTATGTCAAATTTTACAAGTATAGACTCTGTAGATTATTTCATTGCAATAAGATCAACTTTCCTTCCCAAAGGGACAAAACCGTTAAAAGTACCTCCTTGTGAGAGAGTTTAGCAATTCTAAACTTTCAAACTTGATCAGCTGACACTTTTTATTTTTATTTTATGTCAAATTTTACGTGTATTGGCTCCGTAGATTGTTTCGTTGCCAAAAGACTAACTTTCATTCCCAAATGGACAAAACCGTTAAAAACTCATCAATGGAGAGAGTTGAACTATTCCAAACCATCAAAGTTGATAGCTGTAAACTTTTTTATTGTTGTTTTATGTTCAAATTTACTAGTATATGCTTCATAGATTGTTTCATTTCCGAAAGATCAATTTTCGTTCTCAATTGGACAAAACCATTAAAAAACTCATAGATGGAGAGAGTTGGGCAATTTTAAAACGTCAAGGTTTGTCGGTATAATTTTTATTGTTATTTTATATCAGATTTTACTAGTATAGGCTTCGTATATTGTTTCGTTACCAAAAGACTATTTTTCATTCCCAAATTGACAAAACCGTTAAAAGTACCTCCTTGAAAAGAGTTTAGCAATTTTGAACTTCAACTTTGATTAGTGGGCACTTTTTATTGTTATTTTTTGTGAAATATTTCTAGTATAGGCTTCATCCAAAATACCAACTTTCGTTCCCAAATTGATAAAACCATTAAAAGTTCCTCCATGGAGAGAGTTGAGTAATTCCGAACCATCAAAGTTTATAGGTGCGCACTTATTATTGTTGATTTGTGTCCAAATTTTCTAGTATTCACTTCGTAAATTATTTCATTGTCAAAAGAACAATTTTCGTTCCCAATTGAAGAAAACCATTAAAAGCATCTCTATCGACATATTTGAACAATTTTGAACCATGAAAGTTTGTCAGTGTAAACTTTTTATTGTTCTTTGTTGTCAAATTTTACGAGTATAGACTCTGTAGATTGTTTCGTTGCCAAAAGACCGACTTTTGTTCCCAAATGGACAAAAGCGTTAAAAGGTCATTCATGGAGAGAGTTGAGCTATTCCAAACCATTAAAGTTGATAGGTGTAAACTTTTTATTGTTGTTTTATGTTTAAATTTACTAGTATATGCTTCGTAGATTGTTTCATTTCCGAAAGACCAATTTTCCTTCTCAGTTGGACAAAACCATTAAAAACTCATAGATGGAGAGAGTTGGGCAATTTTTAAACGTCAAGGTTTGTCAGTATAATTTTTTATTGTTATTTTATATCATATTTTACTAGTATAGACTTTTTATATTGTTTCGTTGCCAAAAGACTAACTTTCATTCCCAAATGGACTAAACAGTTAAAAGTACCTCCTTGAAAAGAGTTTAACAATTTGGAACCTTCAACTTTGATCAGTGGACACTTTTTATTGTTATTTTTTGTGAAATATTTCTAGTATAGGCTTCATAGATTATAATGTTGCCAAAATACCAACTTTCATTCCCAAATGGACAAAACCGTTAAAAGTTCCTCCATGGAGAGAATTGAATAATTTCGAACCATCAAAGTTCATAGATGCGCACTTTTTATTGTTGATTTGTGTCCAAATTTTCTAGTATTCACTTCATAGATTATTTCATTGTCAAAAGAACAACTTTCTTTCCCAATTGAAGAAAACCTTTAAAAGCATCTCTATCGACATATTTGAGCAATTTCAAACCATGAAAGTTTGTCAGTATAGACTTTTTATTGTTCTTTTTTATCAAATTTTACGAGTATAGACTCCGTAGATTTTTTCGTTGCTAAAATACCAACATTCGTTCCCAAATAGACAAAACGGTTAAAAGTTCCTCCAATGCCAGAATTGAGTAATTCCGAACCATCAAAGTTGATAGGTGTACACTTTTTATTGTTGTTTTATGCTCAAATTTACTAGTATACATTGGGTAGATTGTTTTGCTGTCAAAAAGACCAACTTTCGATCTCAAATGGTTAAAACCGTTAAAAGCTCCTCTATCGAGAGAAATGTGCAATTTCGAACCATCAAAGTTGGTCGGTCTACACTTTTTATTGTTATTTTATGTCAAATCTTATGAGTTTAGGCTTCGTAGATTGTTTCATTGTTAAAAGATCATCTTTCATTACCAAATGCATAAAATCATAAAATGGTCATCCATGGAGAGAGCTGAGCAATTCCTAACCATTAGAGTTGATAGGTGTACACGTTTTATTGTTGCTTCATGTCCAAGTTTACTAGAATATGATTCATATATTGTTTTGGTGGCAGAGGAAAAATTTTTGTTCTCGACTGCAAAAGAGGTTTAAAGGCTCCTCTATCGAAAGAGTTGAGTTATTTCGAACAATCAAAGTTGGTCTTTGTGCACATTTTATTATTATTCTATGTCAAATTTTTAGCATATATGCTTTGTAGGTTGTCTCGTTGCCAAAAGATCGACTTTCATTCGCAAATGGACAACACCGTTAAAAGCTCCTCCATGAAGAGAGTTGAGTAATTCCGAACCATCAAAGTGGATAGGTGTGCTTTTTTTTTCTTCTTGATTTATGTCCAAATTTTATATTATTCACTTCGTAGATTATTTCATTGTCAAAAGAACAACTTTCGTTCTCAATCGGAGAAAACTGTTAAAAGCATCTCTAACGAGAGAGTTGAGCAATTCAGAAATATCAAAGTTGGTCGGTGTACACTTTCATTTGTTATTTGATGTCAAATTTACTAATATACACTTTTTATATTGTTTCGTTCTCAAAAGACCAACTTTCGATCTCAATTGGACAAAAACCTTTAAAAGCTTCACTATCGAGAGAGTTGAGCAATTTCAAAACATCAAATTTGGCCACTATACACTTTTCATTGTTATTTTATGTTAAATTTTACGAGTATAGACTCTGTAAATTGTTTCGTTGTCGAAAGACTAACTTTCGTTCACAAATAGACAGAACCGCTAAAAGCTCCTTCATGGAGAGAGTTGAGCAATTCTGAACCATAAAAGTTGATAGATGTGCACTTTTTATTGTTATTTTATGTCAAATTTTACGAGTATAGGCTCCATGTAGATTGTTTCGATCCCAAAAGACTAACTTTCTATCTCAAATGGACAAAATCACTAAAAGCTCCTCCATGCAGAGAGTTAAGCAATTTCGAACCATCAAAGTTGATCGGTGTATACTTTTTATTGTTATTTTATGTCAAATTTTAAAAGTATAGCCTTCGTAGATTATTTTGATAGCAAATGACCAACTTTCGTTCCCAAATGGACAAACCATTAAAATCTCCTCTATGGAGAGAGTTGAGTAATTCTAAACCATTAAAGTTGATAGGTACATAATTCTTTTTTTGTTTTATGTCCAAATTTACGAGTATATGCTTCGTAGATTGTTTCCTTTCCGAAAGATCAGCTTTCGTTCTCAATTGGACAAAACTATTAAAACCAGATCTATTGAGAGAGTTGAGCATTTTTTAACCATCAAAGTTGGTCCATGTACACTTTTTATTGTTCTTTCATGTCAACATTTATGAATATAGACTCTATGAATTGTTTCGTTACCAAAAGACCAACTGTCATTTCCAAATTGACGAAACCGTTAAAAGTTCCTCCACGAAGAGAATTGAGTAATTTCAAACTATCAAAGTTTATAGGTGTGCATATTTTGTTGTTGCTTTATATCCAAATTAACTATTATACGCTTCGTAAATTGTTTCGTTGTAAAAAAACCCGCCTTTCATTCATAAATGGATAAAATCGTAAAAAGCTCCTCCATGGATAAAATTGAGTAATTCCGAACCATCAAAGTTGACAGGTGTGGACTTGTTGTTGTTGTTTTATATACAAATTTACTAGTTCACATTTCGTAAATTGTTTTGTTGTCAAAAATACCAACTTTCGATCTCAAATGAACAAAACCGTTAGAAGCTCCTCTATCGAAAGAATTGAGTAATTTTGAACCATCAAAGTTGGACAGTGTACTTTTTTATTGTTATCTTGTGTCAAATTTTATGAGTATAGGCTCCGTAAATTGTTTAGACGTTAGACCAACTTTCTATCTCCAATGGACAAAAAAGTTAAAAGCTCCTCCATGCAGAGAGTTGAGTAATTTCGAACCATAAAAGTTGGTCGCTGTACACTTTTTATTGCTATTCTATGTCTAATTTTATGAGTATAAGATCCGTAGATTGTTTCATTTCCCAAAGATAAACTTTTGTTCACAAATGGATAAAACCGTTAAAAGTTCCTCCATTGAGAGAATTGAGTAATTCAAAACCATCAAAGTTGATAGGTGTATACAATTTATTGTTGCTTTATGGCCAAATTTATTAGTACACGCTTTGTAAATTGTTTAGTTGTCAAAAAGAAAAATTTTCAATCTCAATTGAACAAAGCCGTTAAAAGCTCCTCCATCGAGAGAATTAAGCAATTTCGAATCGTCAAAGTTGGTCAGTGTACAATTTTTATTGTTATTTTATGTCAAATTTTATAAGTATAGGCTCCGTGGATTGTTTTGAAACCAATAGACCAACTTTCAAATCTCAAATGGACAAAACCGTGAAAAGTTCCTCCACGAAAAGAGTTGAGCAATTTTGAACCAACAAAGTTGATAGGTGTAAAATTTTAATTGTTGCTTTATGTTCAAATTTACTAGTATTTGCTTCGTAGATTGTTTCGTTTCCAAAAGATTAACTTTCGTTCCTAACTGGACAAAACCATTAAATGTACCTCCTTCGGAGAGAGTTTAGCAATTCTAAACTTTCAAATTTTATCGGTTGACACTTTTTATTTTTATTTTATGTCAAATTTTACATCTATAGCCTACATAGATTGTTTCGTTGCCAAAAGACCAACTTTCGTTCCCAAATGGACAAAAGCGTTAAAAGCTCATTCATGGAGAGAGTTGAGCTATTCCAAACTATCAAAGTTGATAGGTGTAAACCTTTTATTGTGGTTTTATGTTCAAATTTACTAGTATATGCTTCGTAAATTGTTTCATTTCCAAAAGACCAATTTTCGTTCTCAATTAGACAAAACAATTAAAACCTCATACATGGAGAGAGTTGGGCAATTCTGAGACGTCAAGGTTCGTCGGTATAGACTTTTTATTGTTATTCTATGTCTGATTTTACTAGTATAGGCTTCGTATATTGTCTTGTTGCCCAAAACCTACTTTCAATCCCGAATGGACAAAATCGTTAAAAGTACCTCCTTGAAAAGAGTTTAGCAATTTTGAACTTTCAAATTTGACTGGTGTGCAATTTTTATTATTGTTTTGCTCAACTATTACTAGTATAGGCTTCGTAGATTGTAACGTTGCCAAAATACCAACTTTCGTTCTCAAATGGATAAAACCATTAAAAGTTCCTCCATGGAGAGAATTCAAGAATTTCGAACCATCAAAGTTGACTAGTGTGCACTTTTTGTTGTTGTTTTATGTCCAAAAGTTACTATTATGCGCTTCGTAGTTTGTTTTGTGCTCAAAAATAATAACCTTCAATCTCAAATGGAGAAAACCGTTAAAAGCTCCTCTATCAGCAAAATTGAGAAATTTCAAACCATCAAAGTTGGTCGGTGAACACTTTTTATTGCTATTTTATGTCAAATTTTATGCTTATAGGTTTCATAGATTGTTTCGATGCCAAAGGACCAACTTTCTATCTCAAATGGACAAAACCGTTAAAAGCTCCTTCATGGAGCGAGTTGAGCAATTCCGAACCATCATTGTTGGTCAGTGACACTTTTTATTGTTAATTTTTTTCAAATTTTTCGAGTATAGAATCCGTAGATAGTTTCGATGCCAAAAGACAATTTTTTTCCCAAATAGACAAATCCCTAAAAGACCTTTCATAGAAAGAGTTGACCAATTTGGAACCATCAAATTTGATAGGTATACATTTTTTGTTGCTTTAAATCCAAAATTAACTTGTATGCGATTTGTAGATTGATTCATTTTTGAAAGACCAACTTTAATTCTGAATTGGACAAAATCGTTAAAAGCTCCTCTATCAAGAGAGTTGAGCAATTTCGAATCATCAAAATTGGTCGGTGTACACATTTTATTATTATTTTATGTCAAATTTTACGAGTATAGACTCCGTATACTGTTTCGTTGCCAAAAGTCCAACTTTCTTTCCCAAATAAAAAAAAACCGATAGAATCTCCTTTATGGAAAGAGTTTAGCCATTACAAACCATTAAATTTGGTCGGTCTAGACTTTTTATTGTTATTTTATGTCAAATTTTACGAGTATGGACTCTGTAGATTGTTTCAATCCAAAAAGGCCAACTTTCATTCCTAATTGAAAAAAGCCGTTAAAAGCTTCTCCATGGAGGGAGTTGAGAAATTTCGAACAATCAAATGAAATAGGTATACACTTTTTTTTAGTTTATGTGAAAATTTACTAGTATACGCTTCGTAGATTGTTTCATTTCAAAAATACCTACTTTTGTTCTAGATTGGACAAAACCGTAAAAAAACTCCTCTATCAGGAGAGTTGATCAATTTCAAACCATCAAAGTTGGTCGGTGTACACTTTTTATTGTTATTTTTTGTCAAATTTTATGAGTATATGCTCCGTAGATTTTTCGATGCCAAAAGATGAACTTTCATTCACGAATGGACAAAATCGTTAAAAGCTTCTCCGTGGAGAGAGTTGAGAAATTCCAAACCATCAAATTTGATAGGTATACACTTTTTTATGGGTTTTTTTGAAAATTCACTAGTATATGCTTCCTAGATTGTTTTGTTTCAAAAAGGCCAATTTTCGATTTCAACTGGACAAAACCGTCAAAAGCTCATCTATCGAAAGAGTTGAGTAATTTCGAACCATCAATGTTGATCAGTGTACAGTTTTTATAGTTATTTTATGTCAAATTTTACTAGTATAGACTCCGTAGATTGTTTCGATGCCAAAATACAAGCTTTTGTTCCCAAATAGGCAAACCATTAAAAGCTCCTCCATGGAGAGAGTTGAGCAATTCAGAATCATCAAATTTGATAGGTATACATTTTTTTGTTGCTTTAAGTCCAAATTTACTTGTATATGCTTCGTAGATTGTTTCTTTTCTGAAAAAACTAACTTAAGTTCTCAATTGGACAAAACCGTTAAAACCTCATCCATCAAGAGAGTTGACCAATTTCAAACCATCAAAGTTTGTCAGTATGATCTTTTTATTGTTATTTTATATCAAATTTTACGAGTACAGACTCCGTATATTGTTTTATTGACAAAAGACCAACTTTCTTTTCCAAATGAACAAAACAATTAAAAGTTCCTCCATGTAGATTGTTGAGCGATTCTGAAATATCAAAGTTGATAGGTATACACTTTTTCTTGTTGCTTTATGTCCAAAGTTACTATTATACATTTCGTATATTGTTTTGCTATCAAAAAGATTAACTTTCGATCTCAAATTGAGAAAACCGTTAAAAGCTCCTCTATTGACAAATTTGAGAAATTTCGAACTTGGTGTACAATTTTTATTGTTATTTTATGTCAAATTTTATGAGCATTGGCTCCATAGATTGTTTCGATGCCAAGGGACCAACTTTCTATCTCAAATGGACAAAACTGTTAAAAGCTCATTCATGGAGCGAGTTGAGCATTTTTGAACCATTAAAAATGGTCGGTGTACACTTTTTATTGTTATTTTATGTCAAATTTTAGGAGTATGGGCTCCGTAGATTGTTTCCATGCCAAAAAACCAACTTTCTATCTCAAATGGACAAAATCGTTAAAAACTCCTCCATGGAGCGAGTTGAGCAATTCTGAACCATCAAAATTGGTCGGTGTACACTTTTTATTGTTATTTTATGTCAAATTTTACGAGAATAGAATTCATAGATTGTTTCAATGGAAAAAGACAAACTTTTGTTCCCAAATAGACAAACCTTTAAAAGCTCTTTCATGGAAAGAGTTGATCAATTCGGAACCATCAAATCTCATAGGTATACAATTTTTTTGTTGCTTTAAATCCAAATTTACTTGTATATGATTTGTAGATTGTTTCGTTTCTGAAATCTCAACTTTAATTCTCAATTGGACAAAACCATTAAATGCTCCTCTATCAAGAGAGTTGAGCAATATCAAATCATCAAAGTTGGTCAGTGTACACGTTTTATTGTTATTTTATGTCAAATTTTTTGAGTATAGGCTCCACAGATTTTTTCAATGGCAAGACAAACTTTTTATCTGAAATGGACAAAACAGTTAAAAGCTCCTCCATGGTGTGAGTTGAGCAATTTCGAACAGTCGAAGTTGGTTGGTGTACACTTTTTATTGTTATCTGATGTCAAATTTTATGAAAATAGACTCCGTAGATTGTTTCGATGCCAAAATATAAACTTTTATTCCCAAATAGACAAACCACTAAAAGCTCCTCCATTGAGAGAGTTGAGAAATTCCGAACCATCAAATTTGATAGGTATGCACGTTTTTTGTTGGTTTATGTCAAAATTTACTAGTATACGCTTCGTTGATTGTTTCATTGCCAAAAGATCAACTTTCGTTTTCAATTTGACAAAACCTTTAAATGCTCATTTATTGAAAGAGTTCAGCAATTTCAAACCATCAAAGTTGGTCGGTATACATTTTTTATTGTTATTTTATGTCAAATTTTATGAGTATAGGCTCCATAAATTTTTTTCGATGCTAAAAGACCAACTTTCTGTCTCAAATGGACAAAAGCGTTAAAAGCTCCTCCATGGAGCAAGTTGAGCAATTTCGAACCAAAAAAGTTCGTCGGTGTACACTTTTTATTGTTATTTTGTGTCATATTTTACGGGTATAGACTTCGCAGATTGTTTCAATGCCAAAATACAAACTTTTGTTCCCAAATAAACAAACCAATAAAAGCACCTCCATTGAGAGAGTTGAGCAATTCAGAACCATCAAATTTTATAGGTATACTTTTTTTTTGTTGCTTTAAGTCCAAAATGACTTGTATACGCTTCGTAGATTGTTTCGTTTCCAAAATACCAACTTTAGTTCTCAATTAGACAAAACTATTAAAACCTCCTCCATCAAGAGAGTTTAGCAATTTCAAACCATCAAAGTTGGTTGGTATACACTTTTTATTGTCATTTTATGTCATTTTTTGAGTAAAGATTATGTATATTGTTTTGTTGCCAGAAGACCAACTTTCTTTTCGAAATGGACGAAACCGTTAAAAGTTCCTCCATGGAGATAGTTGAGCAATTCTGAACTATCAGAGTTGATAGGTATATACTTTTTCTTGTTGCTTTATGTCCAAAGTTACTATTATGCGCTTCGTAGATTGTTTTGTTTTCAAAAAGATTAACTTTCGATCTCAAATGGAGAAAACCGTTAAAAGCTCCTCTATCGACAGAATTGAGAAATTTTGAACATCAATGTTGGTTGGTATACATATTTTATTGTTATTGTATGTCAAATTTTATGTGTATAGGCTTCATAGATTGTTTCGATGCCAAATGACCAACTTTCTATCTCAAATGGACAAAACTGTTAAAGGCTCCTCCATGGAGCAAGTTGAGAAATTCCGAACCATGAAAGTTGGTCGGTGTACACTTTTTATTGTTATTTTATGTGAAATTTTAGGAGTATGAGCTCCATAGATTATTTCGATGCCAAAATACCAATTTTCTATCTTAGATGGACAAAACCTTTAAAAGCTCCTCCCTAGAGCGAGTTAAGCAATTCCGAACCATCAAAGTTGGTGGTGTACACTTTTTATTGTTATTTTATGTCCAATTTTATGAGTATAGAAGTCGTAGATTGTTTTGATGCCAAAAAACAAACTTTTATTCCTAAATAGACAAACCCTTAAAAGCTCCTTCATGGAAAGAGTTGAGAAATTTGGAACCATCAAATTTGATAAGTTTAACTTTTTTTTATTGCTTTAAAAGGAAATTTACTTTTATACGATTCGTACATTGTTTCATTTGTGAAAGACCAACTTTAATTCTCAATTGGACAAAACCGTTAAAAGCTCCTCTACCAAGAGAGTTAAGCAATTTTAAATCATCAAAGTTGGTCAGTGTACATGTTTAACTGTTATTTTATGTCAAATTTTACGAGTATAGACTATGTATATTGTTTTCTTGCCAAAAGACCAACTTTCGTTCCCAAATGAAGAAAACAGTTAAAAGCTCCTTTATGGAGAGAATTGAGCCATTCCAAACCATCAAAGTTGGTCGGTCTAGACTTTTTCTTGTTATTTTATGTCAAATTTTACGTGTATAGACTCCGTAGGTTGTTTCGATGCCAAAAGACAAACTTTTGTTTTTAATTGGAAAAAACCGTTTAAAGCTTCTCCATTGAGAGAGTTGAGAAATTCTGAACAGTCAAATGTGATAGGTATAGAGTTTTTTTGTTGGTTTATGTCAAAATTTACTAGTGTACGCTTGGTAAATTGTTTCGTTTCAGAAAGATCAACTTTCGTTCTCAATTAGACAAAACCGTTAAAAGCTCATTTATCGAGAGAGTTCAGCAACTTCAAACCATCAAAGTTGATCGGTGTACACTCTTTATTGTTACTTTTTGTCAAATTCTACGAGTATAGGCTTCGAAGATTATTTCGATATCAAAAGACAAACTTTCATTCACGAATGGACTAAACCGTTAAAAACTTGAGAAATTCCGAACCATCAAATTTGATAGATATACATTTTTTTTGTTGGTTTATGTCAAAATTTACTAGTATACGCTTCGTAGATTGTTTCATTGTGAAAAGACCAACTTTCGTTCCCAAATGAAAAAAAATCGTTAAAAGCTCCTCCATAAAGAGAGTTGAGCCATTTCAAACCATCAAAGTTGGTTGGTCTGCCCTTTTATTGTTATTTAATTTCAAATTTTACGAGTATAGACTCGGTAGATTGTTTCAATGCCAAAAGATGAACTTTCATTCCCGAATGGACAAACCGTTAAAAGCTTCTCCATGGAGATAGTTGAGTAATTCCAAACCATCAAATTTGATAGGTTTACACTTTTTGTTGTTTTTTACATCCTAATTTACTTGTATACACTTTGTAGATTACTTCGTGTCCAAAGGACCAATTTTCGTTCTTAATTGAAAAAACTAGTTAAAAGCTGCTCTGAGGACAAAGTTGGGCAAATCTGAACCACGAAGGTTGGTCGGTGTGCACTTTTTATTGTTATTTCTATCTCAAATGGACAAAACCGGTGAAAGCTCCTCCATGTAGAGAGTTGAGTAATTTAAACCCTTAAAGTTGGTCGGTCTACATTTTTTATTATTATTTTATTTCAAATTATACGAGTATAGACTCTGTAGATTGTTTCGATGCCAAATGACAAACTTGCGTTCACTAATGGACAAATTTTGAACCATCAAATTTGATAGGTATACACTTTTTTTGTTGGTTTATGTTCAAATTTACTGGTATACACTTTGTAGATTGTTTCATTTTCGAAAGACCAACTTCCGTTCTTAATTGAAAAAAACCGTTAAAAACTCATCTATGGAGGAAATTGGGCAATTTCAAACCACCAAAGTTGATCGGTATACACTTTTGATTGTTATTTTATTTCAAATTTTATAAGTATAGACTCCGTATATTGTTTTGTTCCCAAAAGACCACCTTTTTCCGAAATGGACAAGACCATTAAAAGTTCCTCCATGGAGATAGTTGAGCAATTCCGAACTACCAAAGTTTATATGTATACACTTTTTGTTGTTGTTTTATGTCCAGAGTTATTATTATGCATTTCGTACAATATTTTGTTGTCAAAAAGATTAACTTTCGATCTCAAATGGAGAAAATCATTAAAAGCTCCTCTATTGAGAGAATTGAGAAATTTCAAACCATCAAAGTTGGTTAGTGTACATTTTTCATTGTTATTTTATGTCAAATTTTATAGGTATATGTTATAGATATTACCTCAAAACGGAAACCAAGAGATTGAAATAAACTTCACCGGCTTGAGTCACGAACTAGGTCGCTTTCTTTAAGACGATTCGCAGCTCCGCCTCTTCTGTGCAAGCAGTGATTCGGCTGCGTCGTCCCTAGGATAAAACAAGCCCAATACACCTTTTGTATCAGTGATTTACGTGTTTTCTCTCTAAAAAATGTTTTTCTGTAATTCTGTATTTGAACCCGAGCTTACCTCCATGTTTTTTAAAGTAAAAAAGAAAACGTTTGTTTCCAAAAACAGTTTCCCCAAAATCAGTTGGGTAATCAAAATGCTTCCATAAAAGCAGCAAAACGTGTTTTGATTTATAACCAAATCAATGACTCAATCAATTCAAACGTTAAAAAAATCAATTATAAGATCAATGCCAAAACGTTCAAAAAATGTTTGAAAAAGGAAAGAAAAAGTTCTAAGTGTGGAAGGAAGAAATCAAAGGCCCGAAGAGCCCCAAGGCCCAAGTCCCATCTTTGACCTATATATATATATATTTTATTGTATGTAGTAGGGACCCCTTGAACTTGGGTTTCTAACTTTGAGTATCCAAAACCTTAACCATGCCTACGCTCTTCAATTCATTGAATCATTAACACAAAGAAATTCTTTTAAATATACTCAAAACATCAACAATCCCCCACTTATATTTAAAAGAAAAGTAAGCTCACGATTCTTGAGAAAACAGTCGAGAAATGTCTATAAGTAAAGGTGTTTTGTAAACTTGAACCTTTACGTAGTGATAGATCATTCAATGTATAAGGATAAATAGTGAGATACTTTTGAACTATCTTCCTAGGATATACAAAGTAGAATTATCACACACAATTCTCCTAACACGCAATTCAGAAGCCAGCACGTTTCGGCCATGTGCTTATATCCCAGTTTTAGTATATGCTCTAAAGAATTTGCCAAGTTCTTATAGAATGTGGCCCCACATTCACATATACATAGGTGAGACTATCAAAGATGTTTATGTAGGATAACATCCCACTATTGCTATAGATCTCATTAAGAGTTTAAAAAACTCCTTTTATGACGCTACAGAGTGTCATGCAATAGGAATGAGCTAGGAGAATAAGACTCCAAATATGTTTGCATGACTTCATTTGTATCACTAATGACTTGTTCTTCCCATTGAACCTTTTTGCGGGATCTCCACTCAACAGGTTGGGTTACCATTATTAGTGACTCATTTTTCGATTGGCTTTAGCCCCATTCCTTTCGAGGTATCCCATACCTTTTCACGTGCTAATCCTTTCGTCAAAGGATCAGCAAGATTCTTTGAGGACTGTACATAATCCACTCTTACAACACCTGTAGAAAGATACTCTCTAACAGTACTATGCTTCCGACGAATATGTCGACTTTTTCCGTTATAATAACGATTCTAAACTCGAGCGATAGCCGCGGTACTATCACAATGGATTAGAACAGCTGGTGTTGGTCTTTCCAAAAAGGGAGTATCTAACAAAAAATTTCTCATCCAACTAGCCTCCTCACTAGTTGTAGCCAAAGCTATAAGCTCTGACTCCATAATGGACTGAGCTAGAATAGTTTGTTTCTTTGACTTCCAAGAAACAGCCCCACCAGCGATACAAAATATGTAACCACCGGTTGCTTTGGAATCATCCGAAAGGGTGTTCCAATCTGCATCGCTAAATCCCTCAAGGACAGCGGGAAACCTCTGGAAATGTAATCCTAGGTTCATGGTTCTTTTCAGATAACGCATGAGCCTTTCAATAGCAAACCAATGCTCCTCACTTGGAGAGTTAGTAAACCTGCAGAGAACCCCAACAACATATGCAATATCTGGTCGCGTGCAATCAGTGGCATATCAAAGACTACCAATTATGCTAGCATACTCAGTTTGTCTAATTCTTTCACCAGTATTTTTATACAACTTAACACTTGGATCATACGGGGAAGAAACAGGTTTGCAATCAAATTAATTATATTTACGCAACATTTTTTCAATATAATGAGATTGATCTAATGATATTCCATTACTTGTTCTAGTAATTTTAATTCCAAGAATAAGGTCAGCCTCTCCAAGATCCTTCATATCAAAATTCTTGCTAAGTAAAATTTTTACTTCATTTACAGCATCAATATGTGATCCAACTATCAACAAATCATCCACATATAAGCATATTATAGTGCATACATTATCAATAAACTTATAATATACACACTTGTCACTTTCATTTATTCTAAAACCATGACTAATAACCAACGAATAACCAACGAATCAAATTTGTCATGCCACTGTTTTGGTGCTTGCTTAAGGCCATATAAAGAATTTTCTAATTTACATACCTTATGCTCTTGCCCTAGAATAATAAAACCTTCAGGCCGATCCATGTATATTTCTTCTTCCAAATCACCATTCAAGAAGGCTGTCTTAACATCCATTTGATGCACAATTAAATCATTAACAACAGCAATAGCGAGTAAAATAAGAATAGATGTAATTCTGGTGACAGGAGAGTAAGTATCACAAAAATCAATATTTTCTTTTTGTCTAAACCCTTTAGCAACTAGTCTTGCTTTATATTTTTCTATAGAACCATCAGCTTTCAGTTTTTTTTTTAGTATCCATTTACATCCTATAGCTTTACATCCAGGAGGTAAGTCGTAGTTATTTCCAAGTTTTATTTGACTGTAACGAATCCATTTCATCATTTACAGCTTCTTGCCATAATTCAGAATCCGTAGATTTCTATGCCTCTTCTAAAGTAACAGGATCACCTTCTAACGTAAACGCATAAAAATCAGATCCAAAATCTTTCGCTACCCTAGGTATTACGCTTCTTATTAACTCAGGTGTAGTTGTATCTAGTTCTTTTTGTTTTAACAAATCAGATTCATCGATGCCATTATCTCCACTTGAACCCCCACTATTTCTAGATTTAAAAGGAAACTTATCCTCGAAAAATTCAGCATCAAGCGATTCGATAACCACACTATTTTTAATATCATATAACCTATATGCTTTGCTATTTATTGCATATCCAATAAAAACAAACTCATATGCTCTACTAGCTAGTTTAGACCTTTTTGGATCCGGTATTCTAACATATGCCAAACATCCCCAATTAGGTTTTCTATTTAACCACAATTCTATAGGAGAAACATTATTTTTAGAATTAGGTACTCTATTCAAAACATAACATACAGTTAAAATAATTTCTCCCCACCAATAAGAAGTACTACCAGAATTTAACAATGTAGCTACAACAAGTTCACACAAAGTTCTATTTTTCCTTTCAGCTTTTCCATTCATTTATGGTGAATAAGGTGCAGTTACTTCATGAATTATGCCAATATTTTCATATAGCTTATTAAATTCTATAGAACAATATTCAGTACCTCTATCACTATGCAATTTCTTAATCTTTTTCCCAAACTGATTTTCAATTTCTTTTATAAAGACTCGAAATATATCAAGAGCTTCACTTTTATGCCTCATCAAATAAACATATGTATAATTTGAATGATCATCGATAAATGTGATAAAATATCGTTTTCCATTTCTAGTTAACACGCCTTCAAATTCACATATATCTGAATGTATTAAATCAAGAGGCTCAGATTTTCGTTCTACTGATTTATGCGGAGTTTTGGTGATTTTAGCTTGACTACATGATTCACACTTATCAAAATCATCCAATGATACATTCGGAATTATACCTAGACTGCTCATATTTTTAATTAATCTTTTGTTAATATGACAAAGTCTAGCATGCCAAACATTAAAGGAACTAACAATATAAGAAGAAGATGCAACATTTTTATTCATATCAATGTTGAGTTTGAACATACCATCACAAGCATATCCCTTACCCACAAAAGAGCCATTTTTGGTGGTGATATATTGATCAGAACCAATATTCTGGACAAACCCAGCCTTATTGAGTACAAAGCTAGAAACAAGATTCTTTCTCATTTCTGGAGTGTGCAGAACATCCTTAAGAAGGAGTGTTCTTCCAAAAGTAAACTTTAATTCCATGTTGCCAACACCAGCAACCTTAGTGGTGTGGGAGTTACCCAACAACACTTTCATATCTTTTTCTTCAAAATAACTCTTGAACCAAGAACGATCATAACAAATGTGTCGACCAGCACCAGAATCTGCCCACCACCCCTCAGATCCAGAAATCATATTGATTTCAGTAATCATAGCCACAAGTGGCTCCTCCTCAATCATATTGGCTTGAGCTATAGATTTACGATTTCTGCAGTTTCGAGCCATATGACCAGGTTTATTGCAAGCAAAACACATAAACTGATTGTTGTTTTGTGTTTGCTGCCTTGAAGGGGGCCTATTATTGCTCTTGTTCTAGTTGTAACTCTTCTTGTTGTTATTCTGGTTGAATCTCCGATTCTGGTTTTGGTTGTGGTTTGGCTTCATCACTTTCTTGTTTGTCTTCAAGTGCGCTGGAGTTTTATTATTGTCATTTGAGACAACAAAAACCTTCTCTTTTGAATTTTTTTCAAGCCTCCTCCTCAACTCTGATTTTGGTGATGAGACTTTCCATCGAAAATTCCTTTGTCTTATGGCGCAGCTCCTTCTTGAAGTCATTCCAGCTTCGTGGCAATTTATCAATCATCACAGCAACATGAAACTGCTCATCAATCTACATACCTTCAGGCAAAATTTCATGAGTAATTTTCTGGAGTTCATGTGTCACGCCCCGTTTCCGGAAACGCGACTGGGTGCTCTCTCCGCACCCTTCCTAGGTCACTAGTGTGAACATCCGGGATCAACCGGAAATCCGGCGGCACCTCCCCGTATATCGGAGAGTGCCCACCTGCATCAGAAACGCAGCAACAACAACATCACACTAGCAATCTAGTAACATAGGCCTCGGGCCTCAACCACATGCAATCCTGACCCTAGGCCTCAGGCCATCCATTACCAGCATGCACAAACTGATGGCATCACATATAAATCAACACACAGATTTATAACACATCAAATATAACCATATATCAACATCTACATCCACATACAAGCACCACCGTGCCAAATGGTTATATTCTCTCAACATAGATATACTACATACACCCACATGCATAGAGTATATCTCTAGCACCCTATTCTATCCAGGGCCATCCATGACACGACCTTCTCACCGATCCGCAGCACCAGTACCTGTACCAGTGTCTCCTGTGGAAGGAAGAAAGTAAAGGAGTGAGCTAGAAGCTCAGTAGGGTATGAAGTAAACATCAATATAAGCTGAACCAAAGGAAAGTAATGCATCAATATGTTCCTACCACATGAACGTATACTCAACAATTCACATCAACATTTACCCGGATAACCCCTTCGGAGCATAACAACCACAATATCATTGCAACTCAATGAAATATTGCACGGGAGCAAGCTCACCACAACCAACCACTCCTAGGATCATCCGGTTGCGTGAACCTATCATGCCCGCACCCCACAAGGCAAGTCACTCTTGACCTTACCCCTAGTGCGTTATCCTACTTGGAGTTCACATGACTCAGTGGTAACTCTCATCACCTCGTCATCCCCCCAAGTAGCTTTCAAGAAACCTAAAGGTTCCCGAGTCCATACCCGGTCCCCCATGCAACTCTAATGCATTATGTCATGACATGTTGAATAGATATATATGAACAACCTACATATATATATACATAACTACCATGATGCATGAACGGAAATCACATCGTGTCCATAGGAGATGGAACACACACACTCGGGTCATGCAACATCAAGAATCAACAAGAATCACAATTAGGGTTCGTTTCCCCTTAGGAGCAATTAAGGCGGAAACACAAATGGAACGACCAATGAGGAATCGAAAAGCTCTTTACATATCAAAAACGAACGATAGAAAGTATGGTTGGAAATCCCCTACCTCGTGTCGAGTAAATTACCACAATTTCCCAAATTCCATTCCTAGGGTTCCGGTTTGCCCAAACCTACAATGTGGCATAACCGAACCCTCACAAGCATCAATAAACAACCAACAACTCATATAAACATCAATTATATCCAAAATTTCGAGATTACTCACCTTCTCTCTCTAGAAATTTCTCCAAAATCCTCCAAACTCAACCCAAGCTCAACTCTACTCCAAATCACAAACCAATCTACATAAACATCCAAAATCAACCTATAAACAATATATCTAAAGCATAGAACTCAACTCTTCAAGAATCTAGCAAATCCAGAAAAACCTAGAATTTACAAAAACTATGAAAAACTTACCAAATCACTTGAATCAACCTTGAATCTTCCTTACTTAGCTTCAAGGATCATCAATCCACAATCGCCAAGTCAATCTCTTGCCAAAATCTCCTTCTCTCTCTTCTTCTCTCTCACTTTCTCTCTCTAGACGGGCTCCCAAGGTTGGAAATGCCCAGAAATGCCTAAAACTAAGCTTAAAAACTGATTTCCCGATAATCGTCCGGACGCCTCAAGTGACCGTCCGGACGCTTGCCTCTTCCTCCACTCTCTGCCCACTTCGCAGGCTTAACCGTCCAGACGCCTCGTTAAGGTGTCCGGACGGTCTACTGTTCACAGCACCAAAACTTCCTCTAAAAACTTCTCTGCCTCAGTTCCTGCACAAACCGTCCGAACGGCTGTTTTAAGCGTCCGGAAGGTCTCTGTTTTTCAGAAACCCAATTTTCCTAAATTTTATTTTCCGGCTCGGTTCAAGCTTCGATTTGATATATTACGGGCCCGAAACGGACATGTATACTAAAAGTTATGACCCATTTACTGAACCAAGCTCAAAACCATTATTCCATGATTCCGTACCTCACGGATCATCCGAGGTTCGACTCAAACTTAAATCTTTTTGGGTCGGGGTTTCACATCATGAGATTGTGAGACAATAGATTTTTCTTCAACCATTTGATACTTCAAATGTCGACTAACATCATATTTCTTAGACCCAGCCTCTTCAGTATCATATTTCTTTTGCAAGGCATCCCAAACATCTTTAGCAGTCTTAAAAGAGGAATAGTAGTCATACAGATCATCACTTAAGGCATTCAAAATATAGTTCTTGCATAAAAAATCATCAGAATCCCAATTAGCTATTTCTTTTGTATTCTCAGCAGTAGGAGGATCAACTTGAGAAGGCTTAATAGTAGAAACAGAATAAGCAACCTTTTTCATGGTAATATAAAACATCTTATTTTTCCATCTCTTGAAATGCATACCATCAAACCTAAATGGTTTGTTGTTGTTATTATCAGCACCCGCAACAGACTTTTTCTCAATCTCCATGGCAGAAGAATTTCGTCTTAAAATTGTTATAGATATTACCTCAAAAGGCAACCAAGAGATTGAAAGAAACTTCACCGGCTTGAGTCACGAACTAGGTCAATTTCTTTAAGAGATTCGCAGCTCTGCCTCTTGTGTGCAAGCAGTGATTTGGCTGCGTCGTCCCTAGGATAAAACAAGCCTAGAACACCTTCTATATCAGTGATTTTTGCACAGAAAATCACCGTTCGAATTTAAGTGTTTTCTATTTCTATCTTTCTCTCTAAAAAATGTTTTTTCTGTAAGATCAATGCCAAAACATTCAAAAAATGTTTGAAGAAGGAAAGAAAAAATTCTAAATGTGGAAGGAAGAAATCAAAGGTCCCAAGGCCCAAGGCCCATCTTTGACATATATATATTTTATTGTATGTAGTAGGGACCCCTTGAACTTGGGTTTCTAACTTTGAGTATCCAAAACCTTAACCATGCCTACACTCTTCAATTCATTGAATCATTAACACATAGAAATTCTTTTAAATATACTCAAAACATCAACAGTATAGGCAACATAGATCATTTCGATGCCAAAAGATCAACTTTCTATCTCAAATTGACAAAACCGCTAAAATCCCCTTCATGTAGAGAGTTGACTAATTCAAACCATCTAAGTTGGTCGATCTCACTTTTTACTTTTATTTATGTCAAATTTTACGTGTATGTCTCCGTAGATTGTTTCGATGCCCAAAGACAAACTTTCGTTCACGAATGGACAAACCGTTAAAAGCTTCTCGATTGAAAGAGTTGAGAAATTTCGAACCATCAAATTTGATAGGTACTTTTTTTTTGGTGGTTTATGTCAAAATTTACTTGTATACACTTCGTAGATTTTTTTGTTTTCGAAAGACCAATTTTCATTCTTAATTGGAAAAAACCGTTAAAAGCTCCACTATTGTTATTTCATGTCAATGTACATTTTTTATTGTTATTTCATGTCAAATTCTACGAGTATAGGCTCCATAGATTGTTTCGATGCCAGAAGACCAACTTTCTATCCTAAATGGAGAGAGTTGAGCAATTCCAAACCATCAAAGTTGGTCGATCTACACTTTTTATTGTTATTTTATGTCAAATTTTATGAGTATAGACTCTGTAGATTGTTTCGATGCCGAAACAACTAACTTTCTATCTCAAATGGTCAAATTTTGTCGGTGTTCACGTTTGTTTGTTATTCTATGTCAAATTTTACAAGTATAGGCTCCGTAGATTGTTTCATTGCCAAAAAAAAAACTTTCATTCCCAAATGGACAAAACCATTAAAAGTTCCTCCATGGAGAAAATTAAGTAACTATGAACCATCGAAGTTGATAGGTGTGTACATTTTATTGTTCCTTTATGCTCAAATTAACTAGTTTACACTTCGTAGATTGTTTCCTTGTCAAAAACACCGACTTTCATTCTCAAATGAATAAAATCGTAAAAAGCTCCTTCATGGAGAGAATTGAGTAATTCTTAGTCATCAAAGTTGATAGGTGTGGACTTTTTATTGTTGATTTATGTCCAAATTTACTACTATACGCTTCGTAGATTATTTGTTGTCAAAAAGACGAACCTTTGATCTCAAATGAACAAAACTGTTAAAAGCTCCTCTGCTCAAAAAATTGAGCAATTTTGAACAATCAAAGTTGGTTGGTGTACACTTTTTATTGTTATTTTATGTCAAATTTTACAAGTATAGGCTTCATAAATTGTTTTGATGCCAAAAGAACAACTTTCTATCTCAAATGGACAAAACAGTTAAAATCTCCTTCATGGACAGAGTTGAGCAATTCCAAAATATCAAACGTGGTCGATGTACACTTTTTATTGTTATTTTATGTCAAATTTTATGAGGATAGACTCCGTGGATTGTTTCGATACCAAAAGACGAACTTTTGTTTCCAAATGGAAAAATCATTAAAAGCTCCCCCATGGAGAGAGTTGGTTGCTTTATGTCCAAATTTACTAGTATACGCTTCGTAGATTGTTTCGTTTCCGAAAGTCCAACTTTCGTTTTGAATTGGACAGAATTGTTAAAAGTTCCTCTATCGAGAGAGTTGAGCAATTTCAAACCATCAAAGTTTGTCAGTGTACACTTTTTATTGTTTTTTATGCCAAATTTTACAAGTATGGACTCTGTAGATTGTTTTTTCCCAAAAGACCAAATTTCGTTCCCAAATGGACAAAACCGTTAAAAGCACCTCCGTGGAGAGAGTTAAGCAATTTTGAACCATCAAAGTTGATGGATGTCCACTTTTTATTGTTGATTTACGTCCAAATTTTCCAGTATTCACTTCGTAAATTATTTCATTGTCAAAATAATATTTTTCATTCTCAATTTGACAAAATCGTTAAAAAATCTCTATCGAGAGAGTTGAGCCTTTTCGAACCATCAATGTTTCTCGGTGTATACTTTTTATTATTCTTTTATGTCAAATTTTACCAGTATAGACTCCATAGATTGTTTCGTTGCCAAAAGATCAACTTTCGTTCCTAAATGAACAAAATCGTTAAAACCACCTCTATGGAGAGAGTTCATCAATTTCAAACCATCAATGTTGATGGGCGTGCACTTTTTGTTGTTAATTTATGTCAAAATTTTTGAGTATTCACTTCATAGATTATTTCATTGTCAAAAGAACAACTTTCGTTCACAATTTGACAAAACCATTAAAAGCATCTCTATCGAGAGAGTTGAGCACTTTCAAACCATCAATGTTGCTCAGTGTACACTTTTTATTATTCTTTTATGTCAAATTTTACAAGTATAGACTTCGTAGATTGTTTCGTTGCCAAAAGATGACCTTTCGTTATAAAATGGACAAACTCGTTAAAAGCTCCTCCATGGAGAGACTTGAGCAATTCCAAATCATCAAAGTTGATTGGTGTGGAATTTTTCTTGTTGCTTTATGTCAAAATTTTCTAATATTTCCTTCCTAGATTATTTTGTTATGAAAAGAACAAATTTTGTTCTCATTTGGACAAAACCGTTAAAAGTAGCTCTATCGAGAGAGTTAAGCAATTTCGAACAATCAAATTTTGTTGGTCCACACTTTTTATTGTTCATTTATGTCAAATTTATGAGTATAGACTCTGTAAATTGTTTCATTGGAAAAAGACAAATTTTCTTTCCCAAATGGACAAAACCATTAAAAGTTTCTCCATGGAGAGAATTTAGTAATTTCGAACAATCAAAATTTGTAGATGTGCATATTTTATTGTTACTTTATGTCCAAATTTACTAGTATACACTTCGTAGACTGTTTCACTGTCAAAAGGACCAACTTTCGATCTCAAATGGAGAAAACCATTAAAAGCTTCTCTATCGAGAGAATTGAGTATTTTTGAACCATCAAAGTTGGTCGATGTACACTTTTTACTGTTATTTTATGTCAAATTTTATGAGTATAGGCTCCGTGGATTGTTTCGTTGCCAAAAGACCAACTTTCGTTCTAAAATGGACAAAACTGTTAAAAACTCCTCTATGGAGAGTGTTGAGCAATTCAAAACCATCAAAGTTGATGGGTGTGCAGTTTTTATTGTTTTTTATCTCCAAATTTGCTAGTATATGCTTCGAAGATTTTTTCGTTGTCAAAAAGACAAACTTTCGATCTCAAATGGACAAAACTGTTAAAAACATCTCTATCGAAAGAGTTGAGTATTTTCGAACCATCAATGTTGCTCGATGTACACTTTTTATTATTCTTTTATGTCAAATTTAATAAGTATAGACTCCGTAGATTATTTTGTTGCCAAAAGACCAACTTTCGTTAACAAATGGACAAACTCGTTAAAAGCTCTTGCATGAAGAGATTTGACCAATTCCGGACCATCAAAGTTGATTGGTGTGCACTTTTTATTGTTGCTTTATGTCCAAATTTTCTAGTATTCCCTTCCTAGATTATTTTGTTATCAAAGAACAAATTTCCTTCTCATTTGGACAAAACCTTTAAAAGCAACTCTATCAACAGAGTCAATGTGAAACCCCGACCCAAAAATGTTGTGAAATTTTGATGTTTGAGCAAAGGGGGAAAACTGGACTAGGCGCACCAAGGGGCGCCTAGGCGCTGCTCCTTGTCCAGTGAGTGGCTAGTAGGGAAGGAGACCAGAAGAAGAGAAACTGGACCAGGCGCACCTCAGGGCGCCTAGGCGTAGCGCCCAGTCCAGCAAACACCAAATGGGCACGGATGATGAGGAATTTAAACTAGACCAGGCGCACTGCAGGGCGCCTACGCGCTGCGCCCAGTCTAGTAGGATAGGGAAAAGGAGTAGGCGCCTAGGCGGTCGCCAAGGCACACCTTGCCTAGGCGTGAAAACCCTGCACTCCCAGAATGGCGCCCAAAGTAGTGCGCCTTGGGAAGCTCTAGTAGGCCAGAGCGCCTAGGCGCAACCCGTGTTTCATATGTTGAAACGCGAGGTTGTTTTCTTTTCATTGCTTCTGAGTGGTCCGATTTTTAGAGAGAGAAATAGAGAGAAATAGAGAGAGAAAAGAGTATTGGAGTGATTCTTAGAGATTGGAGATTGGTTTTAAATATTGGGAGAAGATTCAAGGAAGATTCAAGTGTTTGAGGTAAGGTTTCTTGACTTCCTATTTCTAGGGTTTGGAGTAGATCTTGTTAGTTTTGTTTAGAGTTGATTCCTATGGTTTAGATATGTTGATTCTAGGTCATATGTGGTTGTGTATGTAGGTTTGATTCTCGTTTAGGATTTGAGTTCCATAAGGTTGAGGTTTGGGGGTTTGAGAAGAACCCTAGAGAGAGAAAGTAAGTTTTCTCAATTTAGTTGTTTAATTTATATTGGTTATGATATGTTGAGTTGTTTTGGATGATCATTAGTGTTCGATTGTGTGAAATTGTTAGGTTGGTGAAACGGGGTCTAAAAACCCTAAGTGTGAGATTTTGGTGAATTGCTCGACACGAGGTAGGGGATTTCCAACCATTCTTTCTATCGTTTGTATTCAATATTTAAAGAGCGTTTCGATTCCTCATTGGTCATTCTATTTGTGTTTCCGCCTTAATTGCTTCTAAGGGGAAACGAACCTTGCTTGTGGAATATTGTTGATTTTGATGTTGCATGACCCGATTGTGTGTGTTCTATCACCTATTGGCACGATGTGATTTCCGTTCATGCATCATGGTAGTTATGTATATATATATGTAGGATATTCATATATATATATATATATATATATATATATATATATATATATCTTTTCGGCATGACATGGCATAAATGCATTAGCGTTGCATTGGGGATCGGGTATGGACTCGGGGCTCCATAGGATTCTTGAAAGCTACTTGGAGGGATGACGAGGTGATGAGAGTTACCACCAAGTCATGTGATCTCCAAGTAGGATAACGCACTAGAGTATGGTTAATGAGGGACCTTGCCTGGAATGGTGCGGGCGTGATAGGTTGGCGCAACCGGGTAATCCAAGAGCGTTTGATGTTGGGGAGCTTGCTCCTATTCAATATTACATGGATAGCTGGCCATGATATTGATGAGTTGATGTGGTGAGCTTGCTGACTTTCGATATTACATAGGATGAGCCATGGTATCGATGAGGTTTGCTCATTGAGGGGATTGGCCGGATTGATGTTCTATGTGATTGTTGATTATGCGTGCATGTGGTAGATTTCATATTGTTGCATAACCTATTGTTCGGATTCGGCCTTTAAACGTTTTATACTCTTAACCCTACTGAGCTTCTTGCTCACTCTTGTGAAACCCCGACCCAAACTTTTTGGAAATTTTTGATGTTTGCACAAAGGGGAAAAACTGGACTAGGCGCACCAGGGGGCGCCCTAGTAGCATGCCTAGGCGGTGTGCGCCTAGGCGTGTGCAAAGGTGCGCCCAATGGCGCCTAATCAATTGAAGTAGGGAAAAAGGGAGTCCAGAAAAGAGAGGCACGGAAGTCATCTCGGTAAGCAAAGAAGAAAAGTAGCTGGGCAGCAATGCCCTATCGAGGTTACTTCCTCAGTATAGTGAAACACCTGGACCTACCAAGGTGAAAAGCATTTAAGTGCAACCCCCAACAATAATTAGGGGACCCAGGTTAATAATGGCTCTAAATCCTATATAAAGCTCTCAAAGTCAGGTATTATTTTCATAATCACAATTTTGGAACTCTAATGAAGAGAGAGAGCTCTAGTCCGAGGAGCTCGCTTGATTTCATAATACGACCTGACTTGAGTGTCGGAGAGCCAACGCTAGAGGACTACCTCTGGTGCGGCCTTTAGCTCATCTTTGTTCATTGTGCAGGACTGCTTGGCTGGTCGGTTCCTTGGAAGGACCTACATGTTTGGAAATCTCGCTTGGCTAGTAAGCAGCCAGGCAGCCTGGCTTGTAAGCTGCCTGACTGCCTGGTTGGTAAGCTGCCTGGCTACCTAGCTGGTAAGCTGACAGACTGCCTGGCTAGTCTACCAGGACAACCTTGCCTGGCTGGTCGGATTCTTGGGAGGATATTCATGCTCGGTATCTGTGCATAACTTCAGGTCTGACCAACTGATCGTCTTCTCGATACTGGCACCTTTTTGACGTCATCATCCTCCATGGAGCGAGTTGAGCAATTTCGAACCATCAAAGTTTGTACGCTTTGTAGATTGTTTCGTTTCCAAAGACCAACTTTAGTTCTCAATTGGACAAAACCGTTAAAACCTCATCCATTAAGAGAGTTGAGCAATTTCAAACCATCAAAGTTTGTACGCTCTGTATATTGTTTTATTGTCAAAAGACTAACTTTCTTTTCCAAATGAACAAAACCGTTAAAAGTTCCTCCATGTAGATTGTTGAGCGATTCCGAACTATCAAAGTTGATAGGTATACACTTTTTCTTGTTGTTTTATGTCCAAAGTTACTATTATGCTTTTCATATATTTTTTTCCTCTCAAAAAGATTAACTTTCGATCTCAAATGGAGAAAACCGTTAAAAGCTCATCTATCGACAGAATTGAGAAATTTCGAACCATCAAAGTTGGTTGGTGTACAATTTTTATTGTTATTTTATGTCAAATTTTATGAGCATCGGCTCCATAGATTGTTTCGATGCTACGGGACCAACTTTCTATCTCAAATGGACAAAACCATTAAAAGCTCCTCTATGGAGCGAGTTGAGTAATTTTGAACCATCAAAGTTGGTCGGTGTACACTTTTCATTGTTATTTTATGTCAAATTTTACGAGTAGGAGCTCCATAGATTGTTTCGATGCCAAAAGACCAACTTTTTGTCTTAGATGAACAAAACCGTTAAAAGCTCCTCCATGGAGAGAGTTGAGAAATTCTGAACCATCAAAGTTGGTCGGTGTACACTTTTTATTGTTATTTTATGTCAAATTTTACGAGAATAGAATCCGTAGATTGTTTCGATGGCAAAAGAAAAACTTTTGCTCCCAAATGGACAAACCCTTAAAAGCCCTTTCATGGAATGAGTTCATCAATTCGGAACAATCAAATTTCATAGGTATACAATTTTTTTGTTGCTTTAAATCCAAATTTACTTATATACGATTCGTACATTGTTTCGTTTCCGAAAGACCAACTTTCTATCTCAAATGGACAAAACCGTTAAAAGCTCCTCCATGGAGCGAGTTGAGCAATTTTGAACCATCAAAGTTGGTCGGTGTACACTTTTCATTGTTATTTTATATCAAATTTTAGGAGTATGAGCTCCATAGATTGTTTCGATGCCAAAAGACCAACGTTTTGTCTTAGATGAACAAAACCGTTAAAAGCTCCTCCATGGAGCGAGTTGAGAAATTCTGAACCATCAAAGTTGGTCGGTGTACATTTTTTATTATTATTTTATGTCCAATTTTTCGAGTATAGGCTCCACAGATTTTTTCGATTGCAAAAGACAAACTTTTTATCTCAAATGGACAAAACCGTTAAAAGCTCCTCCATGGTGCAAGTTGAGCAATTTTGAACCGTCAAAATTGGTTTGTGTACACTTTTTATTATTATTTGATGTCAAATTTTATGAGAATAGAATCCGTAGATTGTTTCCATGCAAAAATACAAACTTTTATTTGCAAATGGAGAAACCACTAAAAGCTCCTCCATGGAGAGAGCTGAGAAATTTTGAACCGTCAAATTTGATAGGTATACACTTTTTTTTGTTGGTTTATGTCAAAATTTACCATTATACGCTTTGTTGATTATTTCCTTCCCAAAAGACCAACTTTCGTTTTCAATTTGACAAAATCTTTAAATGCTCATTTATCGAAAGAGTTCAACAATTTTGAGCCATCAAAATTGGTTGTTGTACACTTTTTATTGTTATTTTATGTCAAATTTTTTGAGTATAGGCTCCATAGATTTTTTTCGATGCCAAAGGACCAACCTTCTATCTCAAATGGATAAAACCGTTAAAAGCTCCTCCATAGAGCAAGTTGAGCAATTTCGAACCAAAAAGTTGGTCGGTGTACACTTTTTATTCTTATTTTTGTCAAATTTTACGGGTATAGACTCCACAGATTATTTCGATGCCAAAATACAAACTTTTGATCCCAAATAAACAAACCATTAAAAGCACCTCCATGAAGAGAGTTGAGCAATTTAGAACCATCAAATTTTATAGGTATACATTTTTTTTGTTGCTTTAAGTCCAAATTTACTTGTATATGCTTCGTAAATTGTTTCATTTCTGGAATACCAACTTTAGTTTTCAATTGGACAAAACTGTTAAAACCTCCTCCATCAAGAGAGTTTAGCAATTTAAAGCCATCAATGTTGGTCGGTATACACTTTTTATTGTTATTTTATGTCAAATTTTTTGAGTATAGACTCCGTATATTGTTTTGTTGCCAAAAGACCAACATTCTTTTCCAAATAGAAAAAACCATTAAAAGTTCCTCCATAGAGATAGTTGAGCAATTCCGAACTATCAAAATTGATAGGTATACACTTTTTTCTGTTGTTTTATGTCCAAAGTTACTATTATGCGCTTCGTAGATCGTTTTGCTCTTAAAAAGATTAACTTTTGATCTCAAATGGAGAAAACCATTAAAAACTCCTCTATCGACAGAATTGACAGAATTGAGAAATTCTGAACCATCAAAGTTGTTCGGTATACACATTTTATTGTTATGGTATGTCAAACTTTATGTGAATAGGCTCCATAGATTGTTTCGATGCCAAAGGACCAACTTTCTATCTCAAATGGACAGAATTGGTTGATGTATACTTTTTATTGTTATTTTATGTGAAATTTTGGGAGTATGGTCTCCATAGATTATTTTGACGCCAAAATACTAACTTTCTATCTTAGATGGACAAAACCGTTAAAAGCTCCTCTATAGAGCGAGTTAAACAATTTCGGACCATCAAAGTTGGTGGTGTACACTTTTTATTATTATTTTATGTCAAATTTTGTGAGTATAGAATCCGTAGATTGTTTTGATGCCAAAAGACAAACTTTTGTTCCCAAATAGACAAACCCTTAAAACCTCCTTCATGGAAAGAGTTGAGAAATTTGGAACCATCCAATTTGATAGGTTTACATTTTTTTGTTGCTTTAAATCCCAATTTACTTTTATATGATTCGTTCATTGTTTCATTTTCGAAAGACCAACTTTAATTCTCAATTGGACAAAACCGTTAAAAGCTCCTCTATCAAGAGAGTTGAGCAATTTTAAATCATCAAATTTCGTCGGTGTACACGTTTTATTGTTATTTTATGTCAAATTTTATGAGTATAGACTCCGTATATTGTTTCGTTGCGAAAAGACCAACTTTTGTTCCCAAATGAAGAAAACCGTTAAAAGCTCATTTATGGAGAGAGTTGAGCCATTCTAAACCATCAAAGTTGGTCAGTCTAGACTTTTTATTATTATTTTATGTCAACTTTTACGTGTATAGACTCCGTATGTTGTTTCAATGCCAAAAGACCAACTTTCGTTCCTAATTGGAAAAAATCGTTTAAAGCTTCTCCATGGAGAGAGTTGAGAAATTTCGAACAATCAAATTTGATAGGTATGTACTTTTTTATATTGTTTCGTTTCAGAAAGACCAACTTTTGTTCTCAATTGGACAAAACTGTTAAAAGCTCATCTATCGAGAGAGTTTAGCAACTTCAAACCATCAATGTTGGTCGGTGTGTACACTCTTTGTTGTTACTTTTTGTCAAATTCTACGCGTATAGGCTTCATAGATTATTTCGATGTCAAAAGACAAACTTTCATTCACGAATGGACAAAACCGTTAAAAACTTCTCCATGGAGAGAGTTGAGAAATTCCAAACCATCAAATTTGATAGGTATACACTTTTTTTGTTGGTTTATGTCAAAATTTACTAGTGTACGTTTCGTAGATTGTTTCATTGCGAAAAGACCAACTTTCGTTCCGAAATGGAAAAAACCGTTAAAGGCTCCTCCATGGAAAGAGTTGAGCCATTTCAAACCATCAAAGTTGGTTGGTCTACACTTTTTATTGTTATTTTATTTCAAATTTTACGAGTATAGACTCCGTAGATTGTTTCAATGCCAAAAAGATTAACTTTCATTCCTGAATGGACAAACCATTAAAAGCTTCTCGATGGAAATAGTTGAGTAATTCCTAACCATCAAATTTGATAGGTATATACTTTTTTTTGGTTTATGTCCTAACATACTAGTACTAGTATACGCTTCATAGATTATTTCGTGTCTGAAGGACCAATTTTCATTCTTAATGTGAAAAGACCATTAAAAGCTCCTCTAAGGACAAAGTTGGGTAAATCTGAACCCGAAGGTTGGTTGGTGTGCACTTTTTATTGTTATTTCATGTCAAATTTTATGAGTATAGGCTCCATATATTGTTTTTATGCCAAAAGACCAACTTTCTATCTCAAATGAACAAAACCAATGAAAGCTCCTCCATCTAGAGAGTTGAGTAATTTAAACGATCAAGGTGGGTCGGTCTACACTTTTTATTATTATTTTATATCAAATTTTATGAGTATATATTCTCTAGATTGTTTCAATGCCAAGTGACAAACTTTCGTTCACTAATGGACAAACCATTAAAAGCTTCTCCATTGAGAGAGTTGAGAAATTCTGAAGCATCAAATTTGATAGGTATACACTTATTTTGTTGGTTTATGTTCAAATTTACTAGTATTCACTTTGTAGATTGTTTTGTTTTTGAAAGACCAACTTTCGTTCTTAATTGGAAAAAAACGTTAAAAACTCATCTATGGAGAAAATTGGGCAATTTTGAACCATCAAAGTTGGTAAGTATACACTTTTTATTGTTATTTTATTTCAAACTTTATGAGTATAGACTCCATATATTGTTTCGTTTCCAAAAGACCAACTTTTTTTCCGAAAATGGGCAAAATCGTTAAAAGTTCCTCCATGGAGATAGTTGAGCAATTCCGAACTATCAAAGTTGATAGGTATACACTTTTTGTTGTTGTTTTATGTCCCAAAGTTACTATTATGCGCTTCGTAGAATATTTTGTTGTCAAAAAGATTAACTTTTGATCTCAAATGGAGAAAATCGTTAAAAGCTCATCTATCGTGAGAATTGACAAATTTCAAACCACCAAAGTTGGTCAGTGTACACTTTTCATTGTTATTTTATGTCAAATTTTATAAGTATAGGCTCCATAGATTGTTTCGATGCCAAAAGACCAACTTTCTATCTCGAATGGACAAAACCGCTAAAAGTCCCTTCATGTAGAGAGTTAAGCAATTCAAACCATCAAAGTTGGTCGGTCTACACTCTTTACTTTTATTTATGTCAAATTTTATGTGTATAGACTCCGTAGATTGGTTCAATGCCCAAAGACAACTTTCATTCACGAATGGACAAACCATTAAAAGCTTCTCCGCGGAGAGAGTTGAGAAATTCCAAACCATCAAATTTGATTGGTACTTTTTTTGTTGGTTTATGTCTAAATTTACTTGTATATACTTCGTAGATTGTTTCATTTCTGAAAGACTAATTTTTTTCTTAATTGGAAAAAACCATTAAAAGCTCCTCTATGGAGAAAGTTGAGCAATTAAAAACCATTAAGGTTTGTCAGTATACACTTTTTATTGTTATTTCATGTCAAATTTTATGAGTATAGACTCCATAGATTGTTTCGATGCCGAAAGACCAACTTTTCATCTTAAATGGACAAAACTGTTAAATGCTCCCACATGGAGAGAGTTGAGCAACTCCAAACCATCAAAGTGGGTCGGTCTATATTTTTTATTTTTATTTTATGTCAAATTTTACGAGTATAAACTCCATAGATTGTTTCGATGCTAAAAGTCAAAATTTCATTCCTAAATGGACAAATCGTTAAAAGTTACTCCGTGGGGAGAGTTCCGCAATTTCGAACTATAAAATTTGGAAGGTATACACTTTTTTTTGTTGGTTTATGTCAAAATTTAGTAATCTATGCTTCATAGATTGTTTCAATTCCGAAAGACCAACTTTTGTTCTAAATTGGATAAAACCGTTAAAAGCTCCTTCATCGATAGAGTTGAGGAATTTCAAACCATCAAAGTTGGTTGGTGTACACTTTTTATTGCTATTTTATGTCAAATTTTATGAGTATAGAATCCGTAGTATCTTTCGTCGCCAAAAGACCAACTTTTGTTCCCAAATGGAAAAAACTGTTAAAAGCTCCTCCATGGAGAGAGTTGAGCCATTCCGAATCACCAAAGTTGGTCGGTCTACACTTTTTATTGTTATTTTATGTCAAATTTTACGAGTATAGGCTGGATAGATTTTTTCAATGATAAAAGACAAACTTTCAATCTCAAATGGACAAAACCGTTAAAAGCTCCTCTATGGAGCGAGTTTAGCAATTTCATACCATCAAAGTTGGTCGGTGTACACTTTTATTGTAATTTTATGTGAAATTTTATGAGTATAAACTCTGTAGATTGTTTCGATGCGAAAAGATAAACTTTTGTTCCCAAATAGACAAACCATTGAAATCTCCTCCATGGAAAGAGTTGGGCAATTTTGAACCATCAAATTTGATAGGTATACAATTTTTTTGTTGGCTTAAGTCCAAATTTATAAGTATACTCATCGTAGATTGTTTAACTTCTGAAAAACCTACTTTCTTTCTCAATTAGACAAAACTATTAAAAGCTCCTCTATCAAGAGACTTGAGCAATTTCAAATCATCAAAGTTGATCAATGTACACTTTTTATTGTTATTTTATGTCAAATTTTACCAGTATAGAGTCTGTAGATTGTTTCATTGTCAAAAGTCCAATTTTCATTCCCAAATTGAAAATATCGTTAAAATCTCCTCTATGGAGAGAGTTAAGCCATTAGAACCATCAATGTTGATGGGTGTGCACTTTTTATTGTTGCTTTATATCCAAATTTTCTAGTATTCCCTTCATAGATTATTTCGATTTCAAATGGACGACTTTCGTACTCAATTGAACAAAACCATTAAAAGCAGCTCTATCTAGAGAGTTGTGCATTCTTGAATCATCAACATGGTCAGTGTACACTTTTCATTCTTTTATGTCAAATTTTATGTGTATAGACTCCGTAGATTATTTTGATATTAAAAGACCAACTTTCTTTCTCAAATTGTCAAAACTGTTAAAAGTACCTCCATGAAAATAATTGAGTAATTATGAACCATCAAAGTTGATAGGTGTGCACATTTTATTGCTGATTTTTGTCCAAATTTACTAGCATAGGGTTCATAGATTATTTCGTTATCAAAAGACCAACTTTTGATCTCAAATGGGAAAATCGTTAAAAGGTTCTCAATTGAGAGAATTCAACAACTTTGAAGCATAAAAGTTTATTGGTGTACTCTTTTTAATTTTATTTTATGTCAAATTTTATGAGTATAGGCTCGATAGATTGTTTTGAAGCCAAAAGACCAACTTTCGGATCTCAAATGGACAAAACTGTTAAAAGTTCCTTCATGGAGAGACTTGAGCAATTCCGGACAATCAAAATTGGTCAGTGTATAAATTTTATTGTTATTTTATGTCAAAATTTACTAGTATAAACTTCGTAGACTGTTTCGTTGCCAAAACACAATAACTTTCGTTACCAAATGGAAATAATCGATAAAAGCTACTCCATGAAGAGAGTTGACCCATTCTAAACCATCAAAGTTGGTCGATCTATACTTTTTATTGTTATTTTATGTCATATTTTTTTAGTATAGATTCTGCATATTATTTTGTCACCAAAAGACCAACTTTATTTCCTAAATGGACAAAACCGTTAAAAATTCTTTCATGTAGATAATTCAGCAATTCTGAATTATCAAAGTTGATATTTTGTTATTGTTTGATGTCCAAAGTTACTATTATGTTCTTCGTAGATTTTTTTGTTGTCAAAAAGATTAACTTTCGATCTCAAATGTAGAAAATCGTTAAAAGCTCTTTTATCGAGAGAATTGAGAAATTTCAGACCATCAAAATTGGTCGGTGTACACTTCTCATTGTTATTCTACGTCAAATTTTATGAGTATAGGTTCCATAGATTGTTTCAATGCCAAAAGAACAACTTTCTATCTCAAATGGACAAAATCGTTAAAAGCTCCTCCATGGAGCAAAATGATCAATTCTGAACCATCAAAGTTGGTCGGTGTACACTTTTTATTGTTATTTTATATCAAATTTTATTAGTATAGACTCTGTAGATTGTCTCAATGCCAAAAGACAAACTTTTTTTTCCCAAATAGACAAACCATTAAAAGCTCCTCCAAGGAGAGATTGAGCAATTCGGAACCATGAAATTTGATAGGTATGCACTTTTTTTTGTTGTTTTAGGTCCAAATTTACTTGTATAAGCTTTATAGATTGTTTCGCTTCCGAAAGACCAACTTTAGTTCTCAATTGGGCAAAACCATTAAAAGCTCCAATATCAAGAGAGTTGAACAATTTCAAACCATCAAAGTTCATCAATGTACACTTACTATTTTTATTTCGAATTTTACAAGTGTAGACTCCGTAGAGTGTTTCGTTGCCACAAGGCCAACTTTCATTCCCAAATGAAAAAAACCGTTAAAAGCTCCTCCATGGAGGGAGTTGATCCATTCCAAACCATCAAAGTTGGTCGGTCTACACTTTTTATTGTTATTCTATGTCAAATTTTACGAGTATAGACTCCGTAGATTCTTTCGATGTGAATAGATTAACTTTCGTTCTCGAATGGATAAACCGTTAAAAGCTTTTCTATGGAGAGAGTTCAGCATTTCCACACCATCAAATTTGATAGGAATACACTTTTTTTTGTTGGTTTATGTCCAAATTTACTAGTATATGCTTTGTGGATTGTTTCAATTTTGGAAGACCAACTTTCGTTCTTAATTGGAAAAAAACTGTTAAAAGCACCTCTAGGAACAAAGTTGGACAATTCTGAACCATCAAGGTTGGTCGATGTACAGGTTTTTTTATTATTTCATGTTAAATTTTATGAGCATAAGCTTCGTAGATTGTTTCGATGCCGAAAAACCAACATTCTATCTCAAATTGACAAAACTGTTAAAAGCTTGTTCATGGAGAGAATTGAACTATACCAAACCATCAAAGTTGGTCGGTCTATACGTTTTATTGTTATTTTATGTCAAGTTTTACGAGTATAGACTTCATAGATTGTTTCGATAGCAAAAGACAAACTTTCGTTCACGAATGGACAAATCGTTAAAAGCTTCTCAATGAAGAGCGTTGAGAAATTCTGAACCATCAAATTTGATAGGTATACACTTTTTTTTGTTTGTTTATATCCAAATTTACTGGTATATAGTTAACAGATTATTTCATTTCCAAAAGACCAACTTTCGTTCTTAATTGCAAAACACCATTAAAAGCTCCTCTATGGAGAAAGTTGGGCAATTCTGAACCATTAAGGTTGGTCGGTGTACAATTTTTATTGTTATTTCATGTCAAATTTTATGAGTATAGGATCCATGGATTGTTTCAATGCCAAAAAAATAACTTTCTATTTCAAATGGACAAAATCGTTAAAAGCTTCTGCATAAAGAAAGTTGATAAATTCTAAACCATCAAAGTTGGTCGATCTACACTTCTTATTGTTATTTTATGTCAAATTTTATGAGTATAGACTCCGTAGATTGTTTCGATTCCAAAAGATGAACTTTCATTACCAAATGAACAAACTGTTAAAGGCTACTCATGGAGAGAGTTGAGAAATTCCGGACCATAAAATTTGATAGGTACACACTTTTTTTTGTTGGTTTATGTCAAAATTTACTAGTATACGCTTCGTCGATTGTTTCGTTTCCGAAATACCAACTTTTGTTCTTAATTGGACAAAACTATTACAAGCTTCTCTATCGAGAGAGTTGAACAATTTCAAACCATCCAACTTGGTCGGTGTACATTTTTTTTTATTTTATGTCAAATTTTACGAGTATAGACTCTGTAGACTCATTCGTTGCCAAAAGACCAACTTTCGTTCCCAAACGGAAAAAATCGTTAAAAGCTCCTCCATCAAGAGAGTTGAGCCATTCCGAACAATCAAAGTTGGTTGGTCTGCGCATTTTATTGTTATTTTATGTCAAATTTTATGACTATAGAATCTGTAGATTGTTTCGATTCAAGAAGATGAACTTTCGTTCTCAAATGGCCAAACCGTTAAAAGCTCCTCCATTATCGTGTTGAGAAATTCCGAACCATCAAATTTTATAGGTATATACTTTTTTTTGTTGGTTTATGTCCAAATTTGCTAGTATACATTTATGAAATAACAACTTTCAATCTTAATTGGACAAAATCGTTAAAAGCTCCTCTATGGAGAAAGTTGGGCAATTTTGAACCATCAAGGTTGGTCTGTGTACACTTTTTAATGTTATTTCATGTCAAATTTTATGAGTATAGGATCCATGGATTGTTTCGATGCCAAAAGAACAACTTTCTATCTCAAATGGACAAAACCGTTAAAAGCTTCTGCATAAAGAAAGTTGATAAATTCTAAACCATCAAAGTTGGTTGATCTACACTTCTTATTGTTATTTTATGTAAAATGTTATGAGTATAGACTCCGTAGATTGTTTCGATTCCAAAAGATGAACTTTCATTACCAAATGGACAGACTGTTAAAGGCTACTCCATGGAGAGAGTTGAGCAATTCCGGACCATAAAATTTGATAGGTACACACTTTTTTTGTTAGTTTATGTCAAAATTTACTAGTATACGCTTCGTCGATTGTTTCGTTTCCGAAATACTAACTTTTGTTCTTAATTGGACAAAACCGTTACAAGTATAGACTCTGTAGACTCATTCGTTGCCAAAAGACCAACTTTCGTTCCCAAACGGAAAAAATCGTTAAAAGCTCCTTTATCAAGATAGTTGAGCCATTCCAAACAATCAAAGTTGGTTGGTCTGCACTTTTTATTGTTATTTTATTCAAATTTTATGAGTATAGAATCCGTAGATTGTTTCGATTCCAGAAGATGAACTTTCGTTCCCAAATGGCCAAACCATTAAAAGCTCCTACATGGATAGTGTTGAGAAATTCCGAACCATCAAATTTGATAGGTATGTACTTTTTTTTGTTGGTTTATGTCCAAATTTGCTAGTATACACTTATGAAATAACAACTTTCAATCTTAATTGGAGAAAATCGTTAAAAGCTCCTCTATGGAGACAGTTGGGCAATTTTGAACCATCAAGGTTGGTCTGTGTACACTTTTTATTGTTATTTCATGTCAAATTTTATGAGTATAGGATCCATGGATTGTTTCGATGCCAAAAGAACAACTTTCTATCTCAAATGGAAAAAACTATTAAATGCTTATGCATAAAGAAAGTTGATAAATTCTAAAGCATCAAAGTTGGTCGATCTACACTTCTTATTGTCATTTTATGTAAAATGTTATGAGTATAGAATCCGTAGATTGTTTCGATTCTAGAAGATGAACTTTCGTTCCCAAATGACCAAAACGTTAAAAGCTCCTACATGGATAGTGTTGAGAAATTCCGAACCATCAAATTTGATAGGTATATACTTTTTTTTGTTGATTTATGTCCAAATTTGCTAGTATACACTTATGAAATAACAACTTTCAATCTTAATTGGACAAAATCGTTAAAAGCTCCTCTATGGAGAAAGTTGAGCAATTTTGAACCATCAAGGTTGTTATGTGTACACTTTTTATTGTTATTTCATGTCAAATTTTATGAGTATAGGATCCATGGATTGTTTCGATGCCAAAAGAACAACTTTCTATCTCAAATGGACAAAACCGTTAAAAGCTTCTGCATAAAGAATGTTGATATATTCTAAACCAGCAAAGTTGGTCGATCTACACTTCTTATTGTTTTTCTTTGTCAAATGTTATGAGTATAGACTCCGTAGATTGTTTCGATTCCAAAAGATGAACTTTCGTTACCAAATGGACAGACTGTTAAAAGCTACTCCATGGAGAGAGTTGAGCAATTCTGGACCATAAAATTTGATAGATACATACTTTTTTTGTTGGTTTATGTTAAAATTTAATAGTATACGCTTCGTCGATTGTTTCGTTTCCGAAATACCAACTTTTGTTCTTAATTGGAAAAATCCGTTACAAGTATAAACTCTGTAGACTCATTCGTTGCCAAAAGACCAACTTTTGTTCCCAAACGGAAAAAATCGTTAAAAGCTCCTCCATCAAGAGAGTTGAGCCATTCCGAACAATCAAAGTTGGTTGGTCTACACTTTTTATTGTTATTTTATGTCAAATGTTATGAGTATAGAATCCGTAGATTGTTTCGATTCAAGAAGATGAACTTTCGTTCCCAAATGGCCAAACCGTTAAAAGCTCCTACATGGATAGTGTTGAGAAATTCCGAACCATCAAATTTGATAGGTATATACTTTTTTTGTTCGTTTATGTCCAAATTTGCTAGTATACACTTATTAAATAACAACTTTCAATCTTAATTGGAGAAAATCGTTAAAAGCTCCTCTATGGAGAAAGTTGGGCAATTTTGAACCATCAAGGTTAGTCTGTCTACACTTTTTATTGTTATTTCATGTCAAATTTTATGAGTATAGGATCCATAGATTGTTTCGATGCCAAAAGAACAACTTTCTATCTCAAATGGACAAAACCGTTAAAAGCTTCTGCATAAAGAAATTTGATAAATTCTAAACTATTAAAGTTGGTCGATCTACACTTCTTATTGTTATTTTATGTCAAATGTTATCAGTATAGACTCCGTAGATTGTTTCGATTCCAAAAGATGAACTTTCATTACCAAATGGACAGACTGTCAAAGGCTACTCTGTGAAACCCCGACCCAAAATTTTTAGTTTTGAGTCGAAATACGGATGATCCGTGAAGTACGGAATCATGAAAAAAATAGTTTTGGAGCTTGGTTGGGTAAATGGGCCATAACTTTTGGTATACATGTCCGTTTCAGGCCCATAATATATCAAATCGAAGCTTAGACCGAGCCGGAAAATAATTTGAGAAAAATTGGGTTCTGTGAATAGTAATCCGTCCGGACGGATAATTGGGCATCTGGACGGATATGCCGAGGTGCACCCCGCCTGGGCATGAAAATCATACACGCCCGGGATGCCGCCAGAGCAGCGCCTGAAGGGTTTAGTTATGGCCAGGGCGCCTAGGCGCCCAGGGTAGCGCCTAGGCGCAAATCGCTTTTTTCAAGAGGCTCCAGCGAGCCATTTTTGGGAATTTCTGAGTTGGTTTCAGTTCTAGAGAGAGAGAGAGCTACGATTCTAGAGAGAGAAGGGTATTTGGAGTGATTCTTAGAGTTTGGAGCTTGGTTTTGGAGATTGGGAAAGGATTCAAGGAAGATTCAAGCCTTGGACGTAAGTTTTCCATAGTTTTTGAAATTTCTAGGTTTTTCTAGATTCGTTTGATTCTTTAAGAATTAGACTCTATGGTTTAGATATGTTGTTCTAGACTTGATTTTAGACCTATGTGTAGGTTTGATTGTGATTTTGGTGTGAAGGATCGTTTGGGCTAAAAACAAAGGTGTTTTAGAGGAATTTCTAGAGAGAGAAAGTATGTGTTTATGATTTTGTTGATTAAATTGTGATTGATATGATAATATGGGATTTTTGGATTAATTATATGAGTTTGATTTGATGTGAATCGATACGTTGGGAGAACCAAGGGTTAAAACCCTAAATTTGAGAATTTGTGTAGTTGGCTCGAAACGAGGTAGGGGATTTTCCAACCTTTCTATTTAACCTTCGTTATTGTTGCCTAAATAGTGTTTCTATTCTTCATTGGTCGCCTTTTTTCCGCCTTAATTGCTTCTAAGGGGAAACGAGCTTTGTGTGGAATGTTACTAGTTGTTGAATGTGCATGACCCGATTTTGTGTTCCGTCATTTACGGACACGTTGTGATATTCGGCTCATGCATCATAGTAGTTATGTAAAATATATAGGATATTCATATATACTTATCTTTTCGGCATGACATGTCATAATGCATTAGAGATGCATGGGGGACTCGGGTATGGACTCGGGAACCTTTAGGTTACTTGAAAGCCACATGGGAGGATGGCAAGGTGAAGGTTGTTACCACCGAGTCATGTGAACCCCATGTGGGGTAACGCAGTAGGGTAGGGTCGAAAGTGACTTTTCCTTGTGGGGTGCAGGCGTGATGGGTTCACGCAACCGGATGATCCTATGAGTGGTTGGTGGTGGTGAGCTTGCTCCCATGCAATATTACATTGAGTTGCAATGGTATTGTGGTTGTTATGCTCCGAAAGGGTAAATCCGGATAAATGTTGATGTGAAATTGTTAAGTATACGTTCATGTGGTAGGTACATATTGATGCATTACTTTCTTTTGGTTCTGCCTATATCATTGTTTACTTCTTTACCCTACTGAGCTTCTAGCTCACTCCTTTACTTTCTTCCTTCCACAGGAGACACTGGTACAGGTACCGGTGGTGCGGATCAGTGAGCGGGACGTGACATGGAAGGCCCTGGTTTAGGATTGGGTGCCAGAGATATACTCTATGCATGTGGGTGTATGTAGTATATCTATGTTGTGAGAATATAACCATTTGGCACGGTTCTGCTTGCATGTTGAGATGGATGCTGTTGTATGGTTATACTTGATGATATTTGAATCTGTGTGTAGATTTATATGTGATGCCATCAATTTGTGCATAATGGTAGTGGATGGCCTGAGGCCTAGGGTCAGGATTGCATGTGGTTGAGGCCTGAGGCCTATGGTTGCTAGGTTGCTAGTGTGATGTTGTTATTGCTGCGTTTCGGATGCAGGTGGGCACTCTCCGATATACGGGTAGATGACGATGGATTTCCGATTGATCCCGAATGTTCACACTAGTGACCTAGGAAGGGTGCGGGGAGAGCACCCAGTCGCGTCTCCGAAAACGGGGTGTGACATTTTGGTATTAGAGGGAGGTTTATGGCTCTTTATAGGATCTGGGGTGTTGGGTCCTAGTTAGAGAGTAGTACATTCCAGGCTATGTCACGACTGCTGCTGATCCGGTATGTTTTTCTTTCCCCTTAAATCCTCATTTGAGTAGTGTATTAAATAGTATTATCTGTTGCCATGCAGATGAATACTCGTAGGACTGTGCGATCTGATAGTACAGTTGAGGTACCTCGTGGCAGAGGCCAACGAGGGACAGGTAGAGACCGAGGTAGAGGCCGCGGTAGAAGTGCGGGGCTAGTGGCCAGACGCAGACCGAGTACTGAGGGTTCAGTTTCGAGAGTGGACCCTGATGTGAGAGATGAGGAGATAGTTCAGGAGGGACTAGCGATTGATGATGTAGCACAGCAGGCACCACCTGTGGTACAGGTTGCTCTTGTTACTACAAGGGGCAACCAGTGACGATGGAGGGTATTGCTAGCTTTATGATGAGTATGGTGCAGACAATAACACAGGCGATGGGTGCAACTGGCATCCATACAGAGAGAGTTGTACCAGAGGCTACTACTGAGGTAGCTGCAGTACCTAGAGCTGGGAGAGGGATGTATGAGGTGGACCAATTGAGGAGGACTACTCCTCCAACCTTTTCTGGAGATGGAACGGGTGTGGGGGCGGAGGAGTGGTTCAATCAGCTAAGTATGAGGATGGACACTCTTGAGATAACCGATAAGAGACCGGTGAAGTTTGTGTTCTACTACATGAGTGGTGCGGCCTATGAATGGTGGATGTCCGTGGGTCAGAGACGGAATGAGTTGACTTGGACTTCGTTTGTGCAGCTGTTTATGCAGAAGTTTGTGCCAAGGCCTCTGTAAACGGAGAAGGCCAAATAGTTTCTAGATTTGTTGCAGACATCATAGATGACGGCGTCTCAGTACACCAAGTAGTTATACCAGTATGGGAAGAAGTTTGCTCCAACTGATGTGAAGAAAGCAGTGAGGTACCGAGATGGGTTGCTTCCCAGTCTTGGTAGGATGGTGATGGCCACTAGGGTGGTGACATATCAGGACACAGTGGAGATGGCTCTCGATTTTGAGTTGAGTGAGAAAAGTGAAGCTCAGAGGAAGCGTCTGGTGAGTGAGGGTAGTAGTGGCAGAGGAGTGGTTCAATCAGCTGAGTATGAGGATGGACACTCTTGAGATACCCGATGAGAGACGGGTGAAGTTTGTGTTCTACTACATGAGTGGTGCGGCCTATGAATGGTGGATGTCCATGGGTCAGAGACGGAATGAGTTGACTTGGACTTCGTTTGTGCAGCTGTTTATGCAGAAGTTTGTGCCAAGGCCTCTGTAAACGGAGAAGGCCAAACAGTTTCTAGATTTGTTGCAGACATCATAGATGACGATGTCTCAGTACACCAAGCAGTTCGAGGAGTTATACCGGTATGGGAAGGAGTTTGCTCCAACTGATGTGAAGAAGGCAGTGAGGTACCGAGATGGGTTCCTTCCCAGTCTTGGTAGGATGGTGATGGCCACTAGGGCGGTGACATATCAGGAAATAGTGGAGATTGCTATCGATTTTGAGTTGAGTGAGAAAAGTGAAGCTTAGAGGAACCGTCTGGTGGGTGAGGGTAGTAGTGGTGGTGGTAGCAGCCACAAGAAACCGAGGCAAGGGTCCAAGGCTACAATGGAGTAAGATAACATGCTTCAAGTGTGGAAAAGAGGGGCACAAGCCAAGTGAGTGCAAGCTTCCTGGGTTTAACTGCTTTGGGTGTGGCAAGTTGGGTCACAGAAAGAGTGAGTGTCCGGATGGCAACTAGAGAGCACAACAGAAGAGCATACCGGGAGTACCGCCTCCGGCTCTTCCTTCCAATGTTCCCTCAGGAGGAAGGGGGTGGGGTGGTACTCGGCAGCCACAGCAGCAGCAGAATGCACTGGTAGAGGGACGTGTCTTTGCATTGGGTCATCAGGAGGCGCAGGAGCATCCAAATTTCATTGGAGGTACCTTCTTGATTTCTAATTGTTGGGCAAGAGTCTTGTTTGATTCTGGAGCTACCTCATCATTTATTACTAGTTCGTTAGCGAACGCACTATCGGTGGAGATTTCGCCGATTAGGAGAATATTTACGGTGTCCTCACCATTCGGTCACTTTACCACGTTGGAGGGGGTAGTGTTCGGATGTGAATGTCTGTTTGGAGAAATATTTCTACAAGCTGATTTGTATGTGTTAGATTTCAAGGACTTCGATGTGATACTCGGAGTGGATTGGTTGACAAAGCACCAAGGAGTGCTTGACTTTTGGCAAAGGAGGATTACTCTTAGAGTACCTGAGGGAGGGGTGATTCAGTTGAGGGGATCAAAGGGGATTCCATGCCCACATTTCATGGATAATCCTTCGTACCAAGATTGTAGAGTCGCGAGTTTAGTGACTTTGGCGCCTAAGGGCGATGTAGCTACACCGATATTAGTAGTGGAAGAATTTATGGCTGTATTTTCGGAAGAGTTTCCGGGATTACCTCCGAAGAGGGAAATTGACTTTGCTATTGAGTTGCATCCGAACGTCAAACCAATTTCGATTCCGCCGTATCGGATGGCTCCAGCAGAGTTGAAAGAGTTGAGTACTCAACTATAAGAGTTGCTAGACTTGGGGTTCATTAGACCAAGTGTGTCCTCGTAGGGAGCACCGGTGTTGTTCGTCAAGAAGAAAGACGGAAGTTTGAGGATGTGTATTGATTATAGGCAATTGAATAAGGTTACTGTGAGGAATAAGTATCCGTTGCCTAGGATCAATGATTTGTTTGACCAATTGAGAGGTGCTAGGCATTTCTCTAAGATTGACTTGAGGTCGGGTTATCATCAGTTGAGGATTAAGGATGAGGATATCCAAAAGACGGCGTTTAGAACTCGTTATGGGCATTATGAGTTCCTTGTAATGCCGTTTGGGTTCACAAATGCCCCGGCGGTGTTCATGGACCTAATGCAAAGGGTTCTTCGACCATTTTTGGACAAGTTTGTAGTTGTGTTTATTGATGATATTTTGATTTATTCTCCTACAGAGGAAGAGCATGAGGCACACTTGAGAGTGGTATTACAGACGTTGAGGGAGAATCAGTTGTATGCTAAATTGAGTAAGTGTGAATTTTGGGCCACGGAAGTGAAGTTCCTAGGCCATGTCATTGCTCAAGAAGGCATATCGGTTGATTACTCCAAAGTTCAGTCGGTTTTGAATTGGGAGAGACCGAAGAATGTGACTGAGATCCGGAGTTTCCTAGGGTTGGTAGGTTACTACCGAAGGTTTATTGAGGACTTCTCAAGAGTTGCTTCGCCGATGACGCAGCTCACGAAGAAGGGTACACTGTTTGTGTGGACAGACGACTGTGAGGCTGCATTTAAAGAGTTGAAGAAGAGGTTGACAACATCTCTAGTGTTAGTAGTTCCGGAGAGGAATGTTGGCTACCAGGTGTATTGCGATGCATCTGCAGTCGGGTTGGGTTGTGTGTTGATGCAGCAGGGCCGAGTGATAGAGTATGGTTCGAGGTTGCTGAAGACACATGAGAGGAATTATCCAGTGCATGATCTGGAGTTGGTGGCAGTGGTATTTGCTCTTAAGCAGTGGAGGTACTATCTCTACGGAAAGACGTTTGAGGTGTTCTCGGATCACAAAAGCCTCAAGTACTTATTCACCCAAAAAGAGTTGAACTTACGGCAAAGGCGGTAGATGGAGTACTTGGAGGATTTTGATTTTAACTTGCAATACCATCCTGGTAAAGCGAATGTAGTTGCGGATGCATTGAGTGGGAAGCAGAAGGTTGCTAGCTTATTCATGCATGAGTGGGAGATTGTGGAGACAATCAACCAGTTCGGATTAGAGTTACGAGAGCAAGAAGAAAAGGTGTATTTGAGTTGTCTGACTTCAAGACCGAAAATGGTGCAAAAAGTCATGGATGCACAGAATGGGGATCATACATTTGATGTAATTGATGAGAGTCTTGGATGGGTTCGAGGGAATGATGGTGGAGTACGATATGCGAGAAGGTTAGTGGTTCTCGAAGATGATGAGTTAAGACAAGAGATTCTAAAGGAAGCACATCATTCCAAGTTTGCTATGCATCCCGGGGGTACGAAGATGTACCGAGACTTGAAGCAGGGTTTCTGGTGGAGGGGTATGAAGGCCGATGTTGCTAGATTTGTGACGAAGTGTCTTACTTGTCAACAAGTGAAGGCAGAACATCAAAGACCAGCAGGGTTGGTGCAACCATTACCAATAGAGGAATGGAAGTGGGAGAAGATCACTATGGACTTTGTGACGGCGTTGCTAATGACTCAGAGGAGGCATGACACGGTTTGGGTGATAGTGGACAGATTGACCAAGTTTGCACACTTCTTCCCCATGAACAAGACGGATTCGTTGGAGACCTTGAGTACCATGTATGTCAAGGAGATTGTGAGACTTCACGGAATTCCATTATCTATTGTGTCGGACCGAGACCCGCGGTTCACAGGTAGATTGTGGTCGCCGTTGTTTGTGTTTCCGCCTTAATTGGTTCTAAGGGGAAACGAGCTTTGTGGGGAATGTTGCTAGTTGTTGAATGTGCATGACCCTATTTTGTGTTCCATCATTTACGGACACGTTGTGATATTCCGCTCATGCATCATAGTAGTTATGTAAAATATATAGGATATTCATATATACTTATCTATTCGGTATGACATGTCATAATGCATTAGAGATGCATGGGGGACTCGGGTATGGACTCGGGAACCTTTAGGTTACTTGAAAGCCACATGGGAGGATGGCAAGGTGAAGGTTGTTACCACCGAGTCATGTGAACCCCATGTGGGGTAACGCAGTAGGGTAGGGTCGAAAGTAACTTTGCCTTGTGGGGTGCGGGCGTGATGAGTTCACGCAACCGGATGATCCTAGAAGTGGTTGGTGGTGGTGAGCTTGCTCCCGTGCAATATTACATTGAGTTGCAATGGTATTGTGGTTGTTATGCTCCGAAAGGGTAAATCCGGATAAATGTTGATGTGAAATTGTTGAGTATACGTTCATGTGGTAGGTACATATTGATGCATTACTTTCTTTTGGTTCTGCCTATATCAATGTTTACTTCTTTACCCTACTGAGCTTCTAGCTCACTCCTTTACTTTCTTCCTTCCACAGGAGACACTGGTACAGGTACCGGTGGTGCGGATCAGTGAGCGGGACGTGACATGGAAGGCCCTGGGTTGGGATTGGGTGCTAGAGATATACTCTATGCATGTGGGTGTATGTAGTATATCTATGTTGTGAGAATATAATCATTTTGCAGGTTGTGCTTGCATGTTGAGACGGATGCGGTTGTATGGTTATACTTGATGATATTTGAATCTGTGTGTAGATTTATATGTGATGCCATCAATTTGTGCATGATGGTAGTGGATGGCCTGAGGCCTAGGGTCAGGATTGCATGTGGTTAAGGCCTGAGGCCTATGGTTGCTAGGTTGCTAGTGTGATGTTGTGATTGCTGCGTTTCGGATGCAGGTGGGCACTCTCCGATATACGGGTAGATGACGATGGATTTCCGGTTGATCCCGAATGTTCACACTAGTGACCTAGGAAGGGTGCGGGGAGAGCACCCATTCGCGTCTCCGGAAACGGGGCGTGACATACTCCATGGACAGAGTTGAGCAATTCCGGACCATAAAATTTGATAGGTACACAATATTTTTGTTGGTTTATGTTAAAATTTACTAGTATACGCTTCGTCGATTGTTTCGTTTTCGAAATACCAACTTTTGTTCTTAATTGGACAAAACCGTTACAAGTATAGACTCTGTAGACTCATTCGTTGCCAAAAGATCAACTTTCGTTCCCAAACGGAAAAAATCGTTAAAAGCTCCTCCATCAAGAGAGTTCAGCCATTCCGAACAATCAAAGTTGGTTGGTCTGTACTTTTTATTGTTATTTTATGTCAAATGTTATGAGTATAGAATCCGTAGATTGTTTCGATTCCAGAAGATGAACTTTCGTTCCAAAATGGCCAAACCGTTAAAAGCTCCTACATGGATAGTGTTGTGAAATTCCGAACCATCAAATTTGATAGGTATATACTTTTTTTTCTTGGTTTATGTCCAAATATGCTAGTATACACTTATGAAATAACAACTTTCAATCTTAATTGGATAAAATCGTTAAAAGCTCCTCTATGGAGAAAGTTGGGCAATTTTGAACCGTCAAGGTTGGTCTGTGTACACTTTTTATTGTTATTTCATGTCAAATTTTATGAGTATAGGATCCATGGATTGTTTCGATGCCAAAAGAACAAGTTTCTATCTCAAATGGACAAAACCGTTAAAAGCTTCTGCATAAAGAAAGTTGATAAATTCTAAACCATCAAAGTTGGTCGATCTACACTTCTTATTGTTATTTTATGCCAAATGTTATGAGTATAGACTCCGTAGATTGTTTCGATTCCAAAAGATGAACTTTCATTACCAAATGGACAGACTGTTAAAGGCTACTCCATGGAGAGAGTTGAGCAATTTCGGACCATAAAATTTGATAGGTACACACTTTTTTTGTTGGTTTATGTCAAAATTTACTAGTATACGCTTCGTCGATTGTTTCTTTTCAGAAATACCAACTTTTGTTCTTAATTGGACAAAACCGTTGCAAGTATAGACTCTGTAGACTCATTCGTTGCCAAAAGACCAACTTTCGTTCCCAAACGGAAAAAATCGTTAAAAGCTCCTTCATCAAGAGAGTTGAGCCATTCCGAACAATCAAAGTTGGTTGGTCTGCACTTTTTATTGTTATTTTATGTCAAATGTTATGAGTATAGAATCCATAGATTGTGTCGATTCCAGAAGATGAACTTTCGTTCCCAAATGGCCAAACCGTTAAAAGCTCCTCCATGGATAGCGTTGAGAAGTTCCGAACCATCAAATTTGATAGGTATATACTTTTTTTGTTGGTTTATGTCCAAATTTGCTAGTATACACTTTTGAAATAACAACTTTCAATCTTAATTGGACAAAATTGTTAAAAGCTCTTCTATGGAGAAAGTTGGGCAATTTTGAACATCAAGGTTGGTCTGTGTACACTATTTATTGTTATTTCATGTCAAGTTTTACGAGTATAGGCCTCGTAGATTGTTTCGATGTCAAAAGAAAAACTTTCTCTCTCAAATGGACAACACTGTTAAAATCTCATCCATGAAGAGAGTTGAACAATTCCAAGCCATCAAAGTTGAATGGTGTACACTTTTTTATTGTTATTTTATGTTAATTTTTATGAGTATAGACTTCGTAGACTATTTCGTTGCCAAAATATCAACTTTCCATCCCAAATGGAAAAAACCGTTAAAAGCACATGCATGGAAAGAGTTGAGCCACTCCGAACAATCAAAGTTGGTCGGTCTACACTTTTTTTTGTTATTTTATGTTAAATTTTAGGAATATAGACTCCGTAGATTGTTTCGATGCCTAAAGATGAACTTTCATCCTGAATGGACAAACCATTAAAAGCTTTTACTTGTTGAGAGATGAGCAATTCTGAACCATCAAATTTGATAGGTATACACTATTTTTTTTGTTGGTTTATGTCCAAATTTACTATATATGGTTCATAGATTGTTTCATTTTCGAAAGGAAAACATTCGTTCTTAATTTGAAAAAATCGTTACAAGCTCCTTTTTGGATAAAGTTGGGCAATTCAGAACAATCAAGGTTGGTCGATGCACAATTTTTATTGTTATTTCATGTCAAATTTTACTAGTATAGGCTCGGTAGATTGTTTCGATGCAAAAAGTCCAACTTTCTATCTCAAATGAACAAAACCATTAAAAGCTTCTCCATGGAGATTGTCGAGTAATTCCAAACCATCCAAATTGGTCAGTCTAAACTTTTATTGTTATTTTATGTCCAATTTTATGAGTATAGACTCTGTAGATTGCTTCAATGCCAAAAGAAAACTTTCTTTCCCAAATAGAGAAACTATTAAAAGCTCCTCCATAGAGAGAGTTGAGCAATTCTGAACCATAAAATTTGATAGGTATACAAATTTTTGTTGCTTTAAGTCCAAATTTACTAGTATAAGTTTCGTAGATTGTTTAGTTTCTGAAAGACCAAGTTTCATTCTCAATTAGGCAAAACTGTTAAGAGCTCCTATATTAAGAGATTTGAGCAATTTCAAACCATAAAAGTTGGTCGGTGTACACTTTTTATTGTTATTTTATGTCGAGTTTTGCGAGTATAGTCTCTGTAGACTGTTTCCTTTCCAAAAGACAAATTTTCATTCCCAGATAGGAAAACCATTAAAAGCTTCTCCATGGAGAGAGTTATGCCATTTCGAACCATCAATGTTGATGGGTGAGCACTTTTTAACGTTGTTTAATGTCCAAATTTTCTAGTATTCCTTTTGTAGATTATTTTCTTGTCAAAAGAACAACTTTCATTCTTAATTGGCCAAAACTGTTAAAAGCAACTCTATCGAGAGAGTTGAAATTTTCCAATCATCAACATTGGTCAGTGTACACTTTTCATTGTTCTTTTATGTCAAATTTTGTGAGTATAGACTCCGTAGATTGCTTCAATGCCAAAAGAAAACTTTCGTTCCCAAATAGAGAAACTATTAAAAGCTCCTCCATGGAGAGAGTTGAGCAATTCTGAACCATAAAATTTGATAGGTATACAAATTTTTGTTGCTTTAAGTCCAAATTTACTAGTATAAGTTTCATAGATTGTTTAGTTTCTGAAAGACCAAGTTTCATTCTCAATTAGGCAAAACTGTCAAGAGCTCCTCTATTAAGAGATTTGAGCAATTTCAAACCATAAAAGTTGGTCGGTGTACACTTTTTATTGTTATTTTATGTCGAGTTTTGCGAGTATAGTCTCCGTAGACTGTTTCTTTGCCAAAAGACCAACTTTCATTCTCATATAGGAAAAACCATTAAAAGCTTCTCCATGGAGAGAGTTAAGCCATTTTGAACCATCAATATTGATGGGTGAGCACTTTTTAACGTTGTTTAATGTCCAAATTTTCTAGTATTCCTTTTGTAGATTATTTTCTTGTCAAAAGAACAACTTTCATTCTCAATTGGCCAAAACTGTTAAAAGCAACTCTATCGAGAGAGTTAAAATTTTCCAATCATCAACATTGGTCAGTGTACACTTTTCATTGTTCTTTTATGTCAAATTTTATGAATATAGACTCTGTAAATTGTTTCGTTAACAAAATACCAACTTTCTTTCCCAAATTGTTAAAACCGTTAAAAGTTCTTCCATGAAGAGAATTGAGTAATTCCAAACCATAAAAGTTGATAGGTGTGCACATTTTATTTCTTATTTATATTCAAATTCACTAGTATACGCTTAATAGATTGTCTCGCTGTCAAAAGAATAATTTTCTATCTCAAAATGGACAAAATCCTTAAAGGTTCCTCCATTGAGCGAGTTGAACGATTCCGAACCAACAATTTTTGTCGGTGTAAAATTTTTATTGTTATTTTATGTCAATTTTTATGATTATAGACTCCATAGATTGCTTTGATGCCCAAATCGACAAACTATTAAAACTCCTCCATGGAAAGAGTTGAGCAATTTCAAACCATCAAATTTGATAGATATAAAAAAAAAATTTGCGTCCTTAAGTCCAAATTTACTAGTATACGCTTCGTAGATTGTTTCATTTCCAAAAAACCAACTTTTGTTATCAATTGGACAAAATTATTAAAAGCTCCTCTATCAAGAGAGTTGAGCAATTTCAAACCATCAAAGTCAGTCGGTGTACACTTTTTATTGTTATTTTATGTCAATTTTATGAGTATAGCTGTAACACCCCGTCCCACGAAACCCTAATTCACGGGCACGTAGTCCAGAATGCTACCTATATTACATACCTATCTAATAGGGTCATCTAATTCTATATCTACAGAGAACTTAATACTGCTAGTATAAAACTTAAATACTCTTACCAAATAAACCCAGTAAATAACTCATTTCATCATCCTACATTCAATGATCATTTAACCATCATAATTTTTTGACTGTAATTAAAGTGAAGAGGTACAATACATTCTTCTTGTTTTTCGATCTTTTGTTTATTCATGATGATTTGGATACTATAAATAATCAGTAAACTAAAATAGAATTAGAAATATTATTATGAACTAACAAAACCTAACTCCAGCACATGAGCATCCTTCCCATGGATCCGCAATCACGCCATCAACAGCTAAGTCAGTTTAATCCTCAAGTATTCAGTACCTGTATCACGGAACATAGTGAGCTAAAGCCCAACAAGTAATACTTATGCATGAATGCACATGAACATTATCTTTATAAAAACTGTCAGCCATTTAAAATCTTTTCCAATACTTGGGCCCCTAACCTAGGTAAACTGCTACAGAGCAACCGGTCGGGATTTCTTTATAATGCTCTACCATAGAGCACATTTAGTCAACATGTGTATCATTTATTCATTTTCCTTTTCTTTTCATTTAACAGTACCGCATAAACCTTTCCATTTCCAGTACACCCTCCCTGTAACAGTAACTCTTGGTTCGTGAAAACATTTTTTTTCCTCAATGTGTATGCCATGATATGTTATGCTTTATGCAGTACAACCATGAAACGTTACCTTTCCATATCAACACATGATAGTTCAACATTCACAAATAACTCGTCATCACCGGTGCAGTCACATATAACACATAATCACCACATAGATATTATTATATAAATAACACATCCCTATAAACTCAGTCTCATATATACAACGCAATCACGACATAATTAATTATAAACAAAACACGACCCCGTAACCTTAGTATCATGTAAATAACACATCCATTACAGAAAATATTATACCTACAACACATCCTCACATTATGTTCAACCTCATGTCAATTAAATCATTACATTTTACCTCCATATTTATCATCACATTGCAAATCACAATCGGCAAATACTCACATCATCACAATTAATTCAATCTCGTATAACAACATACTCAGGAAAGATACTATTGTAATAATATAAATCTCACCATAGTTGTTCCGTCATACTAACTTATTTATATGTACACAGATAGCTATATATATATATTTAAATTTATATACACACACAAACACAGGAATTGTAAAATTAGCAATCATAAAGCAGTCGATTGCGTGAGACAGGTGAGTATTACTTACTGTTGTGTGCTCCGATAAATCCTGATATTCTAATTACAATGATTGGTTCCTGAAACCTATACAATACCCATAATAAATTATTAATAATTTGATAGTATTGTTTTTAACAAATTTCTCTTTATTAATATTAATTAATTACTTTAATATTCAACCGGGTCTGCTTGACCGAATTGTTACCAGTGTCGGGTCTAACAGACCCGGCTCCTAGCACATGCGGGTCAACTCCGGCCACAGCACGGTGGCGCGCACCGCCAATACGGATCGGTAGAGAGTAACGGAACGAAGCTTCGCCGTGATTGGTTACCTGAAACATGGCCAGATCTTGTAGGAATCAAGCTTCGAAGACCACGGTGGCCGCAAGCTTCTCCTCCACAATTGGCGGCCAAGACCACCTCCTTTCCTTCCCAAAATGGCACCCTTGTCCTCGTCTCACTCCCGTCGTCCGTTAAGTGGTCTCCGATTCGCGAACCATTGCCGGTGGTGACAAGTACGGGTTCCATCGCCGCCTCCGATCCTAGGTTCCCCTCCTCGATTTCTGTGCAACCCATATATCTTTTATTTCATTTGCCTTTTTCTAAATGACTGGTTTGCCCCTACCCTTACTACTAATTTACACCAAAATACCTACCATTATTTACAAGCTTGCCATTATCGTATTTATTATTATATTTTTGTATTTAACTTCCAGAATTCATATTAATTTCATTTTAATCCCGTTTCTGACAATTCTTGTGCCCATAATTTTTTTTATTTCATTATAGAATTTACGAAAAATATTGCAATCCAATTTCGGTCACACATGACGTCACCTATCTTATCACATCTATTACTACAGATTATTCGAAGGTTCGGGGTGTTACAATAGACTCCGTAGACTGTTTCGTCGCCGAAAGACCAACTTTAATTCGCAAATGGAAAAAACCACTAAAAGCTCCTCCATGGAGAGAGTTAAGCCATTCTGAACCATCAATATTGTTGGGTGTGAAGTTTTTATTATTGCTTTATGTCAAAATTTTCTACTATTCCCTTCGTAGATTATTTCGTTGTCCAAATAATGAGTTTCGTACTCAATTAGACAAAACTGTTAATAGACGCTTTATCGAGAGAGTTTAGCATTTTTTAATCATCAACGTTGGTCTGTGTACACTTTTAACTATTATTTTATGTCAAATTTTACGACTATAGACTCCGCAGAGTGTTTCGTTAACAAAAGACCAACTTTCGTTCTCAAATTGTCAAAGCCGTTAAAAGTTTATCCATGAATAGAATTGGGTAATTTCGAACCATGAAAGTTGATAGGTGTGCACATTTTATTGCTGATTTATGTCCAAATTTGCTAGTATACGTTTCGTAGATTGTTTCGTTATCAAAAGACCAACTTTTGATCTCAAATGGTCAAAACTGTTAAAAACTCCTCAATTGAGAGAATTCTGTAATTTTAAACCATCAAAGTTGGTCAGTGTACAATTTTTATTGTTATTTTATGTCAAGTTTTCTAAGTATAGTCTACGTAGACTGTTTCCTTGCCAGAAGACCAACTTTCGTTTCCAGATAGAAAAAACCATTAAAAGCTTCTCCATGGAGAGAGTTACGCCATTTCGAACCTTCAATGTTGATGGGTGTGCATTTTTTAACGTTCCTTTATGTCCTAATTTTCTAGTGTTCGCTTTGTAAATTATTTCGTTGTCAAAAGAACAACTTTTGTTCTGAATTGGACAAGACTATTAAAAGCAACTCTATCGAGAGAGTTGAGAATTTTTGAATCATCAACGTTGGTCGGTGTACACTTTTGATTGTTCTTTTATGTCAAATTTTACTAGCATAGACTCCGTAGATTGTTTCGTTAACAAAAGATCAACTTTCGTTCTCAAATTGTCAAACCGTTAAAAGTTCCTTCATCAAGAGAATTGAGTAATTCCAAACCATAAAAGTTGATAGGTGTGTACATTTTATTTTTGATTTACGTCCAAATTTACTAGTATACGCATCGTAGATTGTCTCGCTCTCAAAAGAACAACTTTCTATCTCAAATGGACAAAATCCTTAAAAGTTCCTTCATGGAGCGAGTTGAGCAATTTCGAACCAACAATGTTTGTCGGTGTAAACATTTTATTGTTATTTTATGTCAATTTTTATAAGTATAGACTCTGTAGATTGTTTCGATGTCAAAAGATGAAATTTCATTTCTAAATAGACAAACCATTAAAAGCTTCTCCATGGAGAGAATTGAGCAATTTTGAACCATCAAATTTGATAGATATACAATTTTTTTGTTGCCTTAAGTTCAAATATACTAGCATACGCTTCGTAGATTATTTCATTTCCAAAGGACCTACTTTTGTTATCAATTGGACAAAACTATTAAAAGCTCCTTTATCAAAAGAGTTGAGCAATTTCAAATCATCAAAGTCAGTCGGTGTACACTTTTTATTGTTTTTTTGTCAAATTTTACGAGTATAGACTCTGTAGACTGTTTCGTTATCGAAAGACCAACTTTAATTCTCAAATGGAAAAAACTGTTAAACGCTCCTCCATGGAGAGAGTTAAGTCATTCGGAACCATCAATGTTGATGGGTGTGCACTTTTTATTGTTGCTTTATGTCCAAATTTTATAGAATTCCCTTCGTAGATTATTTCGTTGTCAAAAGAATGAGTTTCGTACTCAATTAGACAAAACTATTAAAAGACGCTTTATGGAGAGAGTTTAACATTTTTTAATCATCGATGTTGGTCGGTGTACACTTTTCATTGTTATTTTATGTCAAAATCGATAAAGTTTCTCTATGAATAAAATTGAGTAATTTCCAACCATGAAAGTTGATAGGTGTGCAAATTTTATTGTTGATTTATGTCCAAATTTACTATTATACGCTTCGTAGATTGTTTTATTATTAAAAGACTAACTTTTGATCTCAAATGGGTAAAACTGTTAAAAACTCCTCAATTAAGAGAATTCTGCAATTTTGAACCATCAAAGTTGGTCGGTGTATACTTGTTATTGTTATTTTATGTCGCGTTTTATGAGCATATGCTTTGTAGATTGTTTGGAAGCCAAAAGATAAACTTTGAGATCTCAACTAGACAAAACCGTTAAAAGCTCCTCCATAGAGAGACTTCAGCAATTCCAAATCATCAAAATTGGTTGGTCCACACTTTTTATTGTTATTTTATGTCAAATTTTACGAATATAGACTCCGTAGATTGTTTCGATTCCAAAAGATAAACTTTCGTTTCCAAATAGACAAACCGTTAAAAACTCTTCATAGAGAGAGTTGAGCAATTCCGAACCATCAAATTTGATAGCTATACAATTTTTGTTGTTGATATAAGTCCAAATTTACTAGTATACGCCTCATAGATTGTTTCTTTTTCGAAAGACCAACTTTCGTTCTCAATTGGACAAAACCGTTAAAATCTCCTCTATCAAAAGAGTTGAGCAATTTCAAACAATCAAAGTTGGTCGGTGTACACATTTTATTGTTATTTTATGTCAAGTTTTGTGAGTATAGACTCCGTAGACCGTTTCCTTGCTGAAAGACAAACTTTCTATCTCAAGTGGACAAAACCGTTAACAGCTCCTGCATGGAGAGAGTTGAGTAATTTCAAACCATCAAAGTTGGTCGATGTACACTTTTTATTGTTATTTTATGTCGAATTTTACGAGTATAGACTCCATAGATTGTTTCGCTGCCGAAAGATCAACTTTCATTCCCAAATGTAAAAAACCGTTAAAAGCTCCTCTATGGAGGGAGTTAAGTCATTCTGAACCATCAAAGTTGGTCGGTCTACAATTTTTATTGTTATTTTACGTGATGCCCCGTTTCCAGAACGTTACGTGGCGCTTACTGCACCATCATAGGTAGTCAATGTGATTAACATCCAAGGTTCTAACCCTAGTTTTCTCAACTAGGTCAATTCCTCAATAAAAACATTCGGCAGCATTTCTCCGTACATCGGGGAATGACCACCGAAACAAACGCAGCACAAACACACAATCACATCACATCTAGCTGGGCCTCCAGCCTCTATCAGCATGCAACCACATCCTAGCAGGGCCTCAGACCATTTGGGAGCATGCACAAACTGTTTTCCGCAATTGAAACATCAAAATAAATCCATACATCACAGTATTAGGACCCCAGGTCCAAAACCCAGTTCAGAAGATCCAGTTTTACAGATTCCCTTGTAGCTGTCCAAATCCACACCAAAAAGTGTCACATAGTCTACACGACATATGAATCTCAAGTACATTAATCGTGTATGTATAAATGGTTCAAGTCTACCAAGCCAAACCTAAACCCCACTCCAAATGCCATCCATGCCACAACGTCGTCTCTACTTATCCCCATCACCGACACTCGTACAAGTCTCACCTGAAGGGGAAAGAAAATAAAGGACTTGAGGCTCTTGTGGTCTGAAAATACTTCAAACCGCTCCCCGTAAAGGTAATATCTCCATTGCTTCAGCCCAAATACAACAGCTGCAAGTTCCAGATCATGAACTAGATAATTCTTCTCATGTGTCTTCAATAGTCTAGAGCCATACTCCACAACTTTTCTGCCTTACATCAACACACACCCCAATCCCACTCCAGATGTATCACAATAGACCTGGTAGCATACATCTCTCTCTAGTAGTATTAACACTGGAGGTGTTGTCGACCTCCTCTTCAATTTCTTGAATGTCGTCTCACACTCGTCCATATCTGCACAAACGACCTACCCTTCTTGGTTAACTGGGTCATAGGTGCAGCCACTATCGAAAAGTCCAAAATGAACCTTCGATAGTGGCCCACTAACCCGAGAAAGCTTTGAATCTCAGTCACATTCTTCGGTCTTACACAATTCAGAACTGACTTAACCTTGGAGTAGTCAACTGCAATGCCCTCTTGAGTAATGAGATGCCCTAGAAATTTTACTTCCTTTGCCCAAAATTCACATTTGCTCAATTTGGCAAACAATTGATTCTCCCTTAGTGTCTGCAAAACCACACTTAAGTGTTTCTCATGCTCCTCCTCCATCTTGGAATAAATCATAATGTCATCAATGAACATTACCAAAAACCTATACAGAAACAGTCTAAGGACCCGTTGCATCAAATCCATGAACACCCGGCCGGGGCATTGGTTAACCCAAACGGCATTACCAAGAACTCATAATGTTTGTACAGAGTCTTGAATGCTATCTTTCGGATATCCTAATCCTTTACCATCAATTGATGATATCTCGATCTCAAATCAATCTTCGAGAAATGCCTCGCACCTCTCAATTGATCAAATAAATCGTTAATTCTTGGAAAAGGATACTTGTTCTTCACTGTAACCTTATTCAGCCTTCGGTAGTCGATACACATCCTTAACGACCCATCTTTCTTATTCACAAATAGCACTAGTGCTCCCCACGGGTGACACACTTGGCCTTATGAACCTCAAGTCTTGCAACTCTTCTAGTTGCGCCATCAACTCTTTTAACTCTACTGGAGCCATCCAATACAGAGGAATCGAAATTGGCTTCACTTTCAGATGTAACTCAATTGCAAAGTCAATTTCCCTCTTTGGAGGTAATCCCGGTAACTCTTTCAAAAATAAGTCCAAATACTCTTCCACTACCCGAATCGACATAGTGAGATCACCCTTAGGTGCAAAAGTCACCAAAGTCGCCATCCCACAATCTTGGTATAAACGATTTTCCAAGAAATGTGGACAAGGAATCACCTTTGATCCCTTCAACGGCATCACTCCTCCCTCGGGTATCTTCAGTGTGATCTTCCTCTCCCAAAAATCTAGTACTCCATGATATTTTGTCAACCAATCAACTCCAAGGATCATATCGAACTCCTTGAATCCATCATGTAAAAATCAGCCTTTAAGACCACTTCCCCAAATCTACACTCACAACCAAAAGTTATCCCCTCCAACGGAGTAAAGTACCCCATTGGCGAAGTCATCGTAAACATGCGCCGTATTGACAAAATTTCTAGCCCAAGTGATCGTGTAAAAGTACTAGTGATGAATAATGTAGTTGCCTCCGAATCAAGTGACACTCTTGCCAAACCATTCAAAACTATAAAGGTACGTCCAATGAAGTTCAGATGCTCTGGTGCCTCTTGGTGTCCCATAGCAAACATCCTCGTCTAAGTACTAGTTGACTGTGGCTGCGAAGTCTGCTATTGCTGCCTAAAACTGGTCGATATAAAATATTGCAAGTTAATCTTGCAATATCAAATAAAGACGGGTCTTACCCTATCCGCAAGTGTACGTGTCATAAATAGTATAAAAGCGAATGGGATCGTATCCATAGAGACTGCTCAACTACCGAACAAACTATAAAGCAATAATTCCAATTGCAATCACACAATTTAAAGAATTAATGACATCAATCAAGAGACCTTGGTCCGGCTCTCTTAACTCTGACTTTCCTACCCTTGGCTTTAGTCCAGCCTAAAAATCTTTTCTTATCTTAGAAGTCTTGGTTGGCGTACCCTAAGAGTTTCCTAAAATAAGCATACGAACTAGAAAGTCGACAATCACACAACCTTAAGCAATGGTGTATTACCTAATAAATTGTGTTTACAAATCCCAAATCTGGACCTTAATCAGATTTTTGTCACTTGTTAGACACCGGGTACTGGCCAGCTGAATGTGCCTAACTAATAGTTCCCCAACATCATGAAGTTGATCAGACATTCACAATAACAAGAAATCATCAATTAATTCAGAGATTCATAAATTAATCCTAGTGTAATCAACCATAGAATTGTTCAACCAAGATCAAATACAAGAACTAACCAAACCCAAGCTAATAAGTACTTTAGTTACACATATACATATTCAAATACAGAAATAAAAATCCAAAACCAGTTGTAGAGAAGAAATATAATTTGATCTCTCTGACTCCCCCTTGCTAATCTTTCTCCTCTTCCGTTTCTATCTTCTGGAATGTCTACTCCCTCTTTCTATCTTTCTTCTCTGCTTTTGTGTTGTCCCATTTCTATTTTTAGTAAGTTCTCTTTTTCCCTGGAAAAGATCTCACAAAGACATATGAGCCCTTCTTGCCACATAAGCAATTTAATTGACGTCATTCTCCTGCCCAGATTTGCAGCCGTAGAAAGGTCGCAAATTCCTTCCAGAATAGCAATTTTACAAACAGCAATACCTGACACATAAACATATGTTTGGGCAGTATTTCAATCTTGAAATCATACCAATTACAACAATTAAAGCCCAGAATTATAGGTGCATTCTACACCTATCAAAAACCACCGCGCACCTTGCCCCTAGATGGAACGGTAGATGGGAGAGCTAGAGCTAATGTTGGAGCTGGCAATCCCAGTACTTGAGACTGTTGTGCTCCCCTACTACTATGTGTGAACTCACTCTTTTTGTGTCCAATCTTCCCACACCCAAAGAACTTGATCCCAGTAGATCGACATTGATTCTGCTTGTGCCCCTCATTTTGACACTTGTAACAAGTCACCTTGCCCTAGTGTGGCTTTGCACTCTTACTCTGATCTCGCTTCTACTGATAGGAGTCAGTCCTCTGCCTTTTGTTACTATTTCCTCCACCACTACTACTACCCCCAAAAGCTAGTAAACTCCTCTGAACTTCTTCCCTCTCACCGTGTTCAAACTCTAGTGCCATCTCCACTTTCTCAGCATACTTCTGCACCCTAGTTGCCAACACCATCCTACCAAGACTTGAAGTTAACCCACAATGATATCTCATGGCTTTACTCTCATCGGTTGGAGCAAATTACTTCCCAAACCGATACAACATATCAAATTGCTTGGTGTACTACGCCACCGTCATATCTTGTGTATGTATCAATTCCAAAAATTTCTTGACCCTCTCTGTCTGAAAAGGCCTCGGAACAAACTTCTGCATGAATAAGTCTTCAAATTAAAACCGCATGAGTTCATTCTTCCTCTACTCTAGTGCACTCCACCACTCGTGGGGTCATCCACCAAGGTAGAAGTAGACTAGCCTCACCCTCCTGTTATCGGGTATCTCCAACGTATCCAGTCTGACACGCATATGCTTCAACCATTTTTCAGCTTCTGTCCCCTCTCTATCTTTGGAGAATGTAGAAGGAGTAGTCTTCCTCAATTGATCAACCTCAAATACGCCTCTACTCTACCTCTGGTATGCCTCCACCTCAGCACCCGCCCCTAATGTAGAAGGAGGTGTAGGTGTAAGTTCCTCTGTGCGAACATCAAGAGCCCTAACCATCTATGACGGAACCACTTGCACTAGGTTCATCACAATTCCTATAAATTTTGGTAAGGTCATATGTGGTACCGCCACTGTGGTATCGGGTGTCATCGTCACTCCCTCGATCTCGATTACCTGTCCTAGTGGAACCTCTGATGTCCTCCCTATAGTCACCTTAAACACAAAATCCTGAGTGCTCGATACCCGCCTAGGAGCACGCATTACTCCAACACTACGTCCTCTACCCCGGCCTCTCCGAGTGGTATCGCGTCCACCCTCTCCCCTAGAGGTCTCCTCGGTAGGCATAGACCTCATAGTCATACGAGTATTCATCTGCATGGCAAACAGATGATACCATCAAATAAAAGCTCAATCAAGGATTTACAAGGGAAAGAATGACATATCGGATCAGTAGAGTTTGTGGCATGGCTTGCAGACTCATTGTGATACACCACTAACATCCTGAACTCATACACAGATCTTTAATCGAACCTACCTCCGATACCAAATTGTAACGCTCCGTTTCTAGAACGTTACGTGGCGCTTACGGCACCATCCTAGGTAGTCAATGTGATTAACATCCAATGTTCTAACCATAGTTTTATCAACTAGGTCAATTCCTAAATAAAAAATGTCACAAAATCTCCTCGTACATAAAGGAATGCCCACCTGAAACAAACGCAGCACAAAGACGCAATCACATCTTATCAACATGCAACCACATCCGGCCTCCGGCCTTTATCAGCATGCAACCACATCCTATCAAGGCCTCAGGCCATCTAGCAGCATGCGCAAATTGTTTTTCACAATTGAAACATCAAAATAAATCCATACATCATAGTCTTAGGACCCAAAGTCCAAAACCGTGTTCAAAAGATCCAGTTTCACGGATTCCCTTCTAACCGTTCAAATCCACAGCAAAAGAAATCACATATTCTACATGACACATGACTCTCAAATATAACAAGTGTGTATATATAAATGGTTCAAGTCTACCAACCCAAACCTAAACCCCACTCCAAGTGCCATCCATGCCACAACATTGTCTCTACTCACCCGCATCACTGGCACTCGTACAAGTCTCACCTGAAGAGGAAATAAAATAAAGGAGTGAGCTAGAAGCTCACTATAGAGTAAAATAAAAAATAAAGCGGATAATAAAGGAGGATAGTGCAATAATATGCTATCTATCATGCACGTGTCACATTTCACAACATAAAGTCCAAGTATTTCCTCCAAGGCCAAACACATTCATCAATCCACTAATCTTCAACTATGGATTGACCAAACCTCAAATTCACATCATGGTTTCCAACTATCAATGAATGAGAGTGCAATCATCATTCACACTGCACCCACGAAGGGTGTACCCGGTTGAGTAATCCCCTTCACACCCACACCTTAAGTGTGTTGCCTCACATGGATTCATATGACTTATGTCAGCACCATGACATGCAATCATCCTCTCACATGACTTTCATGTGACCTATGGTATCCCGAGTCCATACTCGAGAATCCCATGCAAGCTCTAATGCAATCATGGGTATGCCATGCCAATGCACATATATATATCATCTTACATATATAATTAACTACCAATGATGCATGAAAAGATCCAAAACATGCTCAATGGATGAGTGAACATATAAACGGGCAATGCATTTTACATTTAGAGATAAATATCAAAAACCCTAGGTTCGCTCTTCCTTAATCACAATAAGGCAGGAACACCAACATAAAGACCAATAAGGATACAACAGCATTTTATAGAACAAAGAAGGATATCAAAAAGAATGGGTCAAGAATCCCCTACCTCATTTGGAGCAATTTACTCAAAATCAATGAAAATTCAACTCTAGGGTTTCAATTTTCCAAACCTAACCATATGAGAAAATCGAACCCTCTCACACATCAATATAAGATCAACCATTCATAAAACATGATTACAAGTCAAGAAATTCGGATTACTCACGTTCTCCCTCTAGAAATCCTTCCCTAAGGCTTGAACCTTAGCCCAATCACAACTTTACTCCAAAGTCACAAACAAACCTATATATACATCCATAATCAAGTCCAAATCAACATATTTAAGCCATAAAACCAAACTCTAAAGAAATCTAACTGAATATACAAAAACCCTAGAGATTACAAAACTAGAAAAACTTACCAAAAACCTTCACACCAAGCTTGAATCTTCAATTTTCCACTACAATGATGATGTATCTTTGAAAATTAGTCCAAATCCTTGCCAGAAATCCTTTCTCTCACTAGGTTCATTGCTCTCTCACACTCTAGAACTCGGATACCCAAAGAAAATACCAGTTTTGGTTCACGTGAGCCTTTTTGAAACATCGGGTTGCGCCTAGGCGCTCTGGCCTAACTAAATTTCACGAACCTGCTACTTTGTGATCCATCCTGGGCATGTAGAAAATTTCACACCCAGACGAAGTGCGCCTAGGCTCCCATGTGCCTACTTATTTTTCTATTGCCCACTGGATTGCGCACAGCGCCTAGGCACCCATGAGGTGTGCTGAGTCTAGTTTCAAATCTCCCTATAACACACCAACACACAAAATACATATTTTCAATTAACCATCAATCCTAAGTTTCTATTTGGTTGCACACTTTTTATTGTTATTTTATGTCAAATTTTATGAGTATAGGCTCCGTAGGCTATTTTGTTGACAAAACACCAAGTTCCGTTCTCAAATCGAAAAAACCGTTAAAAGCTCCTCCATGTAGAGACTTGAGCCATTTAACCATCAAAGTTTCTAAAATTCCCTTCATAGATTATTTCGTTGTCAAAAGAATGACTTTTGTACACAATTGGACAAAACAGTTAAAAGACGCTCTATTGAGAGAGTTTAGCATTTTCAAATTATCAACATTGGTCAGTGTACACTTTTCATTATTCTTTTATGTCAAATTTTCAATTATACACTTCATAGACTATTTCTTTAACAAAAGACCAAATTTCATTTCCAAATGAAAAAAACTGTTAAAAGCTCCGCCATGGAGAGAGTTAAGCCATAAAGAACCATCAATGTTGATGGGTGTGCAATTTTTATTGTTGGCATATTTCCAAATTTTCTAGTATTCCCTTGGTAGATTATGTCGTTGTCAAAAGAATAACTTTCGTTCCCAATTGGACAAAATTGTTAAAAGCAACTCTACAGAGAGAGTTGAGCATTTTCAAATCATGAATGTTGGTCGGTGTACACTTTTCATTGTTCTTTGATGTCAAATTTTACGAATATAGATTCCTTAGATTGTTTCGTTACCAATAGACCAACTTTCGTTCTCAAATTGTCAAAAACATTAAAAGTTCCTTCATGAATATAATTGAGTAATTCCAAACCATCAAACTTGATAGTTGTGCACATTTTATTGTTGCTTTATGTCCAAATTTACTAGTTTATGCTTTGTAGATGATTTCATTTTCGAAAGACCAACGTTCGTTCTCAATTGGACAAAACCATTAAAAGTCCCTCTATCAAGAGACTTGAGTGATTTCAAACCATCAAAGTTGTTCGGTGTACACATTTTATTGTTATTTTATGTCAAATTTTATGAGTATAGATTTCGTAGACTGTTTCGTTGCCGAGAGACCAACTTTCCTTCCCAAATCGAAAAAACCGTTAAAAGCTCATCCATAGAAAGACTTAAGCCCTTCAGAACCATCAATGTTGATGGGTTAGAACTTTTTGTTGTTGTTTTATGTCCAAATTTTCTAGTATTCCCTTTGTAGATTATTTCGTTGTCAAAAGAACAACTTTCATTCTCAATTGGACAAAACAGTAAAAGCAGCTCTATCGAGAGAGCTTAACATTTTTGAATCATCAACGTTGGTTGGTGTACGCTTTTCATTGTTCTTTTATGTCAAGAGTTAAGAGTATAGACTCCATAGATTGTTTCATTAGCAAAATACCAACTTTCGTTCTCAAATTGTCAAAACCGTTAAAAGTTCCTCCATGAAAAGAATTAAGAAATTCCAAACCATCAAAGTTGATAGGTGTGCACATTTTATTGCTGATTTTTTTCTAAATTTACTAGTATACTCTTCGTAGATTGTTTCTTTATCAAAAGACCAGCTTTTGATTTCAAATGGGCAAAACCTTTAAAAGCTCCTCAATTGATAGAATTCAAAAATTTTGGACCATTAAATTTAGTTGGTGTACACTTTTTATTGTTATTTTATGTAAAATTTTATGAGTATAGGCTCCGTAAATTGTTTCGAAGCCAAAAGATCCACTTTTCATATCTCAAATGGACAAAATTGTCAAACGCTCCCCCATGAAGAGAGTTGAGCAATTCTAAACCATCAAAGTTCGTCGGTCTGCACTTTTTATTGTCATTTTATGTTAAATTTTTTGAGTACAGACACTATAGATTGTTTATGTTGGACCATAGGTCCTACATTTGTGTTTTGATGCAAAAATACATATTGGACTATTTGATTGTGCTCAACTTTGCATGAATTTGGATAAATCATGAAATGAATTATATCTACTGATATAAGCTTCATTATATATCTTTGTAATCATGTTTGATATAAATTGGATGAATTTGGACTTACTTATTTTTTGATGCTAAAATCTGTCCAAACATCATACTGGACACACATTGGTTGAACAGTCATAACTTGTTCAAATGATCTCCGATTAACTTGATTTTTGTTCTGAAACTTATTTAAGATACTCTAGAATTTTTCTTTGTCAAATAATTTCAGGTCAATTTTAAGTCTATAATGTTCAATTTGTATGTTGAAATTAATTCACCTGTGCAGGTATGAAACTAGGCTAATTGAGATTTGCATGATCAAATTGAATGACCAAATGACCTCAATTATAAGTGAAATTTTGTATGCACACTCTTATATGGATAAATTGATTTATAAAGTGCTTACATGAATTTAATTGAGATTATACCATGTTGATTAACCTAAGTGCAAGCATTGAAGCTCTTTGAGCTTACAAGCAAAAATGTGATGCTTTGTCATCTATTCTTTTTGTAGGTTTAATCAATTGATCATCATGAGATGATTTAATGTATTATTAATTGATAAAATTCGTGCATCATGATTTGAAGCTCATTTGGACAAGCTTTGTCATGGTCAACCCTATTTGAGTCAAGGTTAATACTTTGTGTGCAAGAAATGGTTCCAACCATGCGCTTAGTGTTATTATTGCTGGAGAATTATTTGAAGAGCTTCCAGAAGCCTTCTCATTTTTTCTTGGAGTCAAGAAAGAAAAGGGAATACAAGTTTGAAATACTTGGGTTGGTATTGTGCCTAACACTTGACTATGGAGACAAGGGAGGGACAAGATGACATAAAGTTATAATATTTTCCAGAATTTAAGATGGACTTGTTTGGCATTCCTTGAGAGAGAGTTGCTTCATGAAGAAGACTCATTTGATTGATCCAAACAAGGTGCAACTCAAAATGAGAACTCTTGACAAAATGATGCCAACGACACTATTTTTGAAGGATGGGATTAGAGTGGTTGAATTAAAGAAGGGCTGAGATTTAAAGAAGAATCAATGGCCAAGATCAAGAGTTGATTTGAATCAAGGGTCAAGATTTATTTTTTCTTGGAAGATAAGAGAGGGGCGTATGAGACTTGTGGTAAAAAAGAAGCATTGCAAAATTTTTACTAAGTGTTCAGGCCTACTTGCTCTCAACTTCATCTTTTTTATTGGAGCCTTCTTCCAAGATCTCTTTGAGTTATTGTGTCTACAAGCATTCAAGCCTATTTTCATCATTCCAAGAGATCCAAACAAACACTCAACAAAGTTTCTCCCAAGCGTATCCTTGATATATTGTGAGCTTTGTGTGAGTTTGTACAAGAGTTTGCTACAGACATATTTCCTACCCGTGAGCATCCTTGTTTGTTCTTGAGTGTTCCTCACAAAATAGCCTAGAGCTAATCTTGAGAGAACCAAATTCCAAACACTTGTAAAAGTCCCTTTTGAGGGCACTACCTTTGGGAAGTGTATAAAAGTTTAAGATTAGCTTCAAACCTTAATGGTGTACAAGTTTGGGATGTGCTTGGAAACCCTAAGTTTGTGGTGAACTTGCAAAGCCACTTATATCCTTTAGTGGATTGGGAAATCCTAAGCTAGAGGGCTTAGGTAGTGGATGTAGGTGTGAGCACCGAACCACTATATATCCTTGAGCACACTATTTAATTTCCTTGCTTGTTTGTGTGCTAAACTTGCTGCCTTGTAGTGACTTGAATTGGTTATCACTCTATTGGTGCTATTGGTGATTTGTGTGCCTTAGAAGTTGATTTTAGGGTGTTGCTTCCTGCGATTGCTTGTTGGGAAATTGCTTGTGATTGAGAAACTTGTGAGTAGTGGATTCTAGGCACACTTTTGATTGTTAATTTTCTGCAATATCAATTTTTCCGTGAACTGCTCACATAGCTATAATTTGAATTTTGAGCTGAATTGTTGATATATTGTTTGTTAAGGTGTTGCAACATTGCATATCAAATTTCATAGCATTCGGACTTAAATTGCTAGGTCAAATTGCATTCATCCGATTAGTGAGCAGATTTTCATTTTTGATTTTGTCTTAATTTTTGTGAGTTTTTTTAGGTTGTGGTTTTGTACTTGGGGTTTATACTTAGTTTTTAGAGACACAATTCACCCCCCTCTTGTGTTAGCCTAGTGATTTCAGTTTCGATAGAAATGTGAAACTTTCGTTCCCAAATAGACAAACTATTAAAACCTCCTCCATGGAGAGAGTTGAGCAATTCCGAACCATAAAATTTGATAGGTATACAATTTTTTTTGTTTTATGTCTAAATTTTCTAGTATACGCTTCGTAGATTGTTTTGTTTCTGAACGACCAACTTTCGTTCTCAATTTGATAAAATCATTAAAAGCTCCTCTATCAAGAGTTGAGCAATTTCAAACCATCAAAGTTGGTCGGTGTACACTTTTAATTGTTATTTTATGTTAAATTTTGTGAGTATAGACTCTGTAGACTGTTTTGTTACCAAAAGACCAACTTTCATTCCCAAATGGAAAAAACCGTTAAAAGCTCCTTCGTGGAGAGAGTTGAGCCATTCCGAACCACCAATGTTGATGATTATGCACTTTTTATTGTTGCTTTATGTCCAATTTTTCTAGTATTCCCTTTGTAGATTATTTCGTTGTTAAAAGAATGAATTTTATTCTCAATTAGACAAAACCGTTAAAAACAGCTCTATCAAGAAAGTTGAGCATTTATGAACCATAAAAATTGGTTGGTGTACATTTTTTTTGTTATTTTATATCAGATTTTATGAGTATAGACTTCGTAGATTGCTTCGATGCCAAAAGACGAACCTTCCTTTCCAAATAGACAAACCGTTAAAAGTTCATCCTTGGAGAGTGTTGAGGAATTCCGAACCATCAAATTTGATAGGTATACAAATGTTTTTGTTGCTTTAGGTCCAAATTTACTAGTATACGCTTCATAGATTATTTCATTACCGAAAGACCAAGTTTCATTCTTAATTGGACAAAACCGCTAAATTCTCCTCTATCAAGAGAGTTGAGCAATTATGAACCATCAAATTTGATATGTATACAATTTTTTTTTGTTGCTTTAAGTCCAAATTTACTAGTAGACGCTTCATAGATTGTTTCGTTTCCGAAACACCAACTTTCATTTTCAATTTGATAAAACCGTTAAAAGCTCTTATATCAAGAGAGTTGATCAATTTCAAACGATCAAAGTTGGTCAGTGTACGCTTTTTATTGTTATTTTATGTTAAATTTAGGATTATAGACCCTGTAGACTGTTTAGTTGTCAAAAGACCAACTTTTGTTGCCAAATGAAAAAAATTGTTAAAAGGTCCTCCATTGAGAGAATTAAGCCATGATGAACCATCAATGTTGGTGGGTGTGCACTTTTTGATGTTTCTTTATGTCCAAATTTTCTAATATTTCCTTCGTAGATTATTTCATCGTCAAAATAATGACATTCATTCTCAATTGGACAAAACTACTAAAACTTCCTCTATCGAGAGAGTTAAACATTTTTGAATCATCAATGTTGGTTCGTCTAGACTTTTCATTTTCTTTATGCCAAATTTTACAAGTATAGACTCTGTAGATTGTTTCGTTAACAAAATATCAAGTTTCATTCTCAAATTGTTAAAACCGTTAAAAGTTCATCCATGAAGAGAATTTAGTAGTTCCGAACGATCGAAGTTGATAGCTGTGAACATTTTATTGCTGATTTACGTCAAAATTTACTAGTATTTGCTTCGTAGATTGTTTCGTTATCAAACGACCAAATTTTGATCCCAAATTGGCGAAATTGTTAAAAGCTCCTCAATTGAGAGAATTCAACAATTTTGAACAGTCAAAGTTGATCAGTGTACACTTTTTATTGTTATTTTATATCAAATTTTGTTAGTATAGGCTCTATAGATTGTTTCGAAGCCAAAAGATCAACTTTCATATCTCAAAAGCTTCTCCATGGAGAGAGTTGGGTAATTCTGAACCGTCAAAGTTGCTCGGTGTCCATTTCATATTTTCATTTTATGTCAAATTGTATAAGCATAGACTCCATAGATTGTTTCATTGCTAGAAGACCAACTTTCGTTCCCAAAGGGAAAACACCATTAAAAGCTTCCCCATGGAGAGAGTTGAGCCATTCTGAACCATCAAAGTTGGTCGGTCTACACTTTTGATTGTTATTTTATGTCAAATTTTACAAGTATAGACTCCGTAGATTGTGACCATTCTGAAAGATGAACTTTCGTTCTCAAATGGACAAACCATTAAAAGGTCCTCCATGGAGAGAGTTAGACAATTCCAAACCATAAAATTTTATTTTTTTTATTGGTTTTTGTCCAAATTTACTAGTATACATTTCGTAGATTGTTGCCTTTCCGAAATACCAACTTTCAATCTTAATTGGACAAAACCGTTCAAAGCACTTCTATGAAGAAAGTTGGGCAATTTTGAAACATCAAGGTTGGTCGGTGTACACCTTTTACTGTTATTTTATGTCAAATTTTATGATTATAGACTCCGTAGACTGTTTCAATGCCAAAAGACCAACTTTCTATCTCAAAGCGATAAAACCGTTAAAAGCTCCTTCATGGAGAGAGTTGAGCAATTCTAAACCATCGAAGTTGGTCAGTCTACACTTTTTATTGTTATTTTATGTCAATTTTTTAGAGCGTAGACTCCGTAGGTTATTTCGATGCCAAAAGACCAACTTTCGTTCCCAAATGGACAAACTGTTAAAAGCTCCACCATGGAGAGAGTTGAGCAACTCCGACCCATCAAATTTGATAGGTATACACTTTGTTTGTTGGTTTATGTCCAAATTTACTAGTATACACTTCGTAGATTGTTTCGTTTATGAAAGATCAACTTTCGTTCTCAATTAGACAAAACCATTAAAAGCACCTCTATCTAGAGAGTTGAGGAGACAAATGGATAGATAGTTTAAAGCCACACCATGGAGAGCGTTGAGAAATTTCGAACCATCAAATTTGATAGGTATACACTTTTTTTTGTTGGTTTATATCCAAATTTACTAGTATATGCTTCGTAGATTGTTTCACTTATGAAAGACCAACATTTAATCTGAATTGGACGAAACCGTTAAAAGCTCTTCTTTGGGAAAGTTGGGCAATTATGAACCATCAAGGTTGGTCTGTGTACACTATTTATTATTATTTTATGTCAAATTTTATGAGTATAGACTCCGTAGACAGTTTCGATGGCAAAAGACGAACTTTCTATTTCAAACGGACAAAACCGTTAAAAGCTCCTCCATGGAGAGAGTTTAGCAATTCCAAAACATCAAAGTTGGTCGGTCTACACTTTTTATTGTTATTTTATGTCAAATTTTATAAGTATAGACTCCGTAGACTATTTCCTTGCCAAAAGATCAACATTCGTTCTCAAATGAAAAAAAACCGTTAAAAGCTTCTCCGTGGAGAGAGTTCAGCCATTTTGAACCATCAATGTTGATGGGTGTGCACTTTTTAATGTTGCTTTTTGTCCAAATTTTATAGTATTCCCTTTATAGATTATTTTGTTGTCAAAAGAATGACTTTCATTCTCAATTGGACAAAACTATTAAAAGCAGCTCTATTGAGATAGTTGAGCATTTTCGAATCATCAACGTTGGTCGGTGTACACTTTTCATTGTTCTTTTATGCCAAATTTTATGGGTATAGACTCCGTAGATTGTTTCGTTAACAAAAGACCAACTTTCGTTCTCAAATTGTCAAAACTGTTAAAAGTTCCTCCATCAAGAGAATTGAGTAATTCCGAACCACAAAAGTGGATAGGTGTGCACATTTTATTGCTGATTTATGTCCGAATTTAATAGTACACATTTCATAGATTGTCTGAATGTCAAAAGAACAACTTTCTATCTCAAACGGACAAAATCCTTAAAAGCTCCTCCATGGAGCAAGTTGAACAATTCGGAACCATCAACGTTTGTCGGTGTACACTTTTTTTTGTTATTTTATTTCAATTTTTATGAGTATAGACTCCTTAGATTGTTTCAATGATAAAAGACAAACTTTCGTTCCCAAATAGACAAATCATTAAAAGCTCATCCATGGAGAGAGTTGAGCAATTTCGAATCATCAAATTTGATAGATATACAATTTTTTGTTGCATTAAGTCCAAATTTATTAGTATACGCTTCGTAAATTGTTTCGTTTCCAAAAGACCAACTATATTCTCAATTGGACAAAACTATTAAAAGCTCCTCTATCAAGAGAGTTGAGCAATTTCAAACCATCAAAGTCGGTCGGTGTACACTTTTTATTGTTATTTCATGTCAAATTTTATTAGTATAGACTCCGTAGATTGTGTCGTTGCCAAAAGAGCAACTTTAATTGCCAAACGGAAAAAATCGTCAAAAGCTCCTCCTTGGAGAGAGTTAAGCCATTATGAACCATCAATGTTGATGGGTGTGCAATTTATATAGTTTCTTTATGTCTAAATTTTCTAGTATTCCCTTCGTAGATTATTTCGTTGTCAAAAGAATGACTTTCGTAGTCAATTGGACAAAACTGTTAAAAACAACTATATCGAGAGAGTTTAGCATTTTCGAATCATCAACGGTTGTCGGCGTACACTTTTCATTGTTCTTTTAAGTAAAATTTTACGAGTATAGACTCTTTAGACTGTTTCAAAAACAAAAGAACAACTTTCGTTCTCAAATTGTCAAAACCATTAAAAGTTTCTCCACGAATAGAATTGAGTAATTTCGAACAATGAAAGTTGATAGGTGTGCACATTTTATTGCTGGTTTATGTCCAAATTTACTAGTATACGCTTCGTAGATTGTTTCATTATCAAAAGACCAACTTTTGATCTCTAATGGGAAAACCCGTTAGAAACTCCTCAATTGATAGAATTCAGCAATTTCAAACCATCAAAGTTGGTCATTGTACACTTTTTATTGTTATTTTATGTCACAATTTATGAGTATAGGCTCCGTAAATTGTTTTGAAGCCAACATATCAACTTTCGGATCTCAAATGGAAAAAACCGTTAAAAGCTCCTACATAGAGAGAGTTGAGCAATTCCAAACCATCAAAGTTGGTCAACCTGCACTTTTTATTTTATTTTATGTCAAATTTTATGAATATGGACTCCGTAGATTATTTTGATGGCAAAAAATAAACTCCCGTTCCCAAATAGACAAATCGTTAAAAGCTCCTCCATGGAGAGTGTGAAACCCCGACCCAAATATTTGATGGATTTTGGTGTTTAACAAAGAGACTTTTACAAAGCAGAGAATGGTGTCGGCCTTATTTCCGTCATGTTATTGGGAATGGTAAAGACACTGCATTATGGACAGATTTTTGACTCCCAACTGGACCTCTAGGTGATAATTATGCAAGTCGTATTCTTATGGCTACCAGGTTACCTTGGGAAGCAAAAGTCTCAGACATTATTTCTGAGGAAGGTCTTTGGAAGTTTCCTGAGAGCCAAATTGTGCTTAGGCGTGAATGGGATTCAATTGGGTTTTACCCGTTGATAGACAGGAGAGATGAAATACATTGGCATGGTCGATCAATATGCAGATTTCGGATTAACATTGCATGGGAAACAACACGAGCAAGAAGAGATCAAGATAGCTATCACCACTTATTGTGGTTTCCTATGCATATACCACGCCATTCATTTATTTTATGGGTGGCTTCTTGCTCTCGGCTTTGGACTATGGATAGGCTCTTGCGCCATGGTCTACTCTCAAATGCTGATTGTGTTTTTTTGTGGAGCTGAAGTTGAGTCTCACTGCCACCTATTTTTTGATTGTAATTACACGCGAGCCATTTGGACCCCTATTTTTGTTAAGACAGGAATTTGCTGGCCTATACTACGTTGGATGGAGTTACTTCAGTGGGCGGCAGTTTCCTTTAAAACTAAGTCTTTGAAGACCACAATTGCTAAGTTGTGTTTCTCTGCAACTATTTATGAAGTTTGGTATGAGAGGAATGCCAGAATCTTTAAAGGAGTAGTCAGGCCTCTTGGGGTGATAAAGCGGCGTATTCTGGCTGAGGTAAAGGGTCGAATTTTCAACACTGTCTTCAAAGATGCAGTCAATTTTCCAGAATTAGTAAGTGCATGGAGTCTTTGATGTGGTGGGACTTTGCATGCATGGTTCTAGGCATGCAACTGGTTCCATGCATGGCTCTGTAATTTACATACACGTGGACTTCCACAATATGAGATTAAAGGCTGGTTGTCTTTTAGGTCTTGGGATGGGAGACAGAAATAATGGGACAATGATGCCCTTGATTTACGGTAATGAAAGAGTGGATCAAAGCTGAGATCCGGATGTCGACTTCAAGTCGGGTGTATTAATGAGCCTAGGAAAAGTGTGCCACAAGCATGGCACGTCTTTCTCTTGGGTCATAAAAGTAGGATGGAGTTCTTTTAGTTAGCTATCCAAATGGTGGTGGGTCAGTGTATTTATTGCTAGAGGATGGCAGAAAGTGGACTTGTCTAAATTGAAGATCTTAAGAAAGGTTCCCTCATTAAATAATGGGCCAAAGATGTCGGCTCATAATGGTTTTGGCTTGAATGCCTTGATGGGGTTTTCGGAATGAAGATTCTTTGATGGCTAAGAAGATTTTATTGTATCAGTGGAATGAAGTAAAATGGTCCGTAGTTGTGGAGCTATTAAATTAGCTTGCAATATCGTTTAAAACTCTATCGGAATATGAATTTCCATAGAAATTGTGAAATTCTTGGGGTATGCCCCTCGTATGTTTTTTAATTCTCTATTTTGGTTAATACAATACGCTTAATTACCAAAAAAAAAAGTGTTTAACAAAGAGGTGGAAACTGGACTAGGCGCACAAGGTGGGCGCCTAGGCGCTACGCCTAGTCCAGCAAATGCATGCAGGGAAGAAGTTCAGAAGAGAAGGCACTGGACTGGGCGCACCTCAGGGCGCCTAGGCGCAACGCCTAGTCCAGCAAGCACCAGATGGGCGTGGAAGAAGGGGATTTGAAACTGGACCGGGCACACCACGGGGCACCTAGGCGCTGCGCCCAGTCCAATGGGAGAGGTTGGCTGGAGTGGGCGCAGAGGCACCTAGGCGGCCGCCTAGGCGCACCTCGCATGGGCGTGGAAACTCTACACGCCCAGGATGGCGCCCAGGGCAGCGCCTCAGCAACCTTAAGAGAGGCTAGAGCGCCTAGGCGCCCAGAGTAGCACCTAGGCGCAAACCGTGTTTTCAAAAAGGCTCCAGCGAGCCATTTTAGGGAAATCTCTGGGTTGTTTCAGTTCTAGAGAGAGAGAGCAACGATTCTAGAGAGAGAAGAGTATTTGAGATGACTCTTGGAGATTGAAGCTTGGTTTTGGAGATTTAGAGAGGATTCAAGGAAGATTCAAGCTTTGGAGGTAAGATTTCTTGATTTTCCATTTCTAGGGTTTTGAGTAGATCTTGTTATTTTTGTTTGAAGTTGATTCCTATGGTTTAGATATGTTGATTTAGGGTCATATGTGGTTGTATATGTAGGTTTGATTCTTGTTTCGAATTTGAGTTTCATAAGGTCGAGGTTTGGGGGTTTGAGAGGAACTCTAGAGAGAGAAAGCAAGTTTTCTCAATTTAATTGTTTAATTCATATTGGTTATGATATGTTGAGTTTTTTTGGATGATCATTAGAGTTTGATTGTGTAAAAATTGTTAGGTTGGAGAAACGGGGTTAAAAAAACCCTAATTGTGAGATTTGTGAATTGCTCGACACGAGGTAGGGGATTTTCAACCATTCTTCCTATCATTTATTCTCGATATTCTAAAGAGCGTTTCGATTCTTCATTGGTCGTTTATTTGTGTTTCCGCCTTAATTGCTTCTAAGGGGAAACAAACCTTGCTTTTGGATATTGTAATTCTTGATGTTGCATGACCCGATTGTGTGTGTTCCATCATGTGAAACCCCGACCCAAAAAATTTTGTGAATTTTTGAGTCTTAGACAAAGGATAGGAACCGGACTAGGCGCACCTCAGGGCGCCTAGGCGCTGAGCCTAGTCCAGTGTGTGCAGAAAAGGTAGACGACCAGATGAAGCTGGAGCGCCTAGGCGCCCCAGTAGCATGCCTAGGTGGTATGCGCCTAGGCGTGTGCAAGGGTGCGCCCAATGGTGCCTAGTCCAGTGAGCACAGGGAGGATGGAGGTCCAGAAAAAGAAGCACTGGACTGGGCGCACCTCAAGGCGCCTAGGCGCTGCACCCAGTCCAGTGGGTGAGCAGATCGAGTAGGCGCACCCCGCCTAGGAGTGAAAATCCTACACGCCCAGGATGCCGCCCAGTACAGCGCCTGAGGGTTTTTAGTTAAGGCCAGGGCGCCTAGGCGTAACCCGAGTTTTCCAAATAGCTTCTAGCGAGAGTTTTAGATAGATTTCTGGTTTTGTTTCAGTTCTAGAGAGAGAGAGGGAGACGATTCAAGAGAGAGAAGTGTATTTGAGGTGATTATTGGATATTGGAGCTTGGTTTTGGAGATTGGGAAAGGATTCAAGGAAGATTCAAGCCTTGGAGGTAGGATTCTTCATTTTTCCATTTCTAGGGTTTTGAGTATATCTTGTTAGTTTCGTTTAGACTTGATTCCTATGGTTTAGATATGTTAATGCTAGGTTGATTTTGGATGTATATGTAGATTGGTTTGTGATTTAGAGTAGAGTTGAGCTTGGGTTGAGTTTGGAGGACTTTGGAGAAAACTCTAGAGAGAGAAGGTGAGTAAATTCGAATTTATTGATTTAATTGATGTTTATATGAGTTGTGGTTGATATATTGATGCGTGTAAGGGTTCGGTTTCGCCACATTGTAGGTTTAGGCAAACCGAAACCCTAGGAACGGAATTTGGGGATTTGTGGTAAATTGCTCGACACAGGGTAGGGGATTTCCAACCATTCTTTCTATCGTTCATTTTCGATATTTTAAGAGCATTTCGATTCCTCATTGGTCGTTTCATTTGTGTTTCCGTCTTAATTGCTCCTAAGGGGAAACGAACCCTAATTGTGGATTCTTGTTGATTCTTGATGTTGCATGACCCGATTGTGTGTGTTCCATCATCTATGGGCACAATGTGATTTCCGTTCATGCATCATGATAGTTATGTATATATATATGTAGGTTGTTCATATATATATCCTTTCGGCATGTCATGACATTAATGCATTAGAGTTGCATTGGAGACCGAGTATGGACTCGGGACTCCTTTAGGATTCTTGAAAGCTACTTGGAGGGATGATGAAGTGATGAGAGTTACCATCGAGTCAAGTGAACTACAAGTAGGATAATGCACTAGAGGTATGGTTGATGAGGAGCCTTGCCTGGAGTGGTGCGGGCGTGGTAGGATCACGCAATCGGGTAATCCAAGAGCGGTTGATCTTGGGGAGCTTGCTCCTGTTCAATAGTCATGGTTAGCGACCATGATATTGATGAGTTGATTTGGTGAGCTTGCTCATGTTCGATATTACATGGAACGAGCCATGGTACTCATAACCCTACTGAGCTTCTTGCTCACCCTCTACTTTTATTCCTCCCCATAGGTGATACTGGTACAGGTACAGGTACTAGTGGAGCGGATCAGTGAGAGCGGGATGTGACATGGATGGCCCTGGGTAGGATGTGGGTGCTAGAGAGATACTCTAAGCACGTATTTGTATATGATGTATTGATGTTTATTCATGATAATCTTATAACCATTTGGCACCAGAGGGTGTACGCATTATGTATGCTGAGTTGACTTTTGGTTATATGATATTATGAATTTGATGATGTGTTTATACTATAAGTTTGTGCATGCTGGTAGTGGATGGCCTGAGGCCCCTAGGATCAGGATAGCATGTGATTGAGGCCTGAGGCCTGGCTAGGTTGCTAGTGTGATGTATTGTGAATTTGTATTACTGCTCGTTTTCTGATGCAGGCAGGGAGATGCCGCCGGATTTCCGGTTTGCCGGATGATCGCACTAGCGGCTTAGGACGATGCCGGAGGGCACCCGTGGCGGACCCGGACCGGGGCGTCACACATCATCTTTGAGCACGATTTGATTCCGTTCATACATCATGGTAGTTATGTACATATATATGTAGGATATTCATATATATATATATATATATATATCTTTTTGGCATGTCATGGCATAAACGCATTAGAATTGCATTGGACTTCGAGTATGGACTCGGAGATCCTTAGGACTCTTGAAAGTTACTTGGAGGGATGATGAGGTGATGAGAGTTACCACCAAGTCATGTGAACTCCTTGTAGGATAACGCAGTAGAGGTACGGTTAATGAGGGACCTTGCCTGGAATGGTGCGGGCGTGATGGGATCACGTAACCGGGGAATCCAAGAGCGTTTGATGTTAGGGAGCTTGCTCCTATTCAATATGATATGGATAGCGACCATGATATTGATGAGTTGATGTGGTGAGCTTGCTCACGTTCGATATTACATGGAACGAGCCATGGTACGATGAGGTTGCTTATTGAGGGGATTGCCCGGATTGATGTTTTACGTGATTGTTGAGTATACATGTATGTAGTAGTTTTCATACTGCTGCATAACTTATTGATCAGATTCTGCGTTTGTTCTCTTATACTCTTACCCTACTGAGCTTCTTGCTCACTCTCTACTTTCTTTTCCTCCCCACAGGTGATACTGGTACAGGTACATGTACTGGTGGAACGGATCAATGAGAGCGGGATGTGACATGGATGGCCCAGGGTAGGATGAGGGTGCTAGAGAGATACTCTAAGCACGTATTTTATATATGATGTATGAGTGTTGTTCATGATATTGTTATAACCATTGGCACCAGAGGGTGTATGAATGATGTATGCTGAGTTTGATTTTATGGTTATATGATATTATGAATTTGATTGATGTGTAGATTACTATCAGTTTGTGCATGCTGGTAGTGGATGGCTTGAGGCCCCTAGGATCATGATTGCATGTGATTGAGGCCTGACGCCTAGCTAGGTTCCTAGTGTGATGGATTGAATTTTCTGCTACGTGTTTCTGATGCAGGCTGGGACTCTCCGATATACAGGGCGATGTCGTCAAATTTTTGTTCTGCTGGATGATCGCACTAGTGGCCTAGAACGGTACCGAAGGGCACCAGTGGCGTGCCTGGATCAGGGCGTCACAATTTGGTATCGAAGCGAGGTTGGTTTGATTTATATATATAGGATCGAGGATGGGTCCTAGATGTATGGTAGTGTAATCCAGGCCATGTCACAACCGCTACTGATCCGGTATGTTTTCTAATCCCTAATAAATCCTCTGTTGAGTTGTGTGTTAAATGGTATTGTCTGTTTGCCATGCAGATGAATACCCATAGAACTACCAGGTCCGAGAGTGGGACTGAGGTACCTCGTGGCAGAGGCCGACAGGTAGTTGGTAGGAGCCGAGGTAGAGGCCGTAGTGTTGGGGTAGGGCGTGTCACTAGAGGCACTCCTAGCACTGAGGATTCAGTTCTGAATGTGGATCCGGAGTTGAGAGAGGAAGAGATAGTTTATGAGGGACTACCGATTGAGAGTGATGATCAACAGGCACCACCTGCAGGACCTGTTGCTCCTATTACTATAGGGGGGCAACCGGTGACGATGGAAGGACTTGCTAGCTTCATGATGAGTATGGTGCAGACACAGGCACAGACGATAGCACAAGCAGTGGCTCAGGCGATAGGTGCAATTGGCACTCGTACTGAGGGAGTGGTACCCGAGGCTACTACTGAGGTAGCTACAGCACCGAGAGCTGGAAGGGGTATGTATGAGGTGAATCAGCTAAGGAGGACTTCTTCTCCAAGCTTTTCTGGAGATGGAACGGGTGTGGGGGCGGAGGAGTGGTTCAATCAGCTGAGCATGAGGATGGATACGTTAGAGATACCTGATGAGCGGCGGGTGAAGTTTGTTTTCTATTATCTGAGTGGAGTGGCCTATGAATGGTGGATGTCCATGGGTCAGAGACGGAATGAGTTGACTTGGACCTCTTTTGAGCAGTTGTTCATGCAGAAGTTTGTGCTGAGACCTATGCAGACTGAGAAGGCCAAGCAGTTTCTAGATTTGTTGCAGACATCAGAGATGATGGTGTCTCAGTACACCAAGCAGTTTGAGGAGTTGTATCAGTTTGGGATAGCGTTTGCTCCTACCGATGCAAAGAAGGCGGCAAGGTACCGAGATGGGTTGCTACCTGGTCTTGGGAGGATGGTGATGGCCACTAGAGAGATATCGTATGATGACACAGTTGAGATGGCGTTGGACTTTGAATTGAGTGAGCGGAATGAGGCTCAGAGGAAGCGTCCAGTGACTGAGGGTAGTAGTGGTGGTGGTGGCAGCCACAAGAAGCAGAAGACCGATTTTCGTCATCAGAAAGGGGACCGAAGCAAGGGTCCAAGGCCTCAAGGGGGCAAGGTGACGTGTTACAAGTGTAGAAAAGAGGGGCACATGAGGAATGAGTGTAGAGATTCTGGGTTTAGGTGTTTTGGTTGTGGCAAGATGGGCCACAAGAAGAGTGAGTGTCCGCAGGGCAACCAGGGAGGGCAGCATCAACCTCAGATAGCAGGAGTACCACCTCCAACTCTTCCTTCCACTGATCCATCGGGAGGGAGAGGGCGAGGTGGAGGCAGACAGTCTCAGCAGCAGCAGTATGCACTGACGGACGAAGGCACAAGAGCATCAAAATTTCATTGGATGTACATTTTTGATTTTGAATTGTTGGGCTAGAGTCTTGTTTGATTCTGGAGCTACCTTCTCATTTATTACTAGTTCGTTAGCGAACGCACTAGCGGTGGAGATTTTGCCGATTAGAAAAATGTTTACGGTGTCCTCACCATTCGGGCACTTTACCACGTTGGAGGGAGTAGTGTTCGGTTGTGAGTGTCGATTTGAAGAAATATCTCTACAAGTCGATTTCTATGTGTTAGATTTCAAAGACTTCGATGTGATACTCGGAGTTGATTGGTTGACAAAGCACCAAGGAGTGCTTGACTTTTGGCAAAGGAGGATCACTCTTAGAGTACCAGAGGGTGGGGTGATTCATTTACAGGGATCGAAGGGGATACCATGCCCTCATTTCATGGATAACCCTTCGTATCAGGATTGTAGAGTGCAAGTTTTGTGACTTCGGCTCCTAAGGAAGATGTAGCTACTATGATTCGGGTAGTGGAAGAGTTTATGGATGTATTTCCGGAAGAGTTTCCGGGATTACCTCCGAAGAGGGAGATTGACTTTGCTATTGAGTTGCATCCGAATGTCAAGCCGATTTCGATTCCGCCGTATCGGATGGCTCCAGCAGAGTTGAAGGAGTTGAATTCTCAATTAGAGGAGTTGCTAGACTTGAGGTTCATTAGACCGAGTGTGTCCCTATGGGGAGCACCGGTGTTGTTTGTCAAGAAGAGAGACGGAAGTTTGAGGATGTGTATTGATTATAGGCAGTTGAGTAAGGTTGCAGTGAGAAATAAGTATTCATTGCCTAGGATCAATGATTTGTTTGACCAATTGAGAGATGCTAGGTATTTCTCTAAGATTGACTTGAGGTCGGGTTATCATCAGTTGCTCCAATTCAATATGACATGGATAGCGACCATGATATTGATGAGTTGATGTGGTGAGCTTGCTCACGTTCGATATTACATCGAATGAGCCATGGTATCGATGAGGTTGCTCATTGAGGGGATTGGCCGGATTGATGTTTTACGTGATTGTTGAGTATACGTGCATGTAGTAGTTTTCATATTGCTACATAACTTATTGATCAGATTCTGCCTTTGTTCTTTTATACTCTTACCCTACTGAGCTTCTTGCTCACTATGTACTTTCTTTTCCTCCCCAGAGGTGATACTGGTACAGGTACAGGTACAAGTACTGGTGGAACGGATCAGTGAGAGCGGGATGTGACATGGATGGCCCAGGGTAGGATGAGGGTGCTAGAGAGATACTCTAAGCACGTATTTTGTATACGATGTATGAGTGTTGTTCATGATATTGTTATAACCATTGGCACCAGAGGGTGTATGCATGATGTATGCTGAGTTTGATTTTATGGTTATATGATATTATGAACTTGATTGATGTGTAGATTACTATCAGTTTGTGCATTCTAGTAGTGGATGGCCTGAGGCCCCTAGGATCAGGATTGCATGTGATTGAGGCCTGAGGCCTAGCTAGGTTGCTAGTGTGATGGATTGAATTTTCTGCTGCGTGTTTCTGATGCAGGCGGGGATCCGATATACGGGGAGATGCCGCCGGATTTTCGGTCTGCTGGATGATCGCACTTGTGGCCTAGGACGGTGTCGGAGGGCACCCTTGGCGTGCCCAGATCGGGGGTCACAGAGAGAGTTGAGCAATTTGGAACCATCAAATTTGATAGCTACACCTTTTTTTTGTTGCTTTAAGTCCAAAATTACTAGTATACGCTTCATAGATTGTTTCATTTCCGAAGGACTAACTTTTGTTCTGAATTGGACAAAACCGTTAAAAGCTCCTCTATCAATAGGGTTGAGTAATTTCAAACCATCAAAGTTGATCGGTGTACACTTTTCATTGTTATTTTATGTCAAGTTTTTTGTGTATAAACTTCGTCTGTTTCCTTGCTAAAAGACCGAGTTTCATTCCCAAATGAAAAAAACCGTTAAAAGCTCCTTCATGTAGAGAGTTAAGCCATTTCAAAACATCAATGTTGAAGGGTGTGCACTTTTTAATGTTATTTCATGTCAAATTTTACGAGTATAGGCTCCGTAGATTGTTTCGATGCCAAAAGACCAACTTTCTATCACAAATGGAGAAAACCGTTAAAAGCTTCTGCATGAAGAGAGTTGAGAAATTTGAAACTAAAAAAGTTGGTCGGTGTACACTTTTTATTGTTATTTCATGTCAAATATTACGAGTATAGACTCTGTAGTTTCTCTCGTTACAAAAGGACCAACTTTCGTTCCCAAATTGCTAAAATTGTTAAAACCTCCTCCATGGAGAGAGTTAAGCCATTCCGAGCCATCAAAGTTGGTCGGTCGACACTCTTTATTTTTATTGTGTCAAATTTTACTAGTATAGGCTCCATAGATTGTTTCGATGCCAAAAGACCACCTTTCTATCTCAAATGCAGAAAACCTCTAAAAGCACATCCGTGGAGCGAGTTGAGCAATTTGGAACCATCAAAGTTGGTCGGTGTACACTTTTTATTGTTATTTTATGTCAAATTTTATGAGTATAGTCTTCGTAGATTGTTTAGATGCCAAAAGAGAAATTTTCATTCCCAAATGGACAAAATCATCAAAGTTGATAGGTGTGCACATTTTATTGCTGATTTATGTCCAAATTTACTGGTATACGCTTTGTAGATTGTTTCGTTATCAAAAGAGCAACTTTTGATCTCAAATGGGCTAAACCGTTAAGAGCTCTTCAATTGAGAGAATTCAACAATTTTTAGCCAGCAAAGTTGGTCGGTGCACACTTTTTATTGTTATTTTATGTCAAATTTTATGAGTACAGGCTCTGTAGACTGTTTTGTTGCCAAAAGACCAACTTTTTCGTTGTCAAAAGAATGCCAAATTTTACGAGTATAGACTTCGTAGATTGTTTCGTTACCAATAGACCATCTTTTGCTCTCAAATTGTCAAAACCATTAAAAGTTCCTTCATGAATATAATTGAGTAACTTCGAACCATCAAAATTGATAGGTGTGCACATTTTATTGTTGTTTTAAGTCTAAATTTACTAGTATACACTTCGTAGATTATTTCGTTTTCGAAACGCCAACTTTCATTCTCAATTGGAAAAAACTGTTAAAAATAGCTCTATCGAAAGAGTTGAGTATTTTCGAATCATCAACGTTGGTCAGTGTACACTTTTGATTGTTCTTTTATGTCAAATTTTATGAGTATAGACTTCGTAGATTGTTTCGTTAACAAAACACTAACATTCGTTCTCAAATTGTCAGAACCGTTAAAAGTTCCTCCATAAAGAGAATTGAGTAATTCAGAACCGTAAAAGTGGATAGGTGTGCACATTTTATTGCTGATGTATGTCCAAATTTAATAGTATACACTTCGTAGATTGTCTGAATGTCAAAAGAACAACATTCTATCTCAAATGGACAAAATCCATAAAAGCTCCTCCATGGAGCGAGTTGAACAATTCAGAACCATAAACGTTTGTCGATGTACACTTTTTTTTGTTATTTTATTTCAATTTTTATGAGTATAGACTCCTTAGATTATTTCAATGCTAAAGGACAAACATTCGTGTTCAAATAGACAAACGATTAAAATCTCCTCCATGGAAAGAGTTGAACAATTTCGAACCATCAAGTTTGATAGATATACAATTTTTTTTGTTGCCTTAAGAACAAAGTTATTAGTATACGCTTCATAAATTGTTTCGTTTCCAAAAGACCAATTTTCATTCTCAATTGGACAAAACTATTAAAAGCTCCTCTATCAGGATAGTTGAGCAATTTCAAACCATCAAAGTCGGTCAGTGTACACATTTTATTGTTATTTTATGTCAAATTTTGTGAGTATAGACTCCGTAGACTGTTTCGTTGCCAAAAGATCAAATTTCGTTCCCAAATGGAAAAAATGGTTAAAAGTTCCTCCATAGAGAGAGTTAAGCCATTTCGAACAATCAATGTTGATGGGTGTGCACTTTTTGTTGTTGCTTTATGTCTAAATTTCCTAGTATTGCCTTCGTAGATTATTCCGTTGTCAAAAGAAGGACTTTCGTTCTCAATTGGACAAAATTGTTAAAAGTAACTCTATCGAGAGACTTGAACATTTTTGAATCATCAACTTTGGTCGGTGTACACTTTTCATTTATAGACTTCTTAGTTTGTTTCATTAACAAAAGACCAACATCCGTTCTCAAATTGTAAAAACCGTCAAAAGTTCCTCCATAAAGAGAATTGAGTAATTCCAAACCATCAAAGTTGATAGGTGTGCACATTTTATTGCTGATTTTTGTCAAAATTTACTACTATACGCTTCGTAGATCATTTTGTTATCAAAAGACCAACTTTTGATTTGAAATGGGCAAAATCGTTAAAAGCTCCTCAATTGATGGAATTCAGCAATTTCAAACAATCAAACTTGGTCGGTGTACACTTTTTATTGTTATTTTATGAGTACAGGCTCTGTAGATTGTTTCGAAGCCAAAAGATCAACTTTCAGATCTCAAATGTACAAACCGATAAAAGCTCCTCCATGGAAAGAGTTGAGCGATTCCAAACCATCAAAGTTGGTCGGCCTGCACTTTTTATTGTTATTTTATGTCATATTTTATGAGTATAGACTACGTATATTGTTTTGATGCCAAATGACAAACTTTCATTCCCAAATAGACGAACTGTTAAAAGCTCCTCCATGGAGAGAGTTGAGCAATTTCGAACCATCAAAGTTGGTCGGTCTACACTTTTGATTGTTATTTTATGTCAAATTTTATAAGAATAGACTCCGTAGATTGTTTTGATTCCAAAAGACGAACTTTCATTCCGAAATGGATAAACCATTAAAAGCTCCTCCATGGAAAGAGTTGAACAATTTCGAATGATCAAATGTGATATTTTTTTGTTGGTTTATGTCAAAATTTACTAATATACCTTTTGTAGACTTTTTGTTTCTAAAAGACCAACTTTCAATCTCAATTGGACAAAACCGTTCAAAGCACTTCTATGAAGAAAGTTGGGCAATTCTGAACCATGAAGGTTGGTCGGTGTACATTTTTTATTGTTATTTTATGTCAAATTTTATGAGTATAGACTACGTAGACTATTTCGATGTCAAAAGAACAACTTTCTATCTCAAAGGGACAAAACCGTTAAAAGCTCCTCCATGGAGAGAGTTGAGCAATTCCAAACCATCAAAGTTGGTCGGTCTACACTTTTTATTGTTATTTTATGTCAATTTTTAGGAGCATAGACTTCATAGCTTGTTTCGATCCCAAAGGACCAACTTTTGTTCCCAGATGGAGAAATCGTTAAAAGCTCCTCCATGGAGAGAGTTGAGCAATTCCGAATCATCAAATTTGATAAGTATACACTCTCTTTGTTGGTTTATGTCCAAATTTAATAGTATCACTTCATAGATTGTTTCATTTCTGAAAGATCAACTTTCGTTCTCAATTGGACAAAACCGTAAAAAGCACCTGTAACGAGATAGTTGAGCAATTTCAAACCAATAAAGTTGGTATGTGTACACTTTTTATTGTTATTTTATGTCAAATTTTATGAGTATAGGCTCTGTCACGCCCCGTTTTCGGAAACGCGACTGGGTGCTCTCTCCGCACCCTTCCTAGGTCACTAGTGTGAACATCTGGGATCAACCGGAAATCCGGCGGCACCTCCCCGTATATCGGAGAGTGCCCACCTGCATCAGAAACGCAACAACAACAACATCACACTAGCAACCTAGCAAACATAGGCCTCGGGCCTCAACCACATGCAATCCTGACCCTAGGCCTCAGGCCATCCACTACCAGCATGCACAAACTGATGGCATCACATATAAATCAACACACAGATTTATAACACATCAAATATAACCATATATCAACATCTACATCCACCTACAAGCACCACCGTGCCAAATGGTTATATTCTCTCAACATAGATATACTACATACACCCACATGCATAGAGTATATCTCTAGCACCCTATTCTATCCAGGGCCATCCATGACACGACCTGCTCACCGATCCGCAGCACCAGTACCTGTACCAGTGTCTCCTGTGGAAGGAAGAAAGTAAAGGAGTGAGCTAGAAGCTCAGTAGGGTATGAAGTAAACATCAATATAAGCTGAACCAAAGGAAAGTAATGCATCAATATGTTCCTACCACATGAACGTATACTCAACAATTCACATCAACATTTACCCGGATAACCCCTTCGGAGAATAACAACCACAATATCATTGCAACTCAATGAAATATTGCACGGGAGCAAGCTCACCACAACCAACCACTCCTAGGATCATCCGGTTGCGTGAACCTATCACGCCCGCACCCCACAAGGCAAGTCACTCTTGACCTTACCCCTAGTGCGTTATCCTACTTGGAGTTCACATGACTCAGTGGTAACTCTCATCACCTCGTCATCCCTCCAAGTAGCTTTCAAGAAACCTAAAGGTTCCCGAGTCCATACCCGGTCCCCCATGCAACTCTAATGCATTATGTCATGACATGCTGAATAGATATATATATGAACAACCTACATATATATATACATAACTACCATGATGCATGAACGGAAATCACATCGTGTCCATAGGAGATGGAACACAGACACACTCGGGTCATGCAACATCAAGAATCAACAAGAATCACAATTTGGGTTCGTTTCCCCTTAGGAGCAATTAAGGCGGAAACACAAATGGAACGACCAATGAGGAATCGAAACGCTCTTAACATATCAAAAACGAACGATAGAAAGAATGGTTGGAAATCCCCTACCTCGTGTCGAGTAAATTACCACAATTTCCCAAATTTCGTTCCTAGGGTTTCGGTTTGCCCAAACCTACAATGTGGCATAACCGAACCCTCACAAGCATCAATAAACAACAAACAACTCATATAAACATCAATTAAAATCAATAAACTCGAAATCACTTACTTCTCTCTCTAGAAATTTCTTCCAAAAATCCTCCAACTCACTCCAAGCTCAACTCAACTCCAAAACACAAACCAATCTACATAAACATCCAAAATCAACCTATAAACAACATATCTAAAGCATAGCACCCAACTCTTCAAGAATCTAGCGAATCTAGAAAAACCTAGAATTTCCAAAAACTAAGAAAAACTTACCAAATCACTTGAATCAACCTTGAATCTTCCTTGCTTAGCTTCAAGGATCATCAATCCACAATCTCCAAGTCAATCTCTTGCCAAAATCTCCTTCTCTCTCTTCTTCTCTCTTACTTTCTCTCTCTAGTCGAGAACTTCTCCAAGAAAATATGAAGAAATGTCTAAAAACTGGCTTAAAAACTGATTTCCCGATAACCGTCCGGACGTCCCAAGTGACCGTCCGGACGCTTCACTGTTCTCTCAACACTCTGCCCACTTCGTAGGCTTAACCGTCCGGACGCCTCGTTAGACCGTCCGAACGGTCTACTGTTCACAGCACCAAAATTTTCTCTAAAAATGAATCTGCCCCAGTTCCTTCACAAACCGTCCGGACGGCTGTTTTAACCGTCCGGACGGTCCCTGTTTTCCAGTAACCCAGTTTTTCTCACTTTTATTTTTCGGCTCGGTTCAAGCTTCGATTTGATATATTACGGGCCCGAAACGGACATGTATACTAAAAGTTATGCCCCATTTACCGAACCAAGCTCTAAAACTATTTTTCTATGATTCCGTACCTCACGGATCATCCGTATTTCGACTCAAAACTAAAATTTTTGGGTCGGGGTTTCACATCCTTCCCCCCTTAATAAAATTTCGTCCCGAAATTTAACTACACACACGTACCTGAATCTCCGAACAACTCCGGGTACCTTTCCTTCATTCGAGACTCCAACTCCCAAGTTGCTGCTTCAACTCCGTGGTACATCCACATCACTTTTACCAATAGTATCACACTCGACCTCGTGACCTTGTTCTGTCGGTCTAGAATCTTCAACGGGTGAAGAGTGTAGCTCCCATCTTCCTCAACTTCCAACGTAGTCCAATCTATCACATGCGACGGATCCGGCTCATATTTCCGAAGCATAGATACATGGAATACATTGTGAACCTTCTCAAGCTTCGGTGGAAGTGCCAAACGGTACGCCACCGGTCCAACTGTCTCCAAAATCTCAAATGGCCCCACAAACCTCGGTGCCAACTTCCCATGCTTGCTATATCTCTGAATTCCCCGTCTCGGACTAACCTTCAAGAAAACCTTATCGCCTACAGCGAACTCCAAAGGTCTCCTCCTCCGGTCAGCATAAGACTTATGTCGGCTCTGTGCGGTGATCAACCGCTTCCGTATCTCATCAACTCTCTCTCGTGCTTCTTTGACCATCTCCGGTCCTGACACAACTTTCTCACCAACCTCTGCCCAACACAAAGGCGACCTACAAGGCCTCCCGTAGAGCGCCTCATAAGGTGCCATCCCGATACTACTTTGGAAAGAGTTGTTATACACAAACTCCGCCAAATGTAAGTACCAATCCCGACTTCCTCCAAAATCAACTACACATGCCCGTAGCATGTCCTCCAAAATCTGTATGGTTCTCTCACTCTGTCCATCACTCTGAGGATGATATGCTGTAGAGAAATCCAACTTCGTTCCCAATGCCTCCTGTAAACTACTCCAGAATCTACCTGTGAACCTCGGGTCTCGGTCCGACACAATAGATAATGGAATTCCGTGAAGTCTCACAATCTCCTTGACATACATAGTACTCAAGGTCTCCAATGAATCCGTCTTGTTCATGGGTAAGAAGTGTGCAGACTTAGTCAATCTGTCCACTATCACCCAAACCGCATCATGCCTCCTCTGAGTCATTGGCAATGCCGTCACAAAGTCCATTGTGATCTTCTCCCACTTCCATTCCGCCACTGGTAATGGTTGCAACAATCCAGCTGGTCTCTGATGTTCTGCCTTCACTTGTTGACAAGTAAGACACTTCGTCACAAATCTAGCAACATCGGCCTTCATACCCTTCCACCAGAAACTCTGTTTCAAGTCTCGGTACATCTTCGTACCCCCGGGATGCATAGTAAACCAAGAATGATGTGCTTCCCTTAGAATCTCCTGTCTCAACTCATCATCTTCGGGAACCACTAACCTTCCCGCATATCGTACTCCACCATCATTCCCTCGAACCCATCCAAGACTCTCATCAACCACATCAAATGTATGATCTCCGTTTTGTGCATCTATAACCTTCTGAACCATCATAGGTCTCGAAGTCATAGAACACAAATGCACATTTTCCTCTTGACTCCTCAACTCCAATCCAAACTCATTGATTGTCTCCACAATTTTCCACTCATGCATGAATAGGCTAGCAACTCTCTGCTTCCTACTCAAAGCATCCGCAACCACATTTGCTTTACCTGGATGGTATTGCAAATTAAAATCAAAATCCTCTAAGTACTCCATCCACCGCCTTTGCCATAAGTTCAACTCCTTTTGAGTGAATAGGTACTCAAGGCTTTTGTGATCTGAGAACACCTCAAACATCTCTCCGTAGAGATAGTACCTCCATTGCTTAAGAGCAAATACTACTGCCGCCAACTCCAGATCATGCACTGGATAGTTCCTCTCATGTGTCTTCAGCAACCTCGAACCATACTCTATCACTCGGCCCTGCTGCATCAACACACAACCCAACCCGACTCCAGATGCATCACAATACACCTGATAGCCAACATTCCTCTCCGGAACTACTAACACTGGAGGTGTTGTCAACCTCTTCTTCAACTCTTCAAATGCGGCCTCACATTCGTCTGTCCACACAAACGGTGTACCCTTCTTCGTGAGCTGCGTCATCGGCGAAGCGACTCTTGAGAAGTCCTCAATAAACCTCCGGTAGTAACCTGCCAATCCTAGGAAACTCCGAATCTCAGTCACATTCTTCGGTCTCTCCCAATTCAAAACTGACTCAACTTTGGAGTAGTCAACCGCTATGCCTTCTTGAGTGATCACATGGCCTAGGAACTTCACTTCCGTAGCCCAAAATTCACACTTACTCAATTTAGCATACAGTTGATTCTCCCTCAACGTCTGTAACACTACCCTCAAGTGTTCCTCATGCTCTTCCTCTGTAGGAGAATAAATCAATATACCATCAATAAACACCACTACAAACTTGTCCAAAAACGGTCGAAGAACCCTTTGCATTAGGTCCATGAATACCGCCGGGGCATTTGTCAACCCAAACGGCATCACAAGGAACTCATAATGTCCATAACGAGTTCTAAACGCTGTTTTCTGGATATCCTCATCCTTAATCCTCAACTGATGATAACCCGACCTCAAGTCAATCTTAGAGAAATGCCTAGCACCTCTCAATTGGTCAAACAAGTCATTGATCCTAGGCAATGGATACTTATTCCTCACTGTAACCTTATTCAACTGCCTATAATCAATACACATCCTCAAACTTCCGTCTTTCTTCTTGACGAACAACACCGGTGCTCCCCACGGGGACACACTCGGTCTAATGAACCCCAAGTCTAACAACTCTTCTAACTGAGTACTCAACTCCTTCAACTCTGCTGGAGCCATCCGATACGGCGAAATCGAAATTGGTTTGACGTTCGGATGCAACTCAATAGCAAAGTCAATTTCCCTCTTCGGAGGTAATCCCGGCAACTCTTCCGGAAATACATCCGTAAACTCCTCCACTATCAATATCGGTGTAGCTACATCGCCCTTAGGCGCCGAAGTCACTAAACTCGCAACTCTACAATCTTGGTACGAAGGATTATCCATGAAATGTGGGCATGGAATCCCCTTCGATCCCCTCAACTGAATCACTCCTCCCTCGGGTACTCTAAGAGTAATCTTCCTCTCCCAGAAATCAAACAACCCTTGGTGCTTCGTCAACCAATCAACTCCAAGAATCACATCAAAATCCTGGAAATCTAATACATACAAGTCGGCTTTCAGAGATATTTCTCCAAACCGACACTCACAACAGAACACTACCCCCTCCAATGTGGTAAAGTATCCGAATGGTGAGGATACCGTGAACATTCGTCTTATTGGCGAAATCTCCACCTCTAGTGCGTGTGCTAACGAACTTGTAATGAAAGATGAGGTAGCCCCCGAGTCAAACAAGACTCTTGCCCAACAATTAGAAATCAAGAAGGTACCTCCAATGAAGTCTGGATGCTCCTGTGCCTCCTGATGACCCAATGCATAGACACGCCCCTCTACCAGTGCATTCTGCTGCTGCTGTGGCTGACGAGTCCCACCCCGCCCCCTTCCTCCCATTGGAACATTGGAAGGAAGAGCCGAAGGCGGTACTCCCGGTGTGCTCTACTGCTGGGCTCTCTGGTTGCCCTCTGGACACTCGCTCTTTCTATGACCCAACTTGCCACACCCAAAGCACTTAAACCCAGAAAGCTTGCACTCACTTGCCTTGTGCCCCTCTTTCCCACACTTGAAGCATGTCATCTTACCCCATGGTAGCCTAGGACCCTTGCCTCGGTCCCCTCTCTGTTGACGAAAATCCGTTCTCGGTTTCTTGTGGCTACTACCACCACCACTACTACCCTCACTCACTGGACGCTTCCTCTGAGCTTCACTTTTCTCACTCAACTCAAAATCAAGAGCCATCTCCACTGTGTCCTGATATGACACCACCCTAGTGGCCATCACCATTCTACCAAGACTGGGAAGCAACCCATCTCGGTACCTCACTGCCTTCTTCACATCTGTGGGAGCAAACTCCTTCCCATACCGGTATAACTCCTCAAACTGCTTGGTGTACTGAGACACCGTCATCTCCGATGTCTGCAATAAATCTAGAAACTGTTTGGCCTTCTCCGTTTGCAGAGGCCTTGGCACAAACTTCTGCATAAACAACTGCTCAAACGAAGTCCAAGTCAGCTCATTCCGTCTCTGGCCCATCGACATCCACCATTCATAGGCCGCACCACTCAAGTAATAGAACACAAACTTCACCCGTCTCTCATCGGTTATCTCAAGAGTGTCCATCCTCATACTCAGCTGGTTGAACCACTCCTCCGCCCCCACACCCGTTCCATCTCCAGAAAATGTTGGAGGAGTAGTCCTCCTCAATTGGTCCACTCATACATCCCTCTCCCAGCTCTAGGTACTGCTGCTACCTCAGTTGTAGCCTCTGGTATAACTCCCTCAGCACGAGTGCCAGTAGCACCCATCGCCTGAGCCACTGCCTGAGCTATGGTCTGCGCCTGTGTCTGCACCATACTCATCATAAAACTAGTAAGACTCTCCATCGTCACTGGTTGCCCCCCTGTAGTAACAGGAGCAATCTGCACCTCAGGTGGTGCCTGCTGATCATCACTCTCCATCGGTAGTCCCTCTTGAACTATCTCTTCCTCTCTCAACTCTGGATCCACATTCGGAACCGAATCCTCAGTGCTAGGAGTGCCTCTTGTGACACGTTCCACCCCAACACTACGGCCTCTACCTCGTCCCTGACCAACTCCCTGTCGGCCTCTGCCACGAGGTACTACAGTCCCACTCTCGGACCTGGTAGTTCTACGGGTATTCATCTGCATGGCAAACAGACAATACCATTTAACCCACTACTCACACGAGGATTTAAGGGGAAAAGAAAACATACCGGATCAGTAGCAGTCGTGACATGGCCTGGATATACTACTCTACAACTAGGACCCAACACCCCAAATCCTATAAAGAGCTGTAAACCTCGCTCCGATACCAAATTGTCACGCCCCGTTTCCGGAAACGCGACTGGGTGCTCTCTCCGCACCCTTCCTAGGTCACTAGTGTGAACATCCGGGATCAACCGGAAATCCGGCGGCACCTCCCCGTATATCGGAGAGTGCCCACCTGCATCAGAAACGCAGCAACAACAACATCACACTAGCAACCTAGCAAACATAGGCCTCGGGCCTCAACCACATGCAATCCTGACCCTAGGCCTCAGGCCATCCACTACCAGCATGCACAAACTGATGGCATCACATATAAATCAACACACAGATTTATAACACATCAAATATAACCATATATCAACATCTACATCCACCTACAAGCACCACCGTGCCAAATGGTTATATTCTCTCAACATAGATATACTACATACACCCACATGCATAGAGTATATCTCTAGCACCCTATTCTATCCAGGGCCATCCATGACACGACCTGCTCACCGATCCGCAACACCAGTACCTGTACCAATGTCTCCTGTGGAAGGAAGAAAGTAAAGGAGTGAGCTAGAAGCTCAGTAGGGTATGAAGTAAACATCAATATAAGCTAAACCAAAGGAAAGTAATGCATCAATATGTTCCTACCACATGAACGTATACTCAACAATTCACATCAACATTTACCCGGATAACCCCTTCGGAGCATAACAACCACAATATCATTGCAACTCAATGAAATATTGCACGGGAGCAAGCTCACCACAACCAACCACTCCTAGGATCATCCGGTTGCGTGAACCTATCACGCCCGCACCCCACAAGGCAAGTCACTCTTGACCTTACCCCTAGTGCGTTATCCTACTTGGAGTTCACATGACTCAGTGGTAACTCTCATCACCTCGTCATCCCTCCAAGTAGCTTTCAAGAAACCTAAAGGTTCCCGAGTCCATACCCGGTCCCCCATGCAACTCTAATGCATTATGTCATGACATGCTGAATAGATATATATATGAACAACCTACATATATATATACATAACTACCATGATGCATGAACGGAAATCACATCGTGTCCATAGGAGATGGAACACACACACACTCGGGTCATGCAACATCAAGAATCAACAAGAATCACAATTTGGGTTCGTTTCCCCTTAGGAGCAATTAAGGCGGAAACACAAATGGAACGACCAATGAGGAATCGAAACGCTCTTAACATATCAAAAACGAACGATAGAAAGAATGGTTGGAAATCCCCTACCTCGTGTCGAGTAAATTACCACAATTTCCCAAATTTCGTTCCTAGGGTTTCGGTTTGCCCAAACCTACAATGTGGCATAACCGAACCCTCACAAGCATCAATAAACAACAAACAACTCATATAAACATCAATTAAAATCAATAAACTCGAAATCACTTACTTCTCTCTCTAGAAATTTCTTCCAAAAATCCTCCAACTCACTCCAAGCTCAACTCAACTCCAAAACACAAACCAATCTACATAAACATCCAAAATCAACCTATAAACAACATATCTAAAGCATAGCACCCAACTCTTCAAGAATCTAGCGAATCTAGAAAAACCTAGAATTTTCAAAAACTAAGAAAAACTTACCAAATCACTTGAATCAACCTTGAATCTTCCTTGCTTAGCTTCAAGGATCATCAATCCACAATCTCCAAGTCAATCTCTTGCCAAAATATCCTTCTCTCTCTTCTTCTCTCTCTAGTCGGGAACTTCTCCAAGAAAATATGAAGAAATGTCTAAAAACTGGCTTAAAAATTGATTTCCCGATAACCGTCCGGACGTCCCAAGTGACCGTCTGGACGCTTCACTGTTCTCTCAACACTCTGCCCACTTCGTAGGCTTAACCGTCCGGACGCCTCGTTAGACCGTCCGGACGGTCTACTGTTCACAGCACCAAAATTTTCTCTAAAAATGAATCTGCCCCAGTTCCTTCACAAACCGTCCGGACGGCTGTTTTATCCGTCCGGACGGTCCCTGTTTTCCAGAAACCCAATTTTTCTCACTTTTATTTTTCGGCTCGGTTCAAGCTTCGATTTGATATATTACGGGCCCGAAACGGACATGTATACTAAAAGTTATGCCCAATTTACCGAACCAAGCTCCAAAACTATTTTTCTATGATTCCGTACCTCACGGATCATCCGTATTTCGACTCAAAACTAAAATTTTTGGGTCGGGGTTTCACATCCTTCCCCCCTTAATAAAATTTCGTCCCGAAATTTAACTACACACACGTACCTGAATCTCCGAACAACTCCGGGTACCTTTCCTTCATTCGAGACTCCAACTCCCAAGTTGCTTCTTCAACTCCGTGGTACATCCACATCACTTTTACCAATGGTATCACACTCGACCTCGTGACCTTGTTCTGTCGGTCTAGAATCTTCACCGGGTGAAGAGTGTAGCTCCCATCTTCCTCAACTTCCAACGTAGTCCAATCTATCACATGCGACGGATCCGGCTCATATTTCCGAAGCATAGATACATGGAATACATTGTGAACCTTCTCAAGCTTCGGTGGAAGTGCCAAACGGTACGCCACCGGTCCAACTGTCTCCAAAATCTCAAATGGCCCCACAAACCTCGGTGCCAACTTCCCATGCTTGCTATATCTCTGAATTCCCCATCTCGGACTAACCTTCAAGAAAACCTTATCGCCTACAGCGAACTCCAAAGGTCTCCTCCTCCGGTCAGCATAAGACTTCTGTCGGCTCTGTGCGGTGATCAACCGCTTCCGTATCTCATCAACTCTCTCTCGTGCTTCTTTGACCATCTCCGGTCCTGACACAACTTTCTCACCAACCTCTGCCCAACACAAAGGCGACCTACAAGGCCTCCCGTAGAGCGCCTCATAAGGTGCCATCCCGATACTACTTTGGAAAGAGTTGTTATACACAAACTCCGCCAAATGTAAGTACCAATCCCAACTTCCTCCAAAATCAACTACACATGCCCGTAGCATGTCCTCCAAAATCTGTATGGTTCTCTCACTCTGTCCATCACTCTGAGGATGATATGCTGTAGAGAAATCCAACTTCGTTCCCAATGCCTCCTGTAAACTACTCCAGAATCTACCTGTGAACCTCGGGTCTCGGTCCGACACAATAGATAATGGAATTCCGTGAAGTCTCACAATCTCTTTGACATACATAGTACTCAAGGTCTCCAATGAATCCGTCTTGTTCATGGGTAAGAAGTGTGCAGACTTAGTCAATCTGTCCACTATCACCCAAACCGCATCATGCCTCCTCTGAGTCATTGGCAATGCCGTCACAAAGTCCATTGTGATCTTCTCCCACTTCCATTCCGCTACTGGTAATGGTTGCAACAATCCAGCTGGTCTCTGATGTTCTGCCTTCACTTGTTGACAAGTAAGACACTTCGTCACAAATCTAGCAACATCGGCCTTCATACCCTTCCACCAGAAACTCTGCTTCAAGTCTCGGTACATCTTCGTACCCCCGGGATGCATAGCAAACCAAGAATGATGTGCTTCCCTTAGAATCTCCTGTCTCAACTCATCATCTTCGGGAACCACTAACCTTCCCGCATATCGTACTCCACCATCATTCCCTCGAACCCATCCAAGACTCTCATCAATCACATCAAATGTATGATCTCCGTTTTGTGCATCTATAACCTTCTGAACCATCATAGGTCTCGAAGTCATAGAACACAAATGCACCTTTTCCTCTTGACTCCTCAACTCCAATCCAAACTCATTGATTGTCTCCACAATTTTCCACTCATGCATGAATAGGCTAGCAACTCTCTGCTTCCTACTCAAAGCATCCGCAACCACATTTGCTTTACCTGGATGGTATTGCAAATTAAAATCAAAATCCTCTAAGTACTCCATCCACCGCCTTTGCCATAAGTTCAACTCCTTTTGAGTGAATAGGTACTCAAGGCTTTTGTGATCTGAGAACACCTCAAACATCTCTCCGTAGAGATAGTACCTCCATTGCTTAAGAGCAAATACTACTGCCGCCAACTCCAGATCATGCACTGGATAGTTCCTCTCATGTGTCTTCAGCAACCTCGAACCATACTCTATCACTCGGCCCTGCTGCATCAACACACAACCCAACCCGACTCCAGATGCATCACAATACACCTGATAGCCAACATTCCTCTCCGGAACTACTAACACTGGAGGTGTTGTCAACCTCTTCTTCAACTCTTCAAATGCGGCCTCACATTCGTCTGTCCACACAAACGGTGTACCCTTCTTCGTGAGCTGCGTCATCGGCGAAGCGACTCTTGAGAAGTCCTCAATAAACCTCCGGTAGTAACCTGCCAATCCTAGGAAACTCCGAATCTCAGTCACATTCTTCGGTCTCTCCCAATTCAAAACTGACTCAACTTTGGAGTAGTCAACCGCTATGCCTTCTTGAGTGATCACATGGCCTAGGAACTTCACTTCCGTAGCCCAAAATTCACACTTACTCAATTTAGCATACAGTTGATTCTCCCTCAACGTCTGTAACACTACCCTCAAGTGTTCCTCATGCTCTTCCTCTGTAGGAGAATAAATCAATATACCATCAATAAACACCACTACAAACTTGTCCAAAAACGGTCGAAGAACCCTTTGCATTAGGTCCATGAATACCGCCGGGGCATTTGTCAACCCAAACGGCATCACAAGGAACTCATAATGTCCATAACGAGTTCTAAACGCTGTTTTCTGGATATCCTCATCCTTAATCCTCAACTGATGATAACCCGACCTCAAGTCAATCTTAGAGAAATGCCTAGCACCTCTCAATTGGTCAAACAAGTCATTGATCCTAGGCAATGGATACTTATTCCTCACTGTAACCTTATTCAACTGCCTATAATCAATACACATCCTCAAACTTCCGTCTTTCTTCTTGACGAACAACACCGGTGCTCCCCACGGGGACACACTCGGTCTAATGAACCCCAAGTCTAACAACTCTTCTAACTGAGTACTCAACTCCTTCAACTCTGCTGGAGCCATCCGATACGGCGAAATCGAAATTGGTTTGACGTTCGGATGCAACTCAATAGCAAAGTCAATTTCCCTCTTCGGAGGTAATCCCGGCAACTCTTCCGGAAATACATCCGTAAACTCCTCCACTATCAATATCGGTGTAGCTACATCGCCCTTAGGCGCCGAAGTCACTAAACTCGCAACTCTACAATCTTGGTACGAAGGATTATCCATGAAATGTGGGCATGGAATCCCCTTCGATCCCCTCAACTGAATCACTCCTCCCTCGGGTACTCTAAGAGTAATCTTCCTCTCCCAGAAATCAAACAACCCTTGGTGCTTCGTCAACCAATCAACTCCAAGAATCACATCAAAATCCTGGAAATCTAATACATACAAGTCGGCTTTCAGAGATATTTCTCCAAACCGACACTCACAACAGAACACTACCCCCTCCAATGTGGTAAAGTATCCGAATGGTGAGGATACCGTGAACATTCGTCTTATTGGCGAAATCTCCACCTCTAGTGCGTGTGCTAACGAACTTGTAATGAAAGATGAGGTAGCCCCCGAGTCAAACAAGACTCTTGCCCAACAATTAGAAATCAAGAAGGTACCTCCAATGAAGTCTGGATGCTCCTGTGCCTCCTGATGACCCAATGCATAGACACGCCCCTCTACCAGTGCATTCTGCTGCTGCTGTGGCTGACGAGTCCCACCCCGCCCCCTTCCTCCCATTGGAACATTGGAAGGAAGAGCCGAAGGCGGTACTCCCGGTGTGCTCTACTGCTGGGCTCTCTGGTTGCCCTCTGGACACTCGCTCTTTCTATGACCCAACTTGCCACACCCAAAGCACTTAAACCCAGAAAGCTTGCACTCACTTGCCTTGTGCCCCTCTTTCCCACACTTGAAGCATGTCATCTTACCCCATGGTAGCCTAGGACCCTTGCCTCGGTCCCCTCTCTGTTGACGAAAATCCGTTCTCGGTTTCTTGTGGCTACTACCACCACCACTACTACCCTCACTCACTGGACGCTTCCTCTGAGCTTCACTTTTCTCACTCAACTCAAAATCAAGAGCCATCTCCACTGTGTCCTGATATGACACCACCCTAGTGGCCATCACCATTCTACCAAGACTGGGAAGCAACCCATCTCGGTACCTCACTGCCTTCTTCACATCTGTGGGAGCAAACTCCTTCCCATACCGGTATAACTCCTCAAACTGCTTGGTGTACTGAGACACCGTCATCTCCGATGTCTGCAATAAATCTAGAAACTGTTTGGCCTTCTCCGTTTGCAGAGGCCTTGGCACAAACTTCTGCATAAACAACTGCTCAAACGAAGTCCAAGTCAGCTCATTCCGTCTCTGGCCCATCGACATCCACCATTCATAGGCCGCACCACTCAAGTAATAGAACACAAACTTCACCCGTCTCTCATCGGTTATCTCAAGAGTGTCCATCCTCATACTCAGCTGGTTGAACCACTCCTCCGCCCCCACACCCGTTCCATCTCCAGAAAATGTTGGAGGAGTAGTCCTCCTCAATTGGTCCACCTCATACATCCCTCTCCCAGCTCTAGGTACTGCTGCTACCTCAGTTGTAGCCTCTGGTATAACTCCCTCAGCACGAGTGCCAGTAGCACCCATCGCCTGAGCCACTGCCTGAGCTATGGTCTGCGCCTGTGTCTGCACCATACTCATCATAAAACTAGTAAGACTCTCCATCGTCACTGGTTGCCCCCTGTAGTAACAGGAGCAATCTGCACCTCAGGTGGTGCCTGCTGATCATCACTCTCCATCGGTAGTCCCTCTTGAACTATCTCTTCCTCTCTCAACTCCGGATCCACATTCGGAACCGAATCCTCAGTGCTAGGAGTGCCTCTTGTGACACGTTTCACCCCAACACTACGGCCTCTACCTCGGCCCCGACCAACTCCCCGTCGGCCTCTGCCACGAGGTACTACAGTCCCACTCTCGGACCTGGTAGTTCTACGGGTATTCATCTGCATGGCAAACAGACAATACCATTTAACCCACTACTCACACGAGGATTTAAGGGGAAAAGAAAACATACCGGATCAGTAGCAGTCGTGACATGGCCTGGATATACTACTCTACAACTAGGACCCAACACCCCAAATCCTATAAAAAGCTGTAAACCTCGCTCCGATACCAAATTGTCACGCCCTATTTCCGGAAACGCGACTGGGTGCTCTCTCCGCACCCTTCCTAGGTCACTAGTGTGAACATCCGGGATCAACCGGAAATCCGGCGGCACCTCCCTGTATATCGGAGAGTGCCTACCTGCATCAGAAACGCAGCAACAACAACATCACACTAGCAACCTAGCAAACATAGGCCTCGGGCCTCAACCACATGCAATCCTGACCCTAGGCCTCAGGCCATCCACTACCAGCATGCACAAACTGATGGCATCACATATAAATCAACACACAGATTTATAACACATCAAATATAACCATATATCAACATCTACATCCACCTACAAGCACCACCGTGCCAAATGGTTATATTCTCTCAACATAGATATACTACATACACCCACATGCATAGAGTATATCTCTAGCACCCTATTCTATCCAGGGCCATCCATGACACGACCTGCTCACCGATCCGCAGCACCAGTACCTGTACCAGTGTCTCCTGTGGAAGGAAGAAAGTAAAGGAGTGAGCTAGAAGCTCAGTAGGGTATGAAGTAAACATCAATATAAGCTGAACCAAAGGAAAGTAATGCATCAATATGTTCCTACCACATGAACGTATACTCAACAATTCACATCAACATTTACCCGGATAACCCCTTCGGAGCATAACAACCACAATATCATTGCAACTCAATGAAATATTGCACGGGAGCAAGCTCACCACAACCAACCACTCCTAGGATCATCCGGTTGCGTGAACCTATCACGCCCACACCCCACAAGGCAAGTCACTCTTGACCTTACCCCTAGTGCGTTATCCTACTTGGAGTTCACATGACTCAGTGGTAACTCTCATCACCTCGTCATCCCTCCAAGTAGCTTTCAAGAAACCTAAAGGTTCCCGAGTCCATACCCGGTCCCCCATGCAACTCTAATGCATTATGTCATGACATGCTGAATAGATATATATATGAACAACCTACATATATATATACATAACTACCATGATGCATGAACGGAAATCACATCGTGTCCATAGGAGATGGAACACACACACACTCGGGTCATGCAACATCAAGAATCAACAAGAATCACAATTTGGGTTCGTTTCCCCTTAAAAGCAATTAAGGCGGAAACACAAATGGAACGACCAATGAGGAATCGAAACGCTCTTAACATATCAAAAACTAACGATAGAAAGAATGGTTGGAAATCCCCTACCTCGTGTCGAGTAAATTACCACAATTTCCCAAATTTCGTTCCTAGGGTTTCGGTTTGCCCAAACCTACAATGTGGCATAACCGAACCCTCACAAGCATCAATAAACAACAAACAACTCATATAAACATCAATTAAAATCAATAAACTCGAAATCACTTACTTCTCTCTCTAGAAATTTCTTCCAAAAATCCTCCAACTCACTCCAAGCTCAACTCAACTCCAAAACACAAACCAATCTACATAAACATCCAAAATCAACCTATAAACAACATATCTAAAGCATAGCACCCAACTCTTCAAGAATCTAGCGAATCTAGAAAAACCTAGAATTTCCAAAAACTAAGAAAAACTTACCAAATCACTTGAATCAACCTTGAATCTTCCTTGCTTAGCTTCAAGGATCATCAATCCACAATCTCCAAGTCAATCTCTTGCCAAAATCTCCTTCTCTCTCTTCTTCTCTCTCACTTTCTCTCTCTAGTCGGGAACTTCTCCAAGAAAATATGAAGAAATGTCTAAAAACTGGCTTAAAAACTGATTTCCCGATAACCGTCCGGACGCCCCAAGTGACCGTCCAGACGCTTCACTGTTCTCTCAACACTCTGCCCACTTCGTAGGCTTAACCGTCCGGACGCCTCGTTAGACCGTCCGGACGGTCTACTGTTCACAGCACCAAAATTTTCTCTAAAAATGAATCTGCCCCAGTTCCTTCACAAACCATCCGGACGGCTGTTTTAACCGTCCGGACGGTCCCTGTTTTCCAGAAACCCAGTTTTTCTCACTTTTATTTTTCAGCTCGGTTCAAGCTTCGATTTGATATATTACGGGCCCGAAACGGACATGTATACTAAAAGTTATGCCCCATTTACCGAACCAAGCTCCAAAATTATTTTTCTATGATTCCGTACCTCACGGATCATCCGTATTTCGACTCAAAACTAAAAATTTTGGGTCGGGGTTTCACAGGCTCTGTAGATAGTTTCGATCCCAAAAGGCCAACTTTCTATTGTAAATGGACAAAACTATTTAAAGCTCCTCCATGGATAGAGTTGGGCATTTCGAAACGATTAACGTTGGTCGGTGTACACTTTTTATTGTTATTTTATGTCAAATTTTATGAGTATAGACTTTGTATATTGTGTTGTTGCCAAAAGACCAACGTTGGTTATCAAATGGAAGAAACCGTTAAATGCTCCTCTGTTGAGATAGTTGAGCCATTCCGAACCATCAAAGTTGGTCGATCAATACTTTTATTGTCATTTTATCTCAAATTTTACGAGTATAGACTCCGTAGATTGTTTCGATTCTAAAAGACAAAATTTTGTTCCGAAATGAAAAAATCGTTAAAAGATCCTCCATGGAGAGAGTTGAGCGATTCCGAACCATCAAATTTGATAAGTATACGCTTTTTTTTGTTGGTTTATGTCCAAATTTACTAGTATATGCTTCGTAGATTTTTTCATTTATGAAAGAACAATCTTCAATCTTAATTGTTTGAAACCATTAAAAGCTCTTCTATGGGAGAGTTGGGCAATTATGAACCATCAATGATGGTCGATGTACATTTTTTATTGTTGTTTTGTGTCAAATTTTATTAGTATAGACTCCGTAGACTATTTCGATGCCAAAATACCAACTTTCTAACTTAAATGGACAAAACAATTTAAAGCTCCTCCATGGGGAGAGTTGAGCAATTTTGAACCATCAAAGTTGGTCAGTGTACACTTTTTATTGTTATTTTACGTCAAATTTTATGAGGATAGACTTCGTATATTGTTTTGTTGCCAAAAGACCAACTTTCAGTACCAAATGGAGAAAATCGTTAAAAGTGCCCCCGTGGGGAGAGTTGATCCATTTGGAACCATCAAAGTTGGTTGATCTACAGTTTTATTATTATTTTATGTCAAATTTTATGAGTATAAACTCCGTAGATTGTTTTGATTCCAAAAGATGAACTTTCGTTCCCAAATGGACAAATCGTTAAAAGCTCCTCCGTGGAAAGAGTTGAGCAATTCTGAACCATGAAATTTGATAGGTACACACTTTTTTTTGTTGGTTTATTTCCAAACTTACTAGTATATGCTTCGTAGATTATTTCATTTCTAAAAGAGCAACTTTCAATCTTAATTGGACAAAACCGTTAAAAGATCTTATATGGGAAAGTTGGGCAATTAGGAACCATCAAGGTTGGTCAGTGTACACTTTTAATTGTTATTTTATGTCAAATTTTATGAGTATAGACTCCGTAGATTGTTTCGATGCCAAAAGGCCAACTTTCTATCTCAAATGGACAAAACTGTTAAAAACACCACCATGGAGAGTGTTGAGCAATTCCAAACCATCAGAGTTGGTTGGTCTACACTTTTTATTGTTATTATATGCCAATTTTACGAGCATAGACTCCATAGGTTGTTTTGAAGGCAAAAGGCCAACTTTCATTCCCAAATGGACAAACCGTTGAAAGCTCATCAATGAAAAGAGTTGTGCGATTCCGAACTATAAAATTTGATAGGTATACACTTTCTTTGTTGGTTTATGTCCAAATTTACTAGAATACGCTTCCTAGATTGTTTTGTTTATGAAAGATCAACTTTCGTTTTCAAATGGACGAAACCGTTAAAAGCCCTTCTATGGGAAAGTTAGGGAATTCTTAACCATCAAGGTTGGTCAATGTTCACTTTTTATTGTTATTTTATTTCAAATTTTACGACTATAGTCTTCGTAGATAGTTTTGATGCCAAAAGAGCAACTTTCTATCTTAAATGGACAAAACTATTGAAAGCTCCTCCATGGAGAGAGTTGAGCAATTCTGAACCATCGAAGTTATTCGGTGTACACTTTTTATTGTTATTTTATGTCAAATTTTATAAGTATAGACTTCGTATATTGTTTTGTTGCCAAAAGACCAACTTTCGTTATCAAATGGAAAAAACCGTTAAAAGCTCCTCTGTGGAGACAGTTGAGCCATTCTGAACCATCTTTTTTGGTTGCTCTACACTTTTATTGTTATTTTATGTCAAATTTTATGAGTCTAGACTTCGTGTATTGTTTCGATTCCAAAAGACGAACTTTCCTTCCCAAATGGACAAATCGTTAAAAGCTCCTTCGTGGAAAGAGTTAAGCAATTCCAAACAATCAAATTTGATAGTTATACAGTTTTTTGTTGGTTTATTTCTAAATCTTCTAGTAAACGCATCGTAGATTGTTTCATTTATGAAAGGTCAACTTTCATTCTCAATTGAACAAAACCGTTAAAAGTAGCTCGATCGAGAGAGTTGGGCAATTTCAAACTATCAAACTTGGTCTATGTACACTTTTTATTGTTATTTTATGTCAAATTTTATGAGTATAGACTCCGTAGATAGTTTCGATGCCAAAAGAAAAACTTTCTATCTTAAATGGACAAAACTATTTAAAGCTCCTCTATGGAGAGAGTTAAGCGATTCCGAACCATCAAAGTTGGTCGGTGTATACTTTTTATTGTTATTTTATGTGAAATTTTATATGTGTACACTTGATATATTTTTTTGTTGCCAAAAGACCAACTTTCTTTCCCAACTGGATAAAATCGTTAAAAGTTTTTCCATGGAGATAGTTGAGCAATTATGAACTATCAAAGTTGATAGGTAAACACTTTCTATTGCGGCTTTATGTCCAAAGTTACTAGTGCACGGTTCGTACATTGTTTTGTTGTCGAAAAGATTAACTTTCGATCTCAAATGTTGAAAACCATTAAAAGCTCCTCTATCGAGAGAATTGAAAATTTTCGAGCCACCAGATTTGGCCGCTGTACACTTTTTATTATTATTTTATGTCAAATTTCATGCGTATAGGCTCTATAGATTGTTTCGATGTCAAAAGACCAACTTTCTATCCCTAATCGAAAAAACAGTTAAAAGCTCCTCCATGGAGCGAGTTGAGCAATTTCGAACCATCAAAGTTGCTTAGTATACAATTTTTATTGTTATTTTACGTCAAATTTTACGAGTATAGACTCTGTACATTGTTTCGATGCCAAAATAGAAACTTTCGTTTCTAAATAGAAAAACCATTAAAAGCTTCTCCATGGAGAGATTTGAGCAATTCCGAATTATCAATTTGATAGGTACTAGTATAAGGTTCTTAGATTGTTTAGTTTTCGACAGACCAACTTTCGTTCTCAATTGGACAAAAACTCCAAAAGCTCCTCTATCAAGAGACTTGAGCAATTTCAATACATCAAAGATGGTTGGGATAGAGTTTTGGTTGTTATTCTATGTCAAATTTTATGAGTATAGGCTTCATAGATTGTTTCAATGGCAAAAGACCAACTTTCTCTCTCAATTTTATAAAACCGTTAAAAGCTCCTCCATGGAGCGAGTTAAGCAATTCCGAACCATCAAAGTTGGTTGGTGTACACTTTTTATTGTTACTTTATGTCAAAATTTATGAGTATAGACTTCGTAGAATGTTTCAATGTTGAAAGACAAACTTTCATTCCCAAATGGACGAACCATTAAAATATCCTCCATGCAGAGAGTTGAGCATTCCGAACCCTCAAATTGGATAGGTATACACCTTCTTCGTTGGTTTATGTCCAAATTTACTAGTATACGCATCCTAGATTGTTTTGTTTATGAAAGATCAATTTTCGTTCTCAATTGGAAAAAACCGTTAAAAGCTCTTCTATGGGAAAGTTGGGCAATTATGAACCATCAAGGTTGGTCAATGTACACTTTTTATTGTTATTGTATGTCAAATTTTATGAGTATAAACTCCGTAGACTATTTCGATGCCAAAAGGCCAACTTTCTATCTCAAATGGACAAAACTGTTAAAAACACCTCTATGGAGAGTGTTGGGCAATTCGAAACCATCAGAGTTGGTCGGTCTACACTTCTTATTGTTATTTTATGTCAATTTTTACAAGCATAGACTCCATAGGTTGTTTCAATGCAAAACACCAAGTTTCATACCCAAATGGACAAAACATTAAAAGCTCCTTCATGGAGAGAGTTAAGCAATTCCAAACCATCAGATTTGATAGGTATACAATATTTGTGTTTGTTTATGTCCAAATCTTCTAGTAAACCGTTAAAAGCACCTCTATTGAGAGAGTTGAGCAATTTCAAACCATCAAACTTGGTATGTGTACACTTTTTATGTTATTTTATGTCAAATTTTATAAGTGTAGACTCCGTATATTGTTTTGTTGCCAAAAGACCAACTTTCTTTCCCAAATGGACAAAACTGTTAAAAGTTTTACCATGGAGATAGTTGAGCAATTATGAACCATCAAAGTTGATAGGTAAACACTTTCTATTGTTGCTTTATGTCCAAAGTTACTAGTGTACGGTTCGTACATTATTTTGTTGTCGAAAAGATTAACATTCGATCTCAAATAGTGAAAACCGTTAAAAGCTCCTCTAACGAGAGAATTGAGAAATTTTGAGCCATCAAAATTGGCCACTGTAAACTTTTTATTACTATTTTATGTCAAATTTCACGTGTATAGGCTCCATCGATTGTTTTGATGGCAAAAGACAAACTTTCTATCCCTAATAGAAAAAACCATTAAAAACTCATCCATAGAGCGAGTTGGGAAATTTCGAACCATCAAAGTTGCTCAGTGTACAATTTTTATTGTTATTTTACCTCAAATTTTACAAGTATAGACTCTGTATATGGTTCGAAATCACTCAACTCTCTCCATGTAAGCGAGTTCAATGATTTTGCCTACTTGGGAATGAAAGTTTGTCTATTGGTAAAGAAACAATATACGGATCCTATACTCGTAAAATTAGACATCAAATAACAATAAAAAGTGTACAAAGACCAACTTTGATGGTTCAAAATTGCTCAACTCTCTCCCTGTAGGAGCTTTTAATGATTTTGCCTACTTGCGAACGAAAGTTTGTCTATTGGAAGCGAAACAATATACGGAGTCTCTACTCATAATATTTGACATAAAATGACAATAAAAAGTATACACCGACAAACCAAGACCATTCGGAATTGCTCAACTCTCTCCATGAATGAGCATTTAACGATTTTGTCCATTTGGGAACAAAAGTTGATCTTCTTCCAACAAAACAATCTACGGAGTCTATACTAGTAAAATTTGATATAAAATAATAATAAAAAGTGTACACCGACCAACCATGATGGTTCAAAATCGATAATTTCTCTCTATGAAGGAGGCTTTCGTGATTTTGCCCACTTGGGAACGAAAGTTCTTCTATTGGCAACAAAACAATATACAGAGCCTATACTCAGATAATTAGACCTCAAATAAGAAGGAAAAGTGTACAAATACCAACTTTGATGGTTCGAAATTGCTCAAGTCTCTCGATAGATAAGCTTTTAAGCCTATTCTCCAATTGAGAACGAAAGTTGGTCTTTTTCAAAAAAATTAATCTACGAAGCGTATACTAGTAATCTTGTACATACAGCAACGATAAAAACTATTTAAATATCAACTTTGAAGGTTCGGATGTGCTCAACTCTCTCCATGGAGAAGCTTTTAATGGTTTTGTCCATTTGGGAACGAAAGTTGGTCTTTTGGGAAAAAAACAACATACGGAGACTATACTAGTAAAATTAGACATAGAATAACAATAAAAAGTGTACTCTGTCCAACCTTAATGGTTAGGAATTGCTCAACTCTCTTCATAGAGGAACTTTTAACAATTTGTCCATTTGGGAACGAAAGTTGGTCTTTTGTCAACAAAACAATCTACGGAGTCTATACAAATAAAATTTGGGATAAAATAACAATAAAAAAGTGTACATCGACCAACCATGAGGGTTCGAAATCACTCAACTCTCTCCATGTAAGAGTTTTTAATGATTTTGCCCACTTTGGAATGAAAGTTAATCTTTTTTCAACAAAACAATGTACGAAGTCTATACTCGTAAAATTTGACATAAAATAATAATAAAAAGTGTACACCGACCAACCATGATGGTTTGAAATTGCTTATTTCTCTCTATGTAGGTGGCCTTAATTATTTTACCCACATGGGAACGAAAGTTCATTTATTGGCAACGAAACAATATACGAAGGCTATACTCATAAAAATTGATATCAAATAAAAAGAAAACTTGTGCATAAAGCAACAATAAAAACTATACAAATATCAACTTTGAAGGTTCGGATATGCTCAACTCTCTCCATGGAGAAGCTTTCAATGATTTGTCCATTTGGTAACGAAAGTTGGTCTTTAGGCAGTCAAACAATCTACGGAGCCTATACTAGTAAAATTAGGCAAAAAATAACATTGAAAAGTGTACATTGACAAACCTAGATGGTTCGAAATTTCCCAACTCTCTCTATAAGTGTTTTTAATTGTTTTGTCCAATTGAGAACAAAGTTCGTCTTTTGACAACGAAACTATCTACGAAGAGTCTACTAGTAAATTTTGACATAAAGCGACAATAAAAAGTGTACGCCTATCAACTTTGATGGTTCGAAATCGCTCAACTCTTTCCATGTAAGAGATTTTAATGATTTTGCCTTCTTGGGAATGAAAGTTTGTCTATTGGCAACGAAACAATATACAGATCCTATACTCGTAGAATTAGACATCAAATAACAATCAAAAGTGTACAAAGAACGACTTTGATGGTTCGAAATTACTCAACTCTCTCCATGTAGGAGCTCTTAATGATTTTGCCCACTCGGGAATAAAAGTTCTTCTATAGGCAACGAAACAATATACGGATCCTATACTCGTAGAAAGTGTACACCTATCAAGCTTGATGTTTCAGATATGTTCAACTCTCTCCATGAAGGAGCTTTTAACAATTTTGTCCATTTGGGAACAAAAGTTGGTATTTTGGCAAAAAAAAAATATACGGAGCCTATACTAGTAAAATTATACTTAAAATAACAATAAAAAGTGTACACTAACCAACCTTGATGGTTAGGAATTGCTTAACTCTCTCCATGTAGGAGATTGTCCATTTGAGAACGAAAGTTAGTATTTTGTCAACAAAACAATCTACGAAGTCTATACTCATAAAATTTGACATAAAATAACAATAAAAAGTGTACACCGACCAACCATGATAGCTCAAAATCGCTCAACTCTCTCCATGTAAGAGATTTTAATGATTTTGCCTACATGGGAATGAAAGTTTGTCTATTGGCAATGAAATAATATACGGATCCTATACTCGTAAAATTAGACATCAAATAACAATAAAAAAGTGTACAAAGACCGACTTTGATGGTTCGAAATTGCACAACCCTCTCCATATTGGAGCTTTTAATGATTTTGCCCACTTGCGAACGAAAGTTTGTCTATTGGCTGCGAAACAATATACGGAGTCTGTACCCATAAAATTTGACAGAAAATGACAATAAAAAGTATACACCAACAAACGAAGACGGTTTGAAATTGCTCAACTCTCTGTATGAATGAGCTTTCAACGATTTTGTCCATTTGGGAAACAAAAGTTCATCTTTTTTCAACAAAACAATCTAAGGAGTCTGTACTCATAAAATTTGATATAAAATAATAATAAAAAGTGTACACCGACCAACAATGATGTTTCAAAATCGCTCATTTCCCTCTATGTAGGAGGCTTTAATGATTTTGCCCACTTGGGAATCAAAGTTTGTCTATTGGCAACGAAACAATATATGGAGCCTATAATCAGAAAATTAGACCTCAAATAACAAGGAAAAGTGTACAAAAACCAACTTTGAAGGTTCGAATTTGCTCAAGTCTCTCGATAGATAAGCTTTTAAGCCTATTCTCCAATTGAGAACGAAAGTTGGTATTTTGCAAAAGAAACAATCTACGAAGTGTATACTAGTAAACATCTACATAAAGCAACAATAAAAACTATACAAATATCAACTTTGAAGGTTCGGATATTCTCAACTCTCTCCATGGAGAAGTTTTAATGGTTTTGTCCATTTGGGAACGAAAGTTGGTCTTTTGGCAAAAAAAACAATATACGAAGACTATACTAGTAAAATTAGACATAGAATAACAATAAAAAGTGTACTCTGACCAACCTTGATGATTAGGAATTGCTCAACTCTCTTCATGTAGGAGCTTTTAACAATTTGTCCATTTGGTAACGAAAGTTGGTCTTTTGTCAACAAAATAATCTACGGAGTCTATACTCGTAAAATTTGACATAAAATATCAATAAAAAGTGTACATTCACCTACCGTGAGGGTTCAAAATCATTCAACAATCTCCATGTAAGAGATTTTAATGATTTTGCCCACTTGAGAACGAAAGTTTGTCTGTTTTCAACAAAACAATCTAAGAAGTCCATACTCGTAAAATTTGACATAAAATAATAATAAAAAGTGTACATCGACCAACCATGATGGTTTGAAATTGCTCATTTTTTTCTATGTAGGAGGCTTTAATGATTTTACCCACTTGGGAACGAAAGTTCGTCTATTTGCAAAGAAACAATTTACGAGGTCTATACTCATAAAATTTGACATCAAATAACAAGGAAAAATGTACAAAGACCGACTATGATGGTTTGAAATTGCTCAAGTCTCTCGATAGATGAGCTTTTAAGCCTATTCTTCAATTGAGAATGAAAGTTGGTCTTTTGCAAATGAAACAATCTAAGAAGTGTATACTAGTAAACTTGTACATAAAACAACAGTAAAAACTATACAAATATAAACTTTGAAGGTTCGGATATGCTCAATTCTCTCCATGGAGAAGCTTTTAATGGTTTGTCCATTCGGAAATGAAAGTTGGTCTTTAGGCAACCAAACAATCTACGGAGCCTATACTAGTAAAATTTGGCAAAAAATAACATTGAAAAGTGTACACCGACAAACCTAGATGGTTCAGAATTCCCCAACTCTCTCCGTATAAGTGTTTTTAATGGTTTTGTCCAATTAAGAACAAGGTTGGTCTTTTGACAGCGAAACCATCTACGAAGAGTATACTGGTAAATTTTGACATAAAGCGACAATAAAAAGTCTACACTTATCATCCTTGACGTTTTTGATATGCTCAACTCTCTCCATGAAACAGCTTTTAACGGTTTTGTCCATTTGGGAACGAAAGTTATTCTTTTCTCAAAAAAACAATATATGGAGACCATACTAGTAAAATTAGACATAAAATAACGATAAAAAGTGTATTTTGACCAATTTTGATGGTTAGGAATTACTCAACTCTCTCCATGTAGGAGCTTTTAACAATTTCTTCATTTGGGAACCAAAGTTGGTCTTTTGTCAACAAAACAATCTACGAAGTCTATACTCATAAATTTTGACATAAAATAATAATAAAAAGTGTACACCGACCAACCATGATGGTTTGAAATCGCTCAACTCTATCCATGTAAGAGCTTTTAATGATTTTGCCCACTTGCGAATGAAAGTTTGTCTATTGGCAATGAAACAATATACGGAGCCTATACTCGTAAAATTAGAAATCAAATGACAATATAAAGTGTACAAAGACCGACTTTGATGGTTTGAAATTGATCAAGTCTCTCGATAGATGAACTTTTAAGCCTATTCTTCAATTGAAAACGAATGTTGGTCTTTTGGCAAAGAAACAATCTACGAAGCGTCTACTAGTAAACTTGGACATAAAGAAACAATAAAAACTGTACGACTATCAATTTTGAAGGTTCGGATATTCTCAACTCTCTCCATGAAGAAGCTTAAAAGGGTTTTTTCCATTTGGTAACGAAAGTTGGTCTTTAGGCAGCCAAACAATCTACGGAGCCTATACTACTAAAATTTGGCAAAAAATAACATTGAAAAGTGTAAACCAACAAAATTTAGATGGTTCGAAATTCCCCAACTCTCTCTGTAGAAATGCTTTTAATGGTTTTGTTCAATTGAGAACAAAGTTGGTCATTTGGCAACGAAACAATCTATCAAGAGTATAATAGTAAATTTTGACATAAAGAGACAATCAAAAGTGTACACCTATCAAATTTAATATTTCGGATATACTCAACTCTCTCCATGAAAGTGCTTTTAACGGTTTTGTCCATTTGGAAATAAAAGTTGGTCTTGGCAAAAAAATAATATAGACAGCCTATACTCGTAAAATAAGACATAAAATAACAACAAAATGTGTACACCGACAAATCTTGAAGGTTCGAAATTGCTCAACTCTCTCCATGTATGAGCTTTTAACAATTTTGTCCATTTGGGAACGAAAGTTGATATTTTGTATACAAAACAATCTATGAAGTCTATAATCGTAAAATTTGACGTAAAATAACAATAAAAAGTATACACCGACCAACCGTGATGGTTCGAAATCGCTCAACTCACTCCATGCATGAACTTTTAATGATTTTGCCCACTTCGTAACAAAAGTTTCTCTATTAGCAATGAAACAATATACAAAGCCTATACTCGTAAAATTAGACATCAAATAACAATAAAAAGTGTAAAAAGACCAACTTTGATGCTTCGAAATTGCTGAACTCTTTTGATGTAGGAGCATTTAATGATTTTGCCCACTTTGGAACGAAAGTTTGTCTAATGACAACGAAACAATATACGGAGCCTATCCTCATAAAATTATACATCAAATAACAATATAAAGTGTACAAATACCACCTTTTATGGTTTGAAATTGATCAAGTCTCTCGATAGATGAGCTTTTAAGCCTATTCTTCAATTGAGAACGAAAGTTGATTTTTTGGCAAAGAAACAATCTACGAATTGTGTACTAGTAAACTTGGACATAAAGTAACAATAAAAACTGTACAACTATCAACTTTGAAGGTTCAAATATGCTCAACTCTCTCCATGGAGAAGCTTTTAAAGGTTTTGTCCATTTGGTAACAAAAATTGGTCTTTTCGCAACCAAACAATGTACTGAGTCAATACTAGTAAAATTTGGCACAAAATGACATTGAAAAGTCTACATCGAGGAACCTCAATGGTTCACAATTCCCGAACTCTCTCCGTAAAAGTATTTTTCATGGTTTTGTCCAATTGAGAACAAAACTGTTCTTTTGGCATAGCGCGACAATAAAAAGTGTATACCTATCAACTTTGATGTTTCGGATATGCTCAACTCTCTCCATGAAAGAGATTTTAACGGTTTAGTCTATTTGAAAACGAAAGTTGGTCTTTTGAAAAAAAACAATATAGATAGCATATACTCGTAAAATTAAACATAAAATAACAAAAAAATGTGTACACCGACCAACCGTAATGGTTCGGAATCGCTCAACTCTCTTCATGTAAGAGCTTTTATTGATTTTGCCCACTTGGAAACAAAAGTTCATTTATTGGAAACGAAACAACATACGAAGCCTATACTCGTAAAATTAGACATAAAATATCAATTAAAAGTGTACAAAGACCGACTTTGATGGTTTGAAATTACTCAACTATTTCCATGGAGGAGCATTTTTGCCAACTTTGAAACGAAAGTTTTTCTATTGGCAACAAACAATATACGGAGCCTATACTCATAAAATTTGACATAAAATAACAATAAAAAGTGTACACTAACCAACAATGATGGTTTGAAATCGCTCAACTCTTTTCATGTAGGAGCTTTTAATGATTTCGCCCACTTGGGAATGAAAGTTTGTCTATTGGCAACAAAACAATACACAAAGCCTATACTCGTAAAATTAGACATCAAATAACAATGAAAAGTGTACAAAGACCGACATTGATGGTTCAAAATTGTTCAAGTCTCTCGATAGATGAGCTTTTAGGCCTATGCTCTAATTGAGAATGAAAGTTGGTCTTTTGCGAAAGAAACAATCTACGAAGCGTATACTGGTAAACTTGAATATAAAGCAACAATAAAACTATACACCATCAACTCTGAAGGTTCAGATACGGTCAACTCTCTCCAAGGAAAAGCTTTTAATGGTTTCCTCAATTTGGTGACGAAAGTTGGTATTTAGGCAGCCAAATAATCTACAGAGCCTATAATAGTAAAATTTGCCAAACAAAACATTGCAAAGTGTACACCGACAAACCTAGATGGTTCGGAATTCCCCAACTCTCACTGTAGAAGTGCTTTTAGTGGTTTTGTCCAATTGAGAACAAAGTTGGTCCTTTGGAAACGAAACAATCCACGAAGAGTATACCAGTAAATTTTGACATAAAGCAACAATAAAAAGTGTACATCTATCAACTTTGACATTTCGAATATGCTAAACTCTTTCCATGAAAGTGTTTTTAACGATTTTGTCCATTAGAGAATGAAAGCTGATCTTTTGCAAAAAAAAGCAATATATGGAGCCTATACTCGTAAAATTAGACAAAAAGTAAACATAAAAAGTATACATCGATCAACCTTGAAGGTTCAAAATTGCTCAACTCTCTCCATGTAGGAGCTTTTAACGAGCTTGTCCATTTGGGAATGAAAAATGGTCTTTTGTCAACGAAACAATCTACGGAGTCTATACTTGTAAAATTTGACATAAAATAACAATAAAAAGTTTGCACCGACCAACCATGATGGATCGAAATCGCTCAACTCTTTCCATATAAGAGCATTTAATGATTTTGCCAACTGGGGAACGAAAGTTCGTCTATTGGCAACAAAACAACATACGGAGCCTATACTCGTAAAGTTAGACATCAAATAATAATAAAAAGTGTACAAAGACCGACTTTGATGTTCAAAATCGCTCAACTCTCTCCATGTAGGGGCTTTTAAAGATTTTGGCAAAATGGGAATGAAAGTTTGTCTATTGGCAACGAAAAAATATACGGAGCGCATATTCATAAAGTTACACATCTAATAACAATAAAAAGTGTACAAAGACCGACTTTGATGGTTCAAAATTGCTCAAGTCTCTCAATAGATGAGCTTTTAAGCCTATTCGTCAATTGAGAACGAAAGTTAGTCTTTTGCCAAAGAAACAAACTACGAAGCGTATACTAGTAAACTTGGACATAAGCAACAATAAAAACTGTACAACTATCAACTTTGAAGGTTCGACTATGCTCAACTCTCTCCATAGAGAAGCTTTTAATGCTTTTGTCCATTTGGTAACTAAAATTTGTCTTTAGGCAGCCAAACAATCTACGGAGCCTATACTATTAAAATTTGGCAAAAATATTAAAATTGAAAAGTGTACACCGATAAATTTAGATGGTTCGAAATTCCACAACTCTCTCAGTAGAAGTGCTTTTAATGGTTTTGTCCAATTGAGAAAAAAGTTGCTCTTTTAGCAACAAAACTATCTACGAAAAGTATACTAGTAAATTTTGACACAAAACGACAATGAAAAGCGTACACCTATAAAATTTGATGTTTCAGATATGCTCAACTTTCTCCATCGAATAGATTTTAACAGTTTTGTCCATTTGGGAACGAAAGTTGGTCTTTTTACAAAAGTGTACATCGACCAACCATGATGGGTCGAAATCGCTTAACTCTCTCCATGCAGGGGCTTCTAATGGTTTTACCTACTTTGGAATGAAAGTTTGTCTTTTGGCAACGAAAAAAATATACGGAGCCTATACTTGTAAAATTACACATCAAATAACAATAAAAATTGTACAAAGACTGACTTTGATGGTTCGAAATTGCACAAGCTTCTCGATAGATGAGGTTTTAAGCCTATTCTCCAATTGAGAACGGAAGTTTGTCTTTTTCCAAGCAAACAATCTATGAGGCGTATATTAGTAATCTTGTACATAGAGCAACAATAAAAACTATACAACTATCAACTTTGAAGGTTCAGATATGGTCAACTCTCTCCATGGAAAAGCTTTTAATGGTTTTGTCCATTTGGTAATGAAAGTTTGAATTTATACAAACAAACAATCTAAGGAGCCTATACTAGTAAAATTTGGCAAAAACAAACATTGAAAATCTACACCGACAAACCTAGATGGTTTGAAATTCCCCAACTCTATCTGTATAAGTGCTTTTAATAGTTTTATCCAATTTAGAACAAAATCAGTCCTTTGGCAACGAAACAATCTACGAAGAGTGTACATATAAATTTTGACATAAAACAACAATAAAAAATGTATACCTATCAACTTTGATTTGCGGATATGCTTAACTCTCTCCATGAAAGTGCTTTTAACGATTTTGTCAATTTGGGAATTAAAGTTGGTCTTTTGTCAACAAAACAATCTACGGAGACTATACTCGTAAAATTTGACATAAAATAACAATAAAAAATGTACACCGACCAATCACGATGGTTTGAAATCGCTCAACTCTCTCCATGTAATAGCTTTTAATAATTTTGCCCACTTGAGAAAGAAAGTTCATCTATTAGCAACGAAACAACATATGGAGCATATACTCATAAAATTAGACATCATATAACAATGCAAAGTGTACACTAAACAACTTTGATAGTTCAAAATTGCACAACTCTCTCCATTTAGGAGCTTTTAACGAGTTTGTCCATTTGGGAACGAAAGTTCGTATTTTGTCAAGGAAACAATCTATAGAATTTATACTCGTAAAATTTGACATAAAACAATATACGGAGCCTATATTTGTAAAGTTAGACATCAAATAACAATGAAAAGTGTACAAAGACCGACTTTGATGGTTCAAAATTGCTCAAGTATCTTGATAGATGAGCTTTTAAGCCTATTCTCCAATTGAGAAAGAAAGTTGGTCTTTTGCCAGAGAAACAATCTACGAAGCGTATACTAGTAAACTTGTACATAATAAAACAATAAAAGTTTTACAACAATGAACTTTAAACGTTCGGATATGCTCAACTCCCTCCGTGAAAGAGAGTTTAACTGTTAGGTCCATTTACGAATGAAACTTGGTCTTTTGGCAAAGCAACAATATACCGAGCATATACTCTTAAAATTAGACATAAAATAACAATAAAATGTGTACACCGACCAACCTTGATGGTTCGAAATTGCTCAAATCTCTCCATGTAGGAGCTTTTAATGATTTTGTCCATTTGGGAACGAAAGTTCATCTTTTGTAAACGAAACAATCTAAGGACTCTATACTCGTAAAATTTGTCATAAAAAATAATAATAAGTGTACAAAGACCGACGTTGATGGTTCAAAATTTCTCAAGTCTCTCCATGTAGGAGCTTTTAATGATTTTGCCCACTTGGAAATGAAAGTTCATCTACTGACAACGAAACAATATATGGAGCCTATGCTCTTAAAATTGGACATAAAATAACAATAAAAAGTGTACGCCGACCAACATTGATGGTTCGGATTGCTCAACTCTTTTCGTGTAGGAGGTTTTAACAATTTTGTCCATTTGAGAATGAAAGTTAATCTTTTGTCAACAAAATGATCTATTGAGTCCATACGCATAAAATTTGACATAAAATAATAATAAAAATTGTACACTGACCAACCATGAAGGCTAGAAATCACTTAACTCTTTCCATGTGGGAGCTTTTAACGATTTTGCCCACTTGAGAACGAAAGTTCGTCCATTGGCAATGAAACAATATACGGAGCCTATAGTTGTAAAATTAGACATCAAATAACAATGAAAATTGTACAAAGACCGACATTGATGGTTCAAAATTGTTCAAGTCTCTCGATAGATGAGCTTTTAAGCCTATTCTCCAATTGAGAACGAAAGTTGGTCTTTTCCCAAAGAAAGAATCTACGAAGCGTATACTAGTAAACTTAGACCTAAAACAACAATAAAACTATACTATAATCAACTTTGAAGGTTCGGATATGCTGAACTCTCTCGATGGAGCTGCTTTTAATGGTTTTGTCCATTTGGTAACGAAATTTGGTCCTTAGGCAGCCAACAATCTAAAGAGTCCATACTAGTAAAATTCGATAAAAAATAACATTAAAAAGTCTACACCGACAAACCTCGATGATTCAGAATTCCCCAATTCTTTTCATAGAAGTGTTTTTAACGGTTTTGTCCAACTGAAAACAAAGTTCATTTTTTGGCTGCGAAACTATCTACGAAGAGTATACTATTAAATTTTGACATAAAAAGATAATTAAAAGTGTACACCTATCAACTTTGATGTTTCGGATATGCTCAACTCCCTCCATGAAAGAGATTTTAACTGTTAGGTCCATTTACGAACGAAACTTGTTCTTTTGGCAAAGCAACAATATACCAAGCATATACTCTTAAAATTAGACATAAAATAGCAATAAAATGTGTACACCGACCAACCTTGATGGTTTGGAATTGCTCAGCTCTCTCCATGTAGAAGCTTTTAACGATTTTGTTCATTTGGGAACAAAAGTTGATCTTTTGTCGACGAAATAATCTACGGACTCTATACTCATAAAATTTGACATAAAAAATAATAAAAAGTGTACAAAGACCAACGTTGATGGTTCTAAATTTCTCAAGTCTCTCCATGTTGGAGCTTTTAATGATTTTGCCCACTTGGGAACGAAAGTTCGTCTATTGGCAATGAAAGAATATAAGGAACCTATACTCATAAAATTTGACATAAAATAACAATAAAAAGTGTACACCGACAAACCTTGATGGTTCAGAATTGCTCAACTCTCTCCGTGTATGAGCTCTTAACGATTTTGTCCATTTGTGAATAAAAGTTGATCTTTTGTCAACGAAACAATTTACGAAGTCCATACTCGTAAAATTGGACATAAAATAATAATACAAAGTGTAAACCAACCAACGAAGATGGTTCGAAATCGCTCAACTCCCTGCATGTGGGAGTCTTTAATGATTTTTCCCATTTGGAAACCAAAGTTCGTCTATTGTTAATGACACAATATATGGAGACTACACTCATAAAATTAGACGTCAAATAACAATAAAAAGTGTACAAAGACTGACTTTGATGGTTTGAAATTGCTCACGTCTCTCGATAGATGAGCTTTTAAACCTATTCTCCAATTGATGATGAAAGTTGGTCTTTTCTAGATAAAAAATCTACGAAGCGTATTCTAGTAAACTTGGACATAAAGCAACAATAAAAGCTGTACAACTATGAACTTTGAAGGTTTGAATATGCTCAACTCTCTCAATTGAGAAGCTTTTAATGGTTTTATCTATTTGGTAACGACAGTTGGTCTTTAGGCAGTTAAACAATCTACAGAGCCTATAGTAGTAAAATTTGGCAAAACATAACATTGAAAATTTTACATCGACAAACCTAGATGGTTTGGAATTCCCCAATTCTCTACGTAGAAGAGCTTGTAATAGTTTTGTTAAATTGAGAACAAAGTTGGCCTTTTGGCAATGAAACAATCTACAAAGAGTATTGTTGGGATGATGTCCTAAAAAACATACCATGTAAAGACAATTCTGAAATTCAAGAATAAACATTTTATGATTGCATTTGTGTTTTAAATGTTTTATTTTAAATATTTCATTTATATGTGAATGTTCTAACAAGGTCTAAGGATGTTAGATATGTGAATCTTGGATACTCAGATACACTTATAGTGTGAGTATAGATTGACACAAGATTCATTATTACATTCTAAATCATTAGTCACAACCAGATTAACAAAGTTAGGCACTTTGTTGATATAGGTTGTAGTGCATGGACATCTCCAATTAGGGGCATGGTTTGTCTTGACCGTTTGAGAGGATTCTCGGATTGGTGCACTAGTGTGTATGTGGACATATACATTGACGGACTTACATAGGAATGAACAACTAGAAACGTGCTATCAAAGAGTTGTTCATCCTATAGCTATGGGAGTACGGTATATCTCAAGCTTGAGTAGGTCAATACGTTTATACTTATAGCGTCTGCATTTTGATTCATCAATAAGTGAGACACGCACTATTGTCAAAATCTTGATGATTTGGATGTATGCCACTAGGGTATAAGCGCATACCTACAAAATAGTCATTCATGTACTTTCAGTTATGAAAGTGTAAGCACCCATCTGAGAGGTTCAAATTAATCTATCTAAAAAACTATGCATAGTGATTCTAACGAATCAAGCGTTGTGAATTAAATTGATCGACGGGTCAATTTAATACGCTTAGAGGATAGATATAAAGGAATCTGGAGCTCAGAGAAAATATGGATTTTGGAGTGTTCGATAGTACGAATAAATTCACTCCATCTTACCGGGTGTTGCATGGAGGATATGCATGTACACTTCCCATAGGTCAGGGATAGGTTTCTAATTATGGAAAAGCCTCGATGTAAGAATCGTACATATTGGGGAGTGCATCCAAAGTTCAGGTAGTGTCAGACGAACATTGGATTGTTATATTATTCCTAGTCATAGAGTTTGACGGTAAAGAATAATATTTCGGGAGGCACAATATGTATGTCCTGCGGAGTCCCCTTGGTAGCTCTATATATTCTCTTGTCCTATTTAAGGAAGATCGGCAAAATTTACCATATCACAACGGTTGTTGGAAAAGTTACAAGAATGGAATTTGTATAACAAATAGATACAATTTTATTGGGTTTTGGTTTTCCAAAGATAACCCTAAGATAAAATTGTTTTTGTTAAGATACACAAAATTCTTGTAAGTGTATTTATGTAAAAATAACAAATCTCGGAGTTTTGATTTAGATTGTAAAATAAATATTTTATATAATCAAAAACAAATTAAAGTCAAGAATGGACCAAGGAACAAAACAAATTTGAGCCTTGAATTCTTGAAATATTGGGCCAAGCTAGGCTTAAACCATGTTATTGCATAGCAATATATGGCCGGCCCATTGTGGATAATTTGGGCTCCGATTATGCTTGTTAAAAGTATTCCATATTTGTTTTGGCTTTGAATCCAATTGGGATTAGAAGTCAACTCAAATAATGATTTGTTATATATATATAAACACAACAATTTTTCTATGAATGGATAAGGATGGCCACCGTTTTGTGTTTTCCTAGTTCCATTTGGATTAGGAAAACAAAACCTAAAAGGAGACTTTTTTAACACAATGAAAAGGTTTTGTTTTATAAAATATAGAGGGCTGGCCGTGTGATTCATTCATGAGAAAACAACCAAGTTATTTTTTCCAATAAAAAGGAGCCGAGTGTTCCTAGAGAGGTGGCCGTGTGAGATTCTTTTGGTTCACTACCAATTGGGTTTTTTGCTTTGCTTTTTCGCAAGGAGATTAAAGAGAATACCTAGGAAACAACATAGGCTATTATTGGTGATTCTTGTTTTCTAAATTGGTGGTTCGTGATCAAGAGCTGTGATCAAACAAAGGGTGTGTTCAAGATCCGATCGTGTGTTCGTGATCAAGTGTTGAGTTCATGATCAAGACGGATAGCATGTTGGACCTCGACAGTAAAGAGGTTGGTATTCTTCTTCTAACCTTCATCATGCCATGATTGTATGTTTAGATCTAAGAATTATTTTGTATGAAATTAATACTAGAAGCATGCTAGGATTAATTACAAAATTAATTGGATCTAGGATAACACTTGATAGGCGTGTAACAATCTAGGATTGTTTGGCTTCCGATTAAATTTTTGATTTGTACCTATGCTAAGAACGATCCGTAAGACGCTTCCGCATGTTCTAAAATTATTTTAGTGACCAACAAGTATACTAGTAAATTTTAACATAAAGCGACAATAAAAAGTGTGCACCTATCAACTTTGATGTTTCGGATATTCTTAGCTCCCTCCATCAAAAGAGCTTTTAATGATTTTGTCCATTTGCGAAAGAAAGTTGTTCTTTGTGAAACCCCGACCCAAAAGTTTTGAGAATTTTCGTTGTTTGAACAAAGAGGAAAAAAAACTGGACTAGGCGCACCAAAGGGCGCCTAGTCTAGTGAGTGGCTGGAAAGAAAGAGCATCAGAAGAAGCTGGAGCACCTAGGCGCCCGAGCAACACGCCTAGGCGGTGTGCGCCTAGGCATGAGCAAAGGTGCGCCCAGGATGGCGCCTAATCCATGGATTTCAGGGGGAGAGTAGAGGTCCGGAAGAGGAGGCACTGGACTGGGCGCAGCGCCCAGTCCAGCAGGTGGGCGGATCGGAGTAGGTGCAGGAGCGCCTAGGCGCACCCCGCCTGGGCGTGAAAATCCTACATGCCCAGGATCCCGCCCAATACAGCGCCTGAGGGATTTATTTAAGGCGAGGGCTCCTAGGCCCCCAGGGTAGCGCCTAGGCGCAACCCGAGTGTTCCAAATAGCTTCCAGTGAGAGTTTTATACATTTTTCTGTTTTTGTTTCAGTTCTAGAGAGAAAGAGAGAGAGAGAAGATCATTTGAGGTGATTTTTGGAGATTTGAGCTTGGTTTTGGAGATTTGGAAAGGATTCAAGGAAGATTCAAGCCTTGGAGGTAAGTTTCTTCACTTTTCTATTTCTAGGGTTTTGAGTAGATCTTGTTAGTTTCATTTAGATTTGATTCCTATGGTTTAGATATGTTAATCCTAGGGTGATTTTGGATGTTTATGTAGATTGGTTTGTGTGTTGGAGTTGTGTTGAACTTGGAGTGAGTTTGGAGGGTATTGGAAGGAATTTCTAGAGAGAGAAGTAAGTGATTTTGACTTTATTGATTTAATTGATGTTCATATGAGTTGTGGTTGATATATTAATGTGTGTGAGGGTTCGGTTTCGCCACATTGTAGGTTTTGGCAAATCGAAACCCTAGGAATGAAATTGGGGATTTGTGGTAAATTGCTCGACACGAGGTAGGGGATTTCCAACCATTCTTTCTATCGTTCGTTTTCGATATTTAAGAGCGTTTTGATTCGTCATTGGTCATTTCATTTGTGTTTCCGCCTTAATTGTTCCTAAGGGGAAACGAACCCTAATTGTGGATTCTTGTTGATTCTTGATGTTGCATGACCCGAGTGTGTGTGTTCCATCACTTATGGGCACGATGTGATTTCCGTTCATGCATCATGGTAGTTATGTATATATATATGTAGGTTGTTCATATATATATATCTTTCGGCATGTCATGTCATTAATGCATTAGAGTTGCATGGGGGAACCGGGTATGCACTCGGGACTCCTTAGGTTTCTTGAAAGCTACTTGGAGGGATGACGAGGTGATGAGAGTTACCACTGAGTCAAGTGAACTTCAAGTAGGATAACGCACTAGAGGTATGGTTCATGAGGGACCTTTCCTGGAGTGGTGCGGGCGTGATAGAGTCAAGCAACCGGGTAATCCAAGAGCGTTTGATGTTGGGGAGCTTGCTCCTGTTCAATAGTCATGGTTAGCGACCATGATATTGATGAGTTGATTTGGTGAGCTTGCTCACGTTCGATATTACATGGAACGAGCCATGGTATCGATGAGGTATGCTCATTGAGGGGATTGCCCGGGTTGATGTTCTATGTGATTGTTGAGTATACGTGCATGTGGTAGGTTTCATATTGTTCCATAGCCTATTGTTTCCGATTCGGCCTTATGATCATGTTACTCATAACCCTACTGAGCTTCTTGCTCACCCTCTACTTTCATTCCTTCCCACAGGTGATACTGGTACAGGTACATGTACTAGTGGAGTGGATCAGTGAGAGCGAGATGTGACATGGATGGCCCTGGGTAGGATGTGGGTGCTAGAGAGATACTCTAAGCACGTATTTTGTATATGATATGTTGATGTTTATTCATGATATATTTTATAACCATTTGGCACCAGAGGGTGTATGCATGATGTATGCTGAGTGGATTATGTGGTTATATAATATTATGAATTTGATGATTTGATTATTACTATCAGTTTGTGCATACTGGTAGTGGATGGCCTGAGGCCCCTAGGATCAGGATTGCATGTGATTGAGGCCTGAGGCCTAGCTAGGTTGCTAGTGTGATGGATGATTTTATGCTGCGTGTTTCTAATGCAGGCGGGGACTCTCCGACATACGGGGAGATGCTGCTGGATTTTCGGTCCGCCGGATGATTGCACTAGTGGCCTAGGACGGTGCTGGAGGGCACCCGTGGCGTGCCCGGACCGGGGTGTCACAGTCTTTTACCAAAAAAATAATATACGGAGCCTATACTCGTAACATTAGACATAAAATAAGAATAAAAAGTCTACACCGACCAACCTTGATGGTTTTGAATTGCTTAACTATTCCCATGTAAGAGCTTTTAGCGATTTTGTCTATTTGGGAAGGAAAGTTGATCTTTTGTCAACGAAACAATCTATGCAGTCTATACTCATAAAATTTGACATAAAATAATAATAAAAAGAGCACAAAGACCGACCTTGGTGGTTCAAAATTTGTGAAGTCTCTCCATTTAGGAGCTTTTAATGATTTTGCCCACTTGGGAATGAAAGTTCGTCTATTGGCAACGAAACAATATACGGATCCTATACCCATAAAATTAGACATAAAATAACAATAAAAATTGTACACTGACCAACCTTCATGGTTTGGATTTCTCAACTCTCTCCGTGTAGGAGGTTTTAACGATTTTGTCCATTTGGGAATGAAAGTTGATCTTTTGTCAACACAATGATCTACAGAGTCCATACGCATAAAATTTGACATAAAATAATAATAAAAATTGTACACCGACCAATCATGAAGGCTTGAAATCGCTCAACTCTCTGCATGTGGGAGATTTTAACAATTTTGCCCACTTGGGAACGAAAGTTTGTCCATTCACAATGAAACAATATACGGAGCCTATAGTCGTAAAATTAGACATCAAATAACAATAAAAAGTGTACAAAGACCGAATTTGATGGTTAAAAAATGCTCAAGTCTCTCGATTGATGAGCTTTTGAGCCTATTCTCCACTTGAGAACGAAATTTTGTCTTTTTCCAAAGAAAGAATCTACGAAGCGTATTGTTGTACCCCAATTTTTGTTAAAATCTAAAAGGCCACAAAATTTCAAACTTAAAAATTCACAATTTACATCATTTACGAGCCCAAGATGAGCTCATTTAAAACCTTAGCCCAAGTGAATAAAAAAGCCCAAACACAACTAATTTGTTTATTTATTTATTTTTATTTTTATATTCAATAAGTGAGTCATTTAAGCCCAAAGAAATGGTTAGGCCCGATCCCACTAAAACTAAAATACCATCTCAATTTAAGCTTAGTAAGCCACAAGCCCCAAGGAACTGATCCAATGAAGTAAGCCCGTTTGTAACATCTCTACAGCTAGCCCATCACCCGAACTTAAGCCCAAAGCTTTAATAGGTTAAATCCTGGTCTGGCCCAAGCTACCAAGAGAAGCCCTAATTCTAGAAGGAGGGAAGATAGTAGGAAATACAGCATGAGAGACAAAAGAAAGAGGAAGAACCGTCTAGCCAGAAAGAAACGAGAAGAAAAAGAGGAGAGGCGCGCCCGAGTTTGAAAAGGGAGGAGAGGGCACCAAAATTCAAATAAAGGGTGATTCTTGTTGACAACGGAGCCTCATATGTTGATTTTTGGGGAATTTTGACTTGGTTTTGGCAGTATAAAAGGGCATGGAAGATCGACGAGGAAGAGGGGGGCCAGGGCTGGTTTCTGGATTCTCTCATCTTTCTTTCAATTCTTCTAGGTTTCTCTTTTCTTCTTGATTTTGATTTTTCTGGAGATGGGATTTCAATGAGGAGTGAATTGTGAGATTGGGTTTTCTCTTGTCATATATTTTTTTCTTTCTAGGTTCTCTTTTTTTTTTCTTTCTGGGGGGCTCGGTTTTAATTTCTGGTTACGGTCGAATTCCATCTATTTCGATCGGAATTTTTTGAGGAATTTTCTATTTGTTGTGACTCTTAAGGTTCTGTTGAGATTTCTTCCCAGAAACACTCGCATCCACCACCATCACACTAAACCTGTTCCTTCTTTATCTCAACCCGATTCATTACCTACCCAGAATTCTTCTAAGATTCACTGTTACTGAATTTCCAGAGGCCCCATAAATACCATCTTCTCTTTCACCTGTGAGATTGTTCGGATTTCTAAAGTCATCCCGTGTTTTTGTATAAAGGTATTGAATATATTGCTTGATTGAATCATGGGTGAATTTTCCTTAAGCTTCTTATTTTTGTTAAATGAATTATTGTGAGTTGTATTTGGTATGATATTTAGAGCTTAGATGTATGACTGTAAACGATTGTCCCTCTTTGATATAAAAGGTTCTCTGTTAGAGTATGCATCTGGTGTTTAGGGAAAATGCCTCAGATTTTCTTTCTCTTTTGTTTTAGATTCATGTATATGATGTGTTTCTTGCTCTTGATTAATGTAGTTAATGTCCCAAACATGAACTGGTATGTGTAGTGTGATGATTTGGTGTTAAATGGTTTTTCTTAGCCTCTGTTTTCACTTATTGGATTTTCAAAATGGTGGAGGTTAATATCTGAGGGGTTCTAGTTTGCCGTTGATGTGTGGTACCCTGGTTGCATTGATTTTTTGTATATGTTTCAAGAAATTGGGTTATGTTGTGAATTACCTCTTTTGATCCAAATTGTTCAAATTAATTATTCTCCTTGAATTGTTGTTTTGATCTTAGAAGTCTGAGATTCTAGGTAGTACAAAAAGAAAATAGGTTTATTATGAGATGATATTTGTGGATTGTAGGGTTGAAGGTTAAAGCATGGAAATTGGATAGCATTTACAAGTTTTGCATGTTTTGGACTTTATATATGAATTAACTGCTTTGGCCTTAGGTGGTATATGATGGATTAACAATGGGGATTAAGTTAGTAATAATTGGGCTACATGCATGAGTTGCATAAATTGTGGGTTTTGAATTCTTTATTTGGTTTCAGCATGAAGTGAAAGTTTAATTGGTTGGGCCAAGGGATTACATGAATTATTTGGGCTTTAATTTTGTGGATTAAAGATTTGAAAAATATTGCATTGTAACAAAATTTTACATGTGATGTTTTGTAGGCTAATTTCATAAAAGCAATTAGTTATTAAATTTCAGTCATACTAATTTAATAGTATGGTTGAGGTAATTGATTGCTAATAAAAAAAGGGAACCGAGGTCCTATCCATTCTGATAACGTCTCAAACTGGTTAAGTACAAAAACGTATCAGTATAGGTCCGAACAAGGGCTTCCTCGGCTTCTTGATCTTCCTCTTCATCTAGACAGTCTTCTCGGTAGAGGTTGTCCTGTAGAAATGAACAAACGTAAGCTAAAGGCCAGCCAGAGAGTGTTCTCTGGCGTTGGCGCTCCAATGCTTAAGTCAGATGCTAGCAGAGATTGACTCTCCGAAGAACACAGCTCGGTGTTCTAGGGAAATGTGTAAAGAGTGTTTTTTACTGAAAGAAGTGATCCCTTTTACCTATGGAGTAACCCCTTTATATAGTGAAGGTGGTTTCCATTAATAGAATTCGAGTGGTGGTGAATAACACCTTGCCAAATGAAGGAATTACTGTTTTACTGGGAGCTTGTTACTGTCCTGAGGGTACGAAGCCGAGAAGAGCATCTCTACTGCTTGGTACCGAGGATCTCCCAGCGAGAAAGGTGATGTCTTCTGTTGGCAGCTGTTGCCACGTGTCTTATTCTGATTGGAGAGGATAAATATCTTCATCATTTGCCCCCTCAGGCTTGTGATTGGTAGATATAGATGACCAATGATAGGCCTGTATTAGCTGTCATTTGATTCGCCTGAGGGTGGCATTAATGAGGAAACTTTGAACGGTTATGATGAGATCTGGGGTGATCCAATGGTCTCTCGATGAGCAAAGGCTGAACGGTCCGGATGAGGGGATGCCGAAGGTCTCTTCATCGGGTCCGCTGACCGGGGCGGTCTTCCACTATAAATAGTGAAGACATCGCTTTCAAAACCACTTGCTGCCAATTTTGAGAGACCCGAGCTTAGAGAGTACCGAGCAAACAGATTCTCCTCATATCGAGCAAACGTCATTTGCCCCCTAGTCCTCGTATCTGTTTTCAGGTACGAGAAAATGTCTTCTCCTTCCTCGGATAGTATAGGTAATTTGTTAGAGGACGCCGACTTAGGTTCTTCTCCATCAACCTCCACTTCCCCTCCTATTAGGAGGAACCTTAGGCTTCCCCTAGCCGAACGCCTCTTCTTCTCCCCTCCTAGGTTCGAGGCTCCCCTACAGGAAGCCCGAGCAGTAGGTGATGGTACTAGGGAGCCTAGAAACCTAAGTTGTAGCCTTACCGCTTCTGAGGTGGAAGCCCAACGTAAACTGTTTGGTATTCCTTACCCTTGTAGGCCTGTGCCTGAGGGGGTGTCTCCTTTCAATCCTCAGCACGTGGAATTCGCCATTTCCACAATCGCTCTTTCATATGGTTGTCGGATTCCTTTGGCTCCGGCAATATGTTTCTTCTTTTCTTGGTTCAATATCTGCCCTACCTGTTTAGCCCTTAATTCTTGGGTGTTCCTCGACACAATACTCCATTATTGTGACGAGCTCCGTGTTCATTTTTCTTCGAATGTTCTTCAGCACATCTTTTCGTTATGCCCAGCACCGAGGAACCCTGGGTTATGTTACTTGAAATTTAAGAAGGGTCTGGTGGCTCCTAAGTATTCCTCTTCCAATCATCATTGGAAATCTAGTTACTTTTTTGTTCGGATGCCTTTGGGTGAGAACAAGGTTCTTCCTTTTAGGACCTCGTGGACACTCCCCAAATTTAGCAAGTTTTAGCGTTTGCCTCAACTTTCTCACGAGGAGCTTGATTGGTATCTGACCCTCAAACAACCTTTCACCAAACCTTCCATACCCCTCGTGTGCCAAGCTGTAGACTTTACAAGGGCACATAGGTCCGAGCGAACAATGCAAGGTGGGGACTTGCTCTTGCTCGGTTTATCCATGTAGTTGATTTGTCTCTTAGCTTGCTTGTTAACTTGTTGCTGTATTTTTCAGATATGTCTTCGGCTGCAGAGTATTTGAAGATGCAGAAAAAGGCGGTAGCCTTAGGCCAGAAGAGGAGACCCTCTTGGAGGCTGAGTCGAGCCAGAGGAAGAAAGTTCTAGCTGGGGGAATTCGGTTGAAACCTGGCCGAGGAAAAGACTTAGGTCGTGGACGTGGGGTGTTTATTGGCACACCAGCTTTCTGACCGATTGGCTCTCCTTTTCGTGTCTCGGAGGTGCGCTCCTCGTCCCCACCTCATTGAATGGGGGATATTCACGCTCCCCAGTGGAACGTTCGCCTTTCCGACATAGTGCCCAACTCTCAAGTAGCCATGGAAATGCTCGAGAAGCTCTCTCTCCCCTCGGATCAGAGGCCAGCCGAGGAGATGTCTACCAAGGAAAGAATGGAGGCCTCTGCTGTCAAGTTTTTGGAGGTATTGACTTTTCCTAGCTTTGCCAATCTTCTTCTTCGGTTTTCTTTTATAATTTGTTTCATTGTTGCTTTTAGCTCGCCTCTCTTCTCGGGAAACTCTCTGTCGATGTCCGGAGTTCGGCGACCGAGAAGAATACTGCTGCTCAGGAAATCCACCTGCTCAAAGGGGCCCTAGGTCGGACTGAGACGGCATTGCAGCTTTCTCGGAGGGATCTCGTGAAGGCCCAGGAATCTGAGGCTCTTCTGGCCACCAAGCTGAAGCAGACCGAGGAGGAGCTAGAGAAGCAAAAGTCGGCCGCTGAAGCAGAGGGGGCCGAATGTTCGAGAGTGGCCGCCAATCTGGTCTTCAGGAGTTCAGGGACTCCACGGAATTCCAGTTCACCCTTAAGCAAGAGGGCTTTTTCTGCTTCCAGGCTGCTGTCAAGGAAGCTCGGAGGTTTCTTGCTAGCAAGGGTCAGAGCTCGGGGATCATGGACGAGCTGTGTCCTGGCCTCGCCGGGAAGGACAACGTGGACGTTGTCAAGGAGGAGGCTTACGAGCAGTTTTGCCTTCTTCAAGAGGATGGGGACGACGAGGATGACATTGAGGCGTATATGGACGCCGATGCTCCTCTCGCTCCTACTAAAGACAACGCTCCCCTGGAACCTGCGCATGGGGAGGAGACCGAGAAGCGCCTGACCACCGAGGAGCCAGTTGATGTAGAAAACTAGATTGTTTTAACTATTTTAGTTATAGTTTTTGAACACTTTCTCTTTTTTGTTTGTGAATGAGTTTATTATCAATGAAATTTCTTCTCTTATTGCCTTTTACGATCTCGTTAATTTGCCTTTGTTTATGCTCGGATATTGTAATTTAAATCGTTTTAAACTGTAATAGATCCGAGCATACGCACAGTTGTTGTGGCCTAGACTCTTCTAGGTCGTAGCAAACTCGTTTCTACTTGGTTGCTGTAACTTAGTGAGATTGAGTTGTAACATACCCAACTTGTTTTCACTTGGTTGTTGTAACTCAATGGGATTGAGTTGTAACATGCCCAAGTCTTTTCTCGTCCACTGTAATTTGGGAAGCCTCGAACAGTGCTCGGCTACTTTAAGTCAGATCAAATAAGTTGTGATGTACCAGAGCAGTGCACTGAGAATCTTGATAAGGGAACGAGCTACTTTCATTGCAATGAGAAAAGTCTTAGGACCCGTGTAGGGGACGAGTAGTTAAAATAAAAGGGTTCTTAAATACATGCCGACAAGAGAAAGTTAAATGTAATATTTTCTGAGGTTTGCAGCATTCGAAGGATGCATCTCTCCTTGTTTCTCGGGATTCTCCAACTTATGGGTTCCATCCAGCATGACCCTGACAACCCAGAAAGGGCCTTCCTAAGTCTCCCCGAGCTTGCCCGGATGCTTTCCAGTTGCGGCTGCTTTTTTGAGTACCCAATCTCCCTCAGAGAATCTCCTTGTTCGGACTTTCTTGTTGTGGTAATGGCTGTCCTTTGTTTGTAAGCTGCAGTCCTGATCCGAGCAATCTCCCGAGCTTCTTCCAAGAGATCCAGATTGTTAAGTAGCAAGTTGTTGTTTTTTGACTCATTAAAGTTATCAATTCGGGGGGTGGGGACCCCGATCTCTATTGGAATGACAGATTCTGATCCAAACATTAGGGAGAAAGGAGTTTCTCCCATTGACGTTCTTGGCGTGGTCCTGTATGACTAGAGGACGCTGTGGAGTTGCTCGGTCCAAAGCCCCTTGGCTTGGTCTAGACAAGTTTTCAGTCCTTGAAGGATGATCCGGTTGGTTACTTCGACTTGACCATTAGCTTGAGGATGTGCTACAGCAGTGATTCTTAGATTGATGCCCAGCTCTTCACAACGCTGCTCTTGCTCGGAGATTCCTAGCCTCGTTTTTATCTTCAGGTAACTGCCCATCTGTGAGGAAGGTTTATATTGGATCCATCCAAGATCGATCAGTGTTAATTTCGATGATGGCCCTTAAGAATATGCTCGGTTTGGGCAACATCTCTATCCGCACTGAAGAGGCCTCATCTTTTTTGGAGGTAGATGCTAGCCGAGCTAGTACGTCGGCCTGCTGATTCTCTTCTCGGGGCACTCTCCGTATTTCAAGGTTCAGGATTTCACTCATCAGTTCCTTAGCTTTCTTTAAATACTTGATCATGTTGGAGCCTCTCGCTTCGTACTCGCCACGAATCTGCTTGGTCACGAGCTGAGAGTCACTGTTGACCACCAGATTGCGCACCTCTAGCTCAATTGCCAACTTTAAATCAGCTAGGAGAGCTTCGTACTCGGCCTCATTTTTGGAAGCTTTGAATTGGAAACGGAGAACGTATTCAGTAGTCAAGCCCCCCGGCCCGAGAAGTAGAATTCCTGCTCCACTCCCATCCCTGTTTGAAGAACCATCGAGAAAGAGCTCCCATAGGTCATGGGGTGCCTCTTCCCCTAGAGGATGTTGGCACTCAATGATAAAGTCTGCTAGGGCTTGAGCTTTGATGGTTTTCTTCGGCTCATAGTGGATATCAAACTCGCTAAGTTCGATTGACCATTTAATGAGCCTTCCCGACGTATCCGGTTTCTTGAGTATGCTCTTGAGAGGTTGGTCGGTTAACACTGTAACCGTATGGGCTTGAAAGTAGGGTCGCAACTTCCTAGCCGCGGTTACCAGTGCCAAGGCCAACTTCTCTGCCTTGGTGTATCTCTTCTCACTCTCAGTGAGGACATTATTGGTGTAGTATATTGGCTTCTGAATTTTCTCCTCGTCCTCGCTTATGAGCACTGCACTCACCGCGTGCTCAGTAGTGGCTAGATAAAGGAATAACGGTTCTCCCTCTGCCGGAGAAGTGAGTAGAGGAGGCTGGCTAAGGTAAGACTTTAATTCCTCAAAAGCTATTTGACAATCTTCAGTCCACTGAAAATTGGTCGTTTGCTTGAGCGCGTTAAAGAAATGCTTGCACCGATCTCCTAATCTGGAGAGGAAACGGCTTAAAGCTGCAGTTCTCCCAGTGAGCTGTTGAATCTCCTTCTTGTTTCTCGGGGCTTGCATATTGATTATTTCCAATACTTTTTCATGGTTTACTTCTATTCCTCGTTTGGAGATGAGGAAACCGAGGAATTTACCTGATGAAACACCAAACGCACACTTCTCCTGGTTAAGCTTCATGCTAAACTTGTTCAAGACATTAAATACTTCTTGCAAGTCGCCCAAATGATCCTCGGGTTTCTTGCTTTTAACAACAATATCATCCACGTACGCCTCAACCGTCTTGCCGAGCATCAGGGAGAATATCTTGTTAACGAGTCATTGGTATGTGGCTTCTGCATTCTTCATCCCAAAAGGCATGACTTGATAGCAGTACGTACCTTCAGGAGTAACAAACAAGGTGTGTTCCTCATTGGCTTGATGCATTTGGAACTGATGGTAACCTGAATAGGCATCAAGGAAGCTGAGGAGACCCTTTCCCGAAGTTACGTCTACCAATTGGTCTATCTTTGGCAGTGGGTAGCTGTCTTTCGGGCAGGCCTTGTTGAGGTTGGTGAAGTCGACACACATACGCCACTTACCATTCTGTTTCGCTACCATAACAACATTAGAGAGCCATTCTGGGTACTTTACTTCTCGAACAAATTCGACATCCAAAAGCTTGTTGACCTCCGTTTTGATGGCCTCCTGCCTGTCTTGTGCAAAATTTCTCTTCTTTTGTTTTACTAGTCGGTTGCCAGGTTTTATGCTAAGATGGTGGGTGATAACATCAGCGCTGATACCGGGCATCTCGTCTGCACTCCATGCGAATGTGCTGATGTTTTCTCGTAGAAGACTCGTCAAGCTTTTGCTCAAGTCTTGACTAAGCTCGGAGCCGTAGTACAATCTCTTCTCCTTCCCCTGCTCGACACAAATTGTGATGAGTTGTTTGGCGGGGGAGGGCTTCGAGGTTTTGTTGTTGTGATCATCCAACAATTCTAGGACTGAGACTGGCTTCTTCTTCTCTTTTAGGTCTGTAACATACATCTGAAGGGTGAGCTTCTGGTCACCTTGAACTTCACCTATTCCTCAGTCGGTGGGGAATTTCATCTTTATATAATAGGTGGAAACAACTGCTCGGGCTTTGTGAAATAGTGGTCGGCCAATCAATGCATTGTAAGGGGTTTTCAAGTCTACGACCAGAAGCTCCACCATGAATAGTTTTGACCTTGGATAGTCCCCTAAGGTTATGGGTAGATTGATCATCCAGACAGGGGCGACTTGCTCTCCCGTGAAATCGTATAGGGGTGAGGAAAACTTCTTCAGGCTCTCCTTCGGAGGTTCATCTGTTTGAAGGCATGGTAAAAAAGAACATCTGCTGCACTTCCATTGTCGACCAAGATCTTCTTCACCGTGTAGTTGGCAATGACTGCTTCAATGACTAAGGCATCGTCATGTGGCTGATGTAAACCATCCCAGTCTCTTTCGGAGAATATTATCTTCTCTTCCTCTGTTCTCGGTCTCTTGGACTTCTCCAAAACCTGATGCACAGTCCGGGCATATGCTCTCCTGCCCGATGAGCTTTCTCCTCTCGAGGCTAAGCCCCCGACTATCATGCCTATAGTGCCTGCTGTTCCTCGGTTTCTGCGACGAGGAGACTCATCTCGACGTCTCCTCTATCGTCTATCATCCTCTCTTTCATCTCTCCTGTTGTCTCTTCTTCCTTCTCTTTCTCGTTTGTCTCCTTCCGAGCTGGTGAAATTTTTTAGGTATCCTCTTTGAATTAGATTCTCTATTTCATCCTTCAGATGACGGCATTCATCGGTGTTGTGTCCGGGACCCCGATGGAATTTCCAATACTTATCACTCTTTCCTCCCGGGAGTTGACTTCATCTTTGGAGGCCATTTCACGATGTCGCGATCCTGTATCTCATTCAGTACTCTTTTCAAAGAGGTGTTAAGAGGAGTATAAGAATCATATCGTATTTGCTTCGGTTGTTCATCTTTTTGGGAAGACGACCTTTTTCCCTCTGCTGTCTTCTCGTAAGGTCGACCAGAATCGTTTCTTCTTCTCAAGGGGGACCTTTCGGGGGATTGTTCGGTCACGTGTGGTCCTGCCATGATTTCATCCACTGTAATGTACTTTTCAACCCCCGAGAGCAACTCAGGAATGCTCTTCGGGTGCTTCTTGGATAGGGAGTGCTTCAATGTTGTGTGACGAACTCCCGTCGTGAAGGCTGTAATGGCTATGATCGGTTGGAGGTCTGGTATCTCTAAACAATCACTGTTGAATCGGGTCACAAATTCTCTTAAGCTCTCATGAGGCTTTTGTCGGATAGACACCAATGTCGCATTGGTCTTTTTGACTGGTCTTGAGCTCACGAAATGAGCAACAAACCTGTTGGTGAGGTCTTCAAAGCTATTGATTGAACCCTGTGGGAGAGCTCTAAACCATCGTCTTGCTACACCGACAAGAGAGACTGGGAAGATCTTGCAGCAAGCTTCCTGAGATGCTCGCTGAACTCCATCATGGTTTGGAAACCGATGACATGGTCAAGGGGATCTCCCGTCCCGTTGTACTTTTCGACGCTGGAGACCTTAAAACTTGCTGGTACCCGAGCACGCTGCACCTCAGCCGTCAATGGAGTTAAGTTCCTGTCCCAGTCCATTGTATCCAAAAAAGGGCGTCCTTGCAAAGCAGCTATTTTTCGGTCCACTACCCCCTCGATAAACTTGTTGTCTCCCTCTTAAGTATGAATGGGTTGAGGCCTCCGAGCAGAGGTCAGCGAGGTCCCTAGAAGATTGGGATTTCTTGACTCGTCCGAATGAGAATGTTCATTTCTCGTCCCCTGAGAAATGTTCTCATTTTGGACGGGTTGATACCCCTGCGCCTCCTGAATCATGTCCAAACGGTGTGCAAAGACATTCATCTGTTGTAACAACTGGGCTATCTAGTCCTGCACCAGTGGTTGGGGTTGTTGCTCGGCGTTAACACTGGCAGCTGGGGCTTGTTGGCCTTCTCCTCTCAAAGTCCTAGTTCGAACCATGTTTGTTTTTATGGAAAGATCTTTCCCACAGACGGCGCCAATCTGATAACGTCTCAAACTGGTTAAGTACAAAAACGTATCAGTATAGGTCCGAACAAGGGCTTCCTCGGCTTCTTGATCTTCCTCTTCGTCTAGACAGTCTTCTCGGTAGAGGTTGTCTTGTAGAAATGAACAAACGTAAGCTAGAGGCCCGCCAGAGAGTGTTCTCTGGCGTTGGCGCTCCGATGCTTAAGTTAGAAGCTAGCAGAGATTGACTCTCCGAAAAACACAGCTCGGTGTTCTAGGGAAATGTGTAAAGAGTGTTTTTTAGTGAAAGAAGTGATCCCTTTTACCTGTGGGGTAACCCCTTTATATAGTGAAGGTGGTTTCCATTAATAGAATTCGAGTGGTAGTGAATAATACCTTGCCAAATGAAGGAATTACTGTTTTACTGGGAGCTTGTTACCGTCCTGAGGGTACGGAGCCGAGAAGAGCATCTCTATTGCTCGGTACCGAGGATCTCCCGGCGAGAAAGGTGATGTCTTCTGTTGGCAGCTGTTGCCACGTGTCTTATTCTGATTGGAGAGGATAAATATCTTCATCACATTTCATTCATCATTTTTTTCAACATGTTAATAAGTTATTTATTTGAAATGTGCTTATATTTGAATTATATGATTGATCCGATGATGTTTGATTTATGTGTTAATTATATGATTTAATATTTTAATATATTTGATTAGGATTCGCGATAATTCAATATCGTATAGTCCACAAAAACTCGGTTCCCAACATTTTAATTTCATTTTATGTCTATCTTTGTTTCTATTTCTATTTTCGTTTTGTTTCTATTTTTGTTTCTATTTTGTATTTATTTTTGTATATTATTTTTATCTTGTTCTTATTTTCATTTTATTTTTTTATTTTATTTTAAATTTCGTTTTATTTTTATTTTTATTTTTATTTTATCTCAATTTTATTTTTATCTTACTTTCGTTTTACTTTTCTTTTTATTTTATTTTTCATTTCTTATTTTTAACATTTACATTGTATATTTTAGTTGTGTATAAAAATTATATCGACAGTCTTAACCGACGAGGGAATTAATTTGGGGAATGCATTGAATGCACCCTCAGAGAAAATACTTGAGGTGAGAGTGTTTCATAGAAACTTGACCATTGGATGGGAGAGTCTCATGAACGTCAATATTAGACTCTCAATATAGTTTTTATATTTTGTCTAATTATCGCACTCGATGTATATACTTTGTTAATATGTCACACTTGATTTTCTTAATCATTTAATGGGATAATAAAAATTAAATTGGCAACTGTTCTTAAAAACAGACGTTGTGGGGTGCCTTACACCTTTCTCATACGTAACAAACTCGCTTACCCATATTCTGGATTTTCACAGACCAAAACATTTTTATGGTGACCAATTGCACCTATTACAATTGGTGGCGACTCTCTTTTAAAATTTTCTCTCGCAAAACCGATTGCGACAACTACCGACTCTGCTGGGGAACACTAGTTTTTAAATGTAAATTTTTTCCCTTTTTTTTAAAAAAAAACTAGTGAGTTGGGCCAATTAAATTTAATTTTCCTTATCCCATTATTTGATTCTGTTATTTTTAATTAAATATATTTGGTGTTTTATTTCTCTAAATTTTGATTGACATATTCTTATTATTTAACAAAAAATGTTGCTTGTTGATATGTTTTTGAGCTTTTTATATTATTGTCCTCACACATTGCGCACTATACCTTTTTCATGAGTCCAACAACTCGGGCTCAATACCCTTAGGAGAGGATGAAGTAAAAGAGACCTTCGATGGATTTCAATCCCCGTGCAGGCTCGCGAAAAATTCTCACTCGACCCACTCCTCTATATATTAAGGGGGACCCAAGCTATTCCTGCAATGGACACTGGCGGGAGAATAAGTCGGGAGCCTAGATTGATCATAACCAATGACCATAGAGTTACAGGACACATGAACTACTTCTAACCTTATTTTGTGGTACATATTGTTGATGTGCTTTACCGTACATATGTTGTTTTGCTTGTATATACATGATTTTATTTGTATTTATGATGTTTACTTCATTGTATATATATACGATTCTGTTATGTGCATGTGTGGTTTGATTTTGATGTGCATGTGTGGTTTGATTTTGTTCACTTTTTCATCATTTTCAACTTGCATTGCATACATAGGAATCTTGGACATAATTCGAATTGAGGCACTATTCGGAATTCATGGACTTGAAAAGCAGTATTGTGTCAGTTGAGACGATGGAGCGTGGGATGCTAGATATTGAAGAAGTAGTCGAGAGTCGCAGTGGGGACAAAGACAGTATGAAGATGGCCTTCACCTTAGTGGAAATGTACAACTACCTCCTGTAAAGAGTATAGACTTTGGCAGATATGAACTAAAAAATCATAGATTTGTGGAATAGTATGTCTGTGGAAAGACATCATGTTTTCAATGGAAAATTTGGTCATATTGCATATCTCTGTGCTGTAGCTGTTGATGTGCCTCTACTTGAAGCAATGATGAGTTTTTATGATCCTTCATATCATTGCTTTACTCTGGTGTTCTATGACTTAACTCGTAAATTGGAAGAATATGAAGAATTGCTGAAAATTCCAAAAGGGGATTTCAAAGGTGTCTATAATCTAGGGCGAAAAGCAGGGGTTAAAGGCACATTGTCTAAGATTTTCGGAATTCAAAAGTCTGAGTTTGAAAAGGAGATGAGAGAAAAAGGAGCAAGAGGTGGTGAGTGCATATCTTGCAATTTTCTCATTCAGCATATCCAGGCCCATTTGAATGATGACAAGGTGTTTCCAGCTCTAGCCCTATTAATATACGGGACAGTCATTTTTTCAAAAGTAAAGGGATACATAGATGGATAGGTGATCATTTTCTTTGAACAATACTTGAATGGAGCTGATTCAGTTCTTTCTATATTAGCCGAGACTTTAGAATGTTGAAATATTGTAGAGAATGGGGCAAAGGGCAATTCAGAGCCTGTGCAGCATTGTTGACTATCTGGATAATGGGGCATCTTCTAGCACATCCTCAATTTGGTTATCCTACGATAAAATTTTCAAGAGCATACATGAGGTATAATAGCCCTGTTGCAGAGTTTGCGGCTGCTGAGTGGCCTAAGAGATCTCCTAGCACGGAAAAACGGATGGAGTTCTTGTTGACATTAGATGTGGTTATATGGCAAGCACCTTTGATGGGTACAGGATCAGCCATCTATCATTGTGGAAGTTATCCATGGGTTTCCTCTCTTGGGATTATGGGGAGCCATTGCATATGCTCCTGCATTGGCATTGAGGCAATTGACACATAAACAATTTATCCCCATGACTCACGAGCTGGCCAATTTTGCTTTCGACTATGAAACTGGAAGAATGGAGGAGATTAGGAAAATATTGGAATCTTGGAAGTAGGTTCAGCGAGTTAAGAGAGGAGTTTATCGAGGAAACACCAGTGAAGGATACCAGTTATGGCATGCAAGCAAGCAAAAAGGAAGGGTGCACTATACCAGTAATCCAAAGTTTTACAACCCCAATACACACCTTCGACAAACCTGTAGGTTACATGGCTGAAGCTCAGGAGAGGTATGAGAATGCAAAAGTCTGCCAGAAGAATATCTTGCTAAAAGCCCAATCAGAGGAAGGATAAAATCCCTCTGGTGATCTGCACACACAGAGAGAGCAATGGGAAACAAAAAGAAGAGAATGGGTGGTAAAAGTGACCAGAGGAGAGGAGAAAGCACAGTAGGTTGAAAGAAGAGTAGAGAAATTAGAAATGGCTAGGTAGAATCAAATAACAAGGCTGAGAGAATAAGAAATCTTGAAATATCGGGCTTCAGTTCAAGTAGCAAAGGCTAAGCATGACAAGGAGTATAGTAGACTGCGAGAGGCATATTCGATACTGGAACTTCAAAAGGAGAAGGCCAATCAAAAGGCTGGGAAGATGGAAAAAAGGGTGTTTGAATGGGAGGAAGCAAATCAAAAGCGAGAAATAGCTGCAAGAGACCATAAAATTCAGAAGCTAGAAATAGAATTAACAAGACAGATGGAGGTGAATCTGACCCAAAGAGCAGCACTTGAAATTGAACAGAGACTCCTATTGGAAGAAGGAGAGTCTCTAAGGCTAGATATACAAGCCTGAACTCATCGGCATCGAAAATTAATGCAGAATGAGGTAGATTTTGATAGAGTGGCAGAAGCATATTTGGAGGTACAAAAAAGACATGTTGGTCTAGAGAAAGAGATAGAGCAAATGCATCAACAAGTGGATCAAGCCTGTGTGAGATTTCGGTATTATCAAGACAAAGCAGCAGAACGGATTCTAGAGATCAATGCATTAACAAACGCATATCAGGATAAGAAAGTGATAGCATACAGTTTGCTGGACACATTATGGAGGATCCAGGAGGAGTTTATGTACTTTGCTTACAATCGTTTAAACTGACACAATGTACTCAAAAATTCTATATCTAAAAATGCTTTGAATAATGAATAATTCCTCGAAGTCTGATATTATTCAAGATTTCTATCTTCATGCATTTTCCTCCATTAAACTATCATTTTTTTTCATACATTAGTTCTTATAAATTTTTCATTTGCATGTGAAGAAGTTTTCTTAAATCGAACAAAATTGCACCAACAAAAAGTCGAGGCCATCCCTATAATAGTCTCTCGCAATCGCGATTCACGACGATGATTGAACCAACAAAATGTGAACATCGACTGAATTTGGAGATAGCAGAACTAAAAGAACAACTCAGTATGCTAATGAAAGAGATGGCTGATAAAGGGAAGATGGAAGAAAATTCCCAAGGGGACAGTAAAGGGTCAGAATTTCGAGCAGAAAAGGACCCTCATAATGTTGATTCTTCTCCTTCCAAAGTTGAAGTGTTAAAGGTAGGGAATGTTACTCCGAAGAAAGAGATTAAGAAAGACAACATTGCATGTCTCAAATGAATGGAACATTGGATGAGGTTAGAAAGGGGGTTTGAGGCTCCAGAGACATTAAGTTCAAGAAGTTTGTGTTTGGTAAAAGATTTACATATCCCACCAGATTTCAAATTTCCAACATTGTCCATCTTCAATGGTTCAGGGGTACTGTTGGATCACTTAACCATGTACTGTAGAAGGATGCATCCCTACATTGGGGATGGTAAAATTCTGATACACTTCTTTCAGGACAGTCAAACGGGTGCTGTTGAATGATGGTTCAACAGCTTAAATCCTTTGATGGTTGCAACGTGGGAAGATTTAGCTGAGCTGTTCACCAGGCAGTACAAACACAACGTCGCAAAGATCCCAACACTATTTGATCTTCATAATACAGTGATGGGGGAGGGGGAAAGTTTCAGAGACTATGCATACCGGTGGAGGGACTTGGCTAGTCAAATAACCCCACCATTGTCGGAAAGAGATTTGGTAGACGCATTCTTGGATGCGCTTCAAGAGCCATACTCATCAAAGATGGTTGGAGGAGGTTACGCAGGGATATCTGAAACCATCCATGCCAGAGAGCGAGTAGAGCGAGGCATAAGAAAGGGAAATATTAGCATCAATTTCGATAAGCTCGATCTGTCGAAAGGGGGAAAAGAAAAAAAGAAAGAGAATGAGGTACACAATGTGAGTTATAATCAACCATCTAATAGTTCTCCCGTGTCTGATTACCGACCTCGAAGCAACACGCCGAGAGCATCACATTACCCAGCTTCCAATCAATATCACCAGTCCCCACTAAACAATTATTTCCCACCAAACACAAAACCAACATCCACGTTATCAAAACTCCCCACCTAATAAGACCAGGGAGCATTTTGACCCTATAACGCCCCGTCCCACGAAACCCTAATTCTCGGGCTGTAGTCCAGAGCCCTACCTATATTATAATATAAACTCACCCTACATCTATTACAGATCCATTTCAAGAAACAATTCCACCAAAATTATCATAAAATAAGCTCACTTGACATACAAGTGTCATCTTATATATTTTAAATAAGCAGTAGCACCCAATTAATATTCTCTAATTATACTACTATGAATATTATAGTTTTCATCCTCGTTCCTAAATTCACACTTATTACTTTACATCAAAATCATTAATAGTAAGTGCATAAATAAATTTAATACTTAATTTATCAATCTTTCGTGAAACTAGCTTCCATCACATGAGCATCTTCTTCATGGATCTACAACGACACCATCAACTCCTAAGTCAACATAATCATCCGAGAAACCCTAACTTGCATCACGGAACATAGTGACTCGTGGCCCAACAAGTATTATCTATGCATGAATGCACGTGAACCATTTCTTTAGAGAGCAGTCAACCATTTAAATCCTTTTTTCCAGTACTTGAGCCCTTAATCTAGGTACACTGCTACAGAGCAACCGGTCGAGATTTTTCTTTGATTAAGTGTTCTACTATAGAACACTTTCTAGTCAATAAAACATTTTCCTTTTCCTTTTCCATTTCCAATCAACATAAACCCTCCCTGTAGCAGTTGTACCAGATTCGTAAAAATTCGTAAAAAAACATTTTCTTTGATGTATATGTCGTGTATGCCATGACATGTTATGTTTCATGCAAAGCAACCAATAAATGTTACCTCAAAATATCCTCAATGTATCATCACATAATATATCGCAATTCATAGACAGTCAACCAACATAGACTACCTCATTTCACAATTCACATTTAAAAACCATCATCGCCAGTTCAGTATCATAGAAACAACTCGGTAGTACAAGTAGTATTATACCGATAACACTTTCACACAATTTCAACCTATCACAGAATTCTATTCAAATATGCATCAATAACCACACAATTACACAGACAATAACGCAAACAATCCATAAATTACATTGTTCCGTAATACAGTTGGATAATACTTACTGTAGTATGCCCACGTAAATCCCGATAATTCAATTATAAAGATTTGAGTCCTGAAATTCATACAATAACCACAATTATTTATTTATATTATTATCTTTAATCAATTTCTTTCATTAACATATTCAAAATTACTTAGTATATTATTCAACTCGGTTGATTGTCTTTATTAATACATCTACCATTGATTAGCATATATCATCATTCATTGTAATGATTTATCATTAATTAATATAATTAACCTTAATTAATTAATAATTAATATAATATTGAACCGGGTCAGCTCGACCCGGTCACCCTGCCTCTACCACATACGTGGGTCAAAGAGACCAGTGCGGATCTTTTTTTCGGGTTGAGGTGTCGCGCCTCCACCACCCTTCCGTCTCCGCCACCTCTGTCATGTCTAGGGTTTTCTTCCTCCTCGTGATGCATGCTTTCTTTTCTTTAATTTGTATTTCATTTATTTGTATTCATTTTCTTTTACTTTACCGTTCTGCCCCTCTTCTTCTTTCTAAATTCCCTTAACATCCCTTTGAATCTATCGTCTTAGCATTTCATGTATCTCAACGAAAATCATCGGGTCCACATTGCACCCTTAATAAATATTACATAATATTACTAACATTTTACACCCTATGTAAAGTTATTTATAGATTCAGTATTAATGTACTAGTTCACCATTATATCGTTGTTGTTGGCTTCCACGTGACCTTCCTTGGTTTTAAACTTAAGTTTTTCTTTAGTTCGGGTGCTAGAATAACAGTATATATTTATTTGATTTTATTTAAACCTTTTACCTTTTTGCCCTCTACCCTCCTATCTAATTACTCATGCCACCCACCTTGATTTACAGATTTGTCATTACGTATGAATTATTTTCCTATTCTAACTTTTGTTCTCAAAATTCATGGTAATTCATTTTAACTCCAATTTTTATAATCTTTGTCCCCATAATTTTTATTTCTCATATAGGATTCATGAAAATATTTTGATCCTATTTAACATATATTATTGCACACACTAGAAATCATCATGAATACCACTTACGTCACTTTGCCCTATCGCGTAAGCTATTCTATGACTCAGGGTGTTATAGACCCTATCTCTATAACCTACACTGAATGTTTCAATAAATTGCTAGAGCAGGGAGCTATCACGCCTATTCCTGGAAGAGTTTATTCATTGCCTTATCCACATTGGTACAAGCCAGATGCCACTTATTTATATCATGTAAGTATGCCAGGGCATTCGACAGAGGATTGCTTCCCACTGAAATGAATAGTGCATGGAATGGTAGAGGTAAATTGGCTAAATTTTGATGCCATCGAGAAGCCTAGTGTTAATGATAACCCACTTCCTAACCATACAGATGGGGTTAACGCCGTGGATGAAGATGATATTATAATAAGGGATGTTGGACGGGTTATGACACCAATGAGGGTGTTGTTAGAAGTTCTCTTAGGGGATGGGCTCATCCAAACCAAAGAGTTGGAGCTTAGCTTAAGGTACGAGGGGTATCAAGAGCAGGAATGTTGTAAATTTCACAAGGGAGTGCGAGGCCACTCAATTGAAAGATGTTTCAATTTTAGAAAGAAGGTACAATCGTTGATGGACGATAAGAAAATTGTGGTAGGGAAAAGCCACAAAAGGCAAAGAGAGGTGCACATGACTAATGAGGGATTTTATCAGGGTCCGAAAAAAGGAGGACCTCCAAAGTCAATTGTGCTGCAGTATTACATGGAAGATGATCTAAGGCAAAAGGGTCAATTACCACAGTTGGCATACACCAACAAGAAAGCGGTTCCCTGGAATTATGGGAAAGGAAAAGTTGAGGAGTCTATGGATAGTATCTCTGGAGTAAGTGGAGTCACCAGGACAGGTAGGGTTTTTGCTCGGGCTAATCTTACGGAGATAGAGGCAGAGAAAAAGAGAAAAGGGAAGGCAATAACATAGGCAAACGAAATAGGTATGAAGAAGGACCCAATAGTTAGCCTAGAGGAGACGAAAAAAGTAGTTACAGAGGATGAGATTCAGGAGTTCTTGAAGATAGTACGATAGAGTGAATACACAGTAATAGACTAGCTCAAAAAGACTCTAGCTAAAATATCCATCCTAGAGTTAATCTTGAGTTCAGAGCCGCACCGACAAGTCTTGTTAAGGATGGTCAATCAGACCTATGTGACAGAAAAGATCCCTGTAGATTCACTTGATGGGATTGTAGGGAATGTCTAACGACCCAACCCACACCCCTCCTGGGCTGGTCGAATCGGGCCCATGGACCACTAACCCCCAACCCATCTCGCCATGGTCTAAGCCCACCTGGCCGTCCCATGCACGCAGGTTGTTGATACAATGACTAGAACCCCAGACCTCAGTCAACAATACGAGTCTTGGCACCCTTTGAACACCAACTAAGCCATGAAAGTTCTTTCCAATCGTTTGAGATTGCTGCTGCGAGTCTTGTCAAGGAAGGGGATTTAGTTAAAAAATTAGGAGTGTTAAGGGTTACTAGATCCGTGGTGACCACGATGTTGCAGAATGGATTACTCAGCCCATACAGGTAAAGAAGCATGCTGAATGTTGGGGTATGGGTTACGAGCCAAGCTGGGATGATAAAAATTGAGCTCGGAGAGAGATGAAAAAGTGGGCCCATGTGGAGGAGATTGAATTAGAGTACTAAGGGAAGCAGATTCCATGGCTTTATCATAGCTTCACGTTTGGTGGTCTGCTGGATGAGGATTGTACACTTGATACTGGGGCAGTTTATTATGATAAACTGCCAGAAAAATCAAAAACTTTCAAGATGAGGTTTCCTTTCCAGAGGATGTGTGACCAATTTGGTGAATGTGAGATTGTCGTGGTAGAAGAAGGAGAAGGAACAACAGTGAGGCCTAATTTTGTCATTACTCATCCCCCGGGTTTCATACTCAACAATTGGACCAGCCTAGAGATGCTAGTGCCCTCCCAAGCTTTACAAAAGTAAATCTTAGAGCAACTGGAATAAAATTTTTATTTTCAAATCACATTTCTTTCTGCTTGATAAGACTTATGTTAACGCGGCTATGGCATGTTTCCCTTCCCAAAATTATTCAATCATGAAATAAAGTCCAGTTTTTCATATATCATATTTCTTTCGTTGGTTAAATTTTCTATATCCTGATTCCAATACCAATCTTATCCCATTAACAGGCTTGAAAAAAATGTCATCAAAGAGGATGAAATTAATGAACCAGATTTTGATGCACTCATTAACAATGTTGAATCCGATGGTGAGAGTGAATGAGAGGTTGATATCCCACCCGAAATAGAAAGACAAGTCAACCAAGAGGAAAACATAATCCAATTATACCTAGAGGTTACAGAAATAACTAATTTAGGCACAGAGTTGGACAAAAAAGAAGTCAGAATGGGAGAAGCTCTCGAGGGGAATGATAGAAAACACTTAACGAATCTCTTACATGAATATCAAGATGTTTTCGCATGGTCGTATCAACATATGCCTCGACTCAATGAAAATATTGTGGAACATAAATTACCATTAATACCGGGGTGTGCCCCAGTAAAAAAAAATCGAGGAGGTTGAAGCCCGATATGCTGTTAAAGATAAGAGATGAGGTAAAGAAGCAATAGGATGCCGGTTTTCTTGAGGTAGCATATTATCCGGAGTGGGTAGCTAATATTGTGCCAGTACCTAAAAAACATGGTAAAGTAAGGATGTGTGTTGATTATAGAAATCTAAACCGAGCAAGTGCAAAGGAAAATTTTCCTCTCCCTCACATTGATGCCTTAGTAGATAATACAGCCCAACATTCAATATTTTCATTCACGGATGGGTTCTCAGGTTATAATCAGATCAAGATGGCATAGGTGGATCATGAGAAGACCACTTTTGTCACTCTTTGGGGGACATTCTATTACAAAGTCATGCCATTCGGGTTAAAGAACACTGAGGCAACTTATCAATGAGCCGTGGTTACCCTGTTTCATGACATGATGCATCGAGAAATTGAGGTATATGTCGACGACATGATAGCCAAGTCAAAAGAGGGAGAAAATCATTTGGAGAATCTTCGGAAGTTGTTTGAGCGTCTAAGGAAGCCTTAGTTAAAGCTTAATCCAGCAAAATGCACCTTTGGGGCAACTTCAGGGAAGTTACTCGGATTCATCGTGAGTAGAAGTGGCAGTGAAGTGGATCCGGATAAAGTGAAAGCAATTCTAGAAATGCCACCTCCCCATACAGAAAAAGAGGCTAGAGGGTTTTTGGGAAGATTGAATTACATCGCCAGATTTATTTCCCAACTCACCTCCACATGTGAACCCATTTTCAAGCTATCGTGCAAAAATAACCCAAAAGAATGGAATGAGGATTGCCAGATTGCTTTCGAGAAGATTAAACAATATTTGCAGAATCCTCCTGTATTGATTCCCCCTGTAGCCGAAAGACCTTTGATTTTATACTTGACAGTCTCAGAAAGTTTGATGGGATGTGTACTAGGACAACATGATTCAGCGGGAAAGATAGAGCAAGCTATATACTATCTTAGCAAGAAGTTTACAAGTTGTGAAGCAAATTATTCCATGTTAGAGAAGACTTGTTGTTCACTAGCATAGGCAGCACACAGGCTTTGACAATACATGTTGTATCATACTACGTGGTTGCTTTCTAGAATGGACCCAATAAAGTATATCTTTGAAAAACCATCACTGTCGGGAAGGATTGCAAAGTGGCAAATGCTTCTATCAGAGTATGATATTCAGTATGTCACTCAAAAGGCTATAAAGGGCAGTGCCATAGCATATTATCTAGCAAACAGAGCGATTGATGATTTTAGGCCAATGAATCATGGCTTCCCAGATGTCAAAAGTTTTAACTATATCAGAAGAGGACGAAAATCAAGTTAAGTGGATGATGTGTTTTGATGGAGCCTCGAATGCGGTCGGATACAGGATCGGAGCAGTGTTGATATCACCGGAGGGAGATATCACCCCTTTTACCGCCAAGTTATATTTCACATGTACGAATAATGTGGCAGAATATGAAGCGTGTGCAATGGGGATTCAAGCTGCCATAGACACCAATATAAAGAAGTTGCAGGTTTATGGTGACTCACAGTTAGTGGTTAAACAGTTGAGTGATGAATGAGAGATGAAAGATGGAAAGCTTATTCCCTATCACCAGCACATCAAAAAATTGACAACGTCTTTCGATTGGATTGAGTTTGACCATATTCCGAGAGAAGAAAATCATATTGCAGATGCTTTAGCTACCTTAGCATCCATGTTTGACATAGACCCAAAATGGGAAGTCCCAGTGATTAAGATTGAGAAACGAGAGATACGAGGCTATTGTTTGAATGTGGAAGGAGAATATGGTCTCAAACCCTGGTATCATGATATCCAGATGTATCTCAAGGAAAGGATATACCCAGAAGGAGTATCAGAAAATGACAAACGTACTCTTAGAAGACTATCAGGGACATTCTTCCTAAATGAGGACGTGTTATACAAAAGGAATCATGGCATGGTTTTGCTGCGTTGTGTTGATGAGCCAGAATCAAAGCAGATTATGACAAAAATTCATGAAAGGAATCATGAGTTGTAAAACGGATGATCCAAGAAGTACGGAATCATGGAAAAATAGTTTTGGAGCTTGGTTCGGTAAATGGGGCATAACTTTTAGTATACATGTCTGTTTTGGGCCCATAATATATCAAATCGAAGCTTGAACCGAGCCGAAAAATAAAATTTAGGAAAACTGGGTTTCTGGAAAACAGAGACCGTCCGGACGGTTAAAACAGCCGTCCGGACGGTTTGTGCAGGAACTGGGGCAGAGACATTTTTAGAGAAAATTTTGGTGCTGTGAACAGTAGACCGTCCGGACGGTCTAACGAGGCATCCGGACGGTTAAGCCTATGAGGTAGGCAGAGTGTTGAGAGAAAAGTGAAGCGTCCGGACGGTCACTTGGGGCGTCCGGACGGTTATCGGGAAATCAGTTTTTAAGCTTAGTTTTAGGCATTTCTGGGCATTTCCAACCTTGGGAGCCCGTCTAGAGAGAGAAAGTGAGAGAGAAGAAGAGAGAGAAGGAGATTTTGGCAAGAGATTGACTTGGAGATTGTGGATTGATGATCCTTGAAGCTAAGTAAGGAAGATTCAAGGTTGATTCAAGTGATTTGGTAAGTTTTTCATAGTTTTTGTAATTCTAGGTTTTTCTAGATTTGCTAGATTCTTGAAGAGTTGAGTGCTATGCTTTAGATATATTGTTTATAGGTTGATTTTGGATGTTTATGTAGATTGGCTTGTGATTTGGAGTAGAGTTGAGCTTGGGTTGAGTTCGGAGGATTTTGGAGAAATTTCTAGAGAGAGAAGGTGAGTAATTTCGAAATTATGGATATAATTGATGTTTATATGAGTTGTTGGTTGTTTATTGATGCTTGTGAGGGTTCGATTATGCCACATTGTAGGTTTGGGCAAACCGGAACCCTAGGAACGGAATTTGGGAAATTGTGGTAATTTACTCGACACGAGGTAGGGGATTTCCAACCATACTTTCTATCGTTCATTTTCGATATGTAAAGAGCTTTTTGATTCCTCATTGGTCATTCCATTTGTGTTTCCGCCTTAATTGCTCCTAAGGGGAAACGAACCCTAATTGTGATTCTTGTTGATTCTTGAAGTTGCATGACTCGAGTGTGTGTGTTCCATCTCCTATAGACACGATGTGATTTCCGTTCATGCATCATGATAGTTATGTATATATATATGTAGTTTGTTCATATATATATATCTATTCAGCATGTCATGACATAATGCATTATAGTTGCATGGGGGACCGGGTATGGACTCGGGAACCTTTAGGTTTCTTGAAAGTTGGGGGGATGACGAGGTGATGAGAGTTACCACTGAGTCATGTGAACTCCAAGTAGGATAACGCACTAGGGGTAAGGTCAAGAGTGACTTGCCTTGTGGGGTGCGGGCGTGATAGGTTCACGCAACCGGATGATCCTAGGAGTGGTTGGTTGTGGTGAGCTTGCTCCCGTGCAATATTTCATTGAGTTGCAATGATATTGTGGTTGTTATGCTCCGAAGGGGTTATCCGGGTAAATGTTGATGTGAATTGTTGAGTATACGTTCATGTGGTAGGAACATATTGATGCATTACTTTCCTTTGGTTCAGCTTATATTGATGTTTACTTCATACCCTACTGAGCTTCTAGCTCACTCCTTTACTTTCTTCCTTCCACAGGAGACACTGGTACAGATACTGGTGCTGTGGATCGGTGAGCAGGTCGTGTCATGGATGGCCCTGGATAGAATAGGGTGCTAGAGATATACTCTATGCATGTGGGTGTACGTAGTATATCTATGTTGAGAGAATATAACCATTTGGCACGGAGGTGCTTGTATGTGAAAGTAGATGTTGATTTATGGTTATATTTGATGTTTTATAAATCTGTGTGTTGATTTATATGTGATGCCATCAGTTTGTGCATGCTGGTAGTGGATGGCCTGAGGCCTAGGGTCAGGATTGCATGTGGTTGAGGCCCGAGGCCTATGTTTGCGAGGTTGCTAGTGTGATGTTATTGTTGCTGCGTTTCTGATGCAGGTGGGCGCTCTACGATATACGGGGAGCTGCCGCCGGATTTCCGGTTAATCCCGGATGTTCACACTAGTGACCTAGGAAGGGTGCGGAGAGAGCACCCAGTCGCGCCTCCGGAAACGGGGCGTGACATATGAAGCGTGTGCAATGGGGATTCAAGCTGCCATAGACACCAATATAAAGAAGTTGCAGGTTTATGGTGACTCACAGTTAGTGGTTAAACAGTTGAGTGATGAATGAGAGATGAAAGATGGAAAGCTTATTCCCTATCACCAGCACATCAAAAAATTGACAACGTCTTTCGATTGGATTGAGTTTGACCATATTCCGAGAGAAGAAAATCATATTGCAGATGCTTTAGCTACCCTAGCATCCATGTTTGACATAGACCCAAAATGGGAAGTCCCAGTGATTAAGATTGAGAAACGAGAGATACGAGGCTATTGCTCGAATGTGGAAGGAGAATATGGTCGCAAACCCTGGTATCATGATATCCAGATGTATCTCAAGGAAAGGATATACCCAGAAGGAGTATCAGAAAATGACAAACATACTCTTAGAAGACTATCAGGGACATTCTTCCTAAATGAGGACGTGTTATACAAAAGGAATCATGGGATGGTTTTGCTGCGTTGTGTTGATGAGCCAGAATCAAAGCAGATTATGACAAAAATTCATGAGGGGTTATGCGGAACTCATTCCAGTGCGTATGCAATGGTAAAAAGGATAATTAGAGCTGGATATTACTGGTTGACGATGGAGAAAGACTGTATTGGATATGCAATGAAGTGCCACAAGTTTCAGGTCTACGCAGACAGGACTCATGTCCCGGTTAATCCGTTGCATGTCCTAACTTCACCATGGCCTTTTTCAATGTGGGGATTAGATGTCATTGGACCAATCGAGCCTAAAGCTTCCAACGGACATCGGTTTATCTTGGTGGCTATCGAGTACTTTACGAAATGGGTAGAAGCTTCTTCTTATACCAATGTAACTAGTAGTGTGGTTGTTCAATTTTTGAGAAAAGAAATTGTGTGCCGATATGGAGTTCCCGAAATAATTATTACTGATAATGGAATGAATTTCAACAGCAAGATGGTGATCCCTTTATGAGCAGTTCAAAATTGGACACCATAATTCAACACCATATCGCCCAAAAATGAATGGAGTAGTGGAAGCAGCCAATAAGAATATTAAGAAGATTATCGAAAAGATGACAGTCAATTACAAGGACTGGCATGAGAAACTTCCTTTTGCCTTATATGGATACAGGACATCGGTATGCACCTCTCCTTGCGAAAACCCATTTTCACTAGTTTACGGTACGGAAGCGATTTTACCAATCAAAGTAGAAATTCCTTCTCTTCAGGTTTGCTTGGAAGCAGAATTAGAAGAAGCATAATGGATTCAAACTAGATATGAATAGCTAAATTTGATTGAAGAACGGCGATTAAGGGCAATTTGTAAAGGGCAATTATACCAAAGACGTATGATGAGTGCATACAATAAGAAGATTCATCCTCGTATTTTCGAAGAAGGAGATTTGATATTGAAAATGATATTACCTCCTTAGTAAGATGATCGAGGAAAGTGGACTCTAAGTTATGAGGGACCTTATGTTGTGAAAAAGAAGTTCTTCGGCGGAGCCTTGCGATTAACCACGAAGGATGGAGATGACTTGTCTCATCTAGTAAATGCGGATACTATTAAAAGATATTACGCATAATGAAAGAAAGTGACATATTGATGTGATGCGCAAAAAAAACTGAGGCACTTTTTTGCGCAGGATGTAAGTTATCTCGTTTCCAAGATTCAAACATTACTTTTCAAATTACTCTTATTCGAGTATTTGCCTAATAAAATTTCTAAAATATTCCATTATAGAATCTATTACTTAACTCTTTTCATGTCTTCTCATTTTTCTTATGCATAGCCGTATTACTAAGCTTATTTAAGCAAAGCTTAATGAAAATATGAATAAATGATCGAAAACAGTACCTTAGGCAAGGATTTGAGCAAAAAGTGATACCATAAAATGTGATTAGCGATTGCACAAGTGTATAGTGTAGCAACAGATTTATATTTGCATTCTTATACACATGCATCAATCATTTTGAGATTTTCGTGATGTTAAATCAGCATGTTTTTTAAATTGAAAGTTTAAGTCGGGCAAGGCCCTAGTGATCCCGAGCATTTTTCAAAAAAAAATCATTTTCAATGATTAGCCAAGCCGGGAATGGCTCTAGTGATACTGAGTATTTTTATCTCCAATGAGTAACCAAGCCGAGAATGACTCTAGTGATCCCGAGCATTTTTATCAATGATTAGCCAAGCCGGGAATGACCCTAGTGATCCCAAGCATTTTTAAGGAAAAATAATTTACAATGATTAGGCAAGCCGGGAATGGCTCTAGTGACCCCAAACACTTTTTACAATGATTAGCCAAGTCGGGAATGACCCTAGTGATCCCGAGCATTTTTTTTTAAATGATTAGCCAAGTCAAGAATAGCTCTAGTGATCCCGAGCATCTTTCAAAAAAAAAAACTCATTTCCAATGATTTCACAAGCCTGAAATGGCTTTTGATTAAAGTATTTTGAGGAATTAAAGTTGTAACACCCCAAACTGGGAGCGGTATCGATGGCGTCACTAGTCTCCTAAAGACTTCCTCTTACGTCAACCTAACACGGATTGTACCAAAAATTCAGTAGCATCTCCCCGTAAATCGAAGAATGTCAACCTGAGCAACAATCAACACCAAATATATATATCATAAATGAATCTCATTCCGCAACCTAGCAGTGCCTCAGGCCAGCTAATCACATTCACACCCTAGGCAGGGCCTCAGGCCACCTAATCACATGCAAGGTACGTAAAAGAAGTCATCCATCACAAAACCAGCATATAGTTCAATAGCTGGAACATAGTTCCATAATCTCGGTACAAGAGTCTCGGTTTAACGGCGCAGCTCTCGACCGTCCATCCTCCTCCTCATAAGGTAAAAGAAAGATAAATACTTAATCCATTAAACCAATCTAAGTACTAAATGTACTAGATAAACAAGAGTTTTCACATTATCAAGAACCTAAACTCCAAGGTGGTATTCCCATGTCACGTCTCCACCTACTGATCCATTGACTGGACATTCGTACCAGACTCACCTGAAGATCATAGAAGAGAAGTAGGGTGAGCAGAAGGCTTAGTAGGGAAATAAAGATTGAACGAGATAATCAGGCTGAATTGAAAAACAAGGCATAATGCAGCAACATGGCATCTATTATGAGCACATTAATAAATAAACAACTTCATCACCATATGGTCCCTCTTGACATTTTTCAACGGATGTCCGGTATATCATCGAAACCCTTGACACTGCCCCCAGACCACATAGGTGTCACCTCATGAAACATCCGACACGGTTAAATGACCAAACTCTTATTTAGCTCTCCAGCCATAAGACGTTGCTCTTGTCCCGCCCTCGAACTCCCATATCCACACGTAACTCTTATAGGAACTACGAGCCCATGCCCGCAACTCCTAATGCATCTAATGAGCATGTCCAATATGCAAGAATAAGCATATATAAAAATCTTATATACATACGTGTCGCAACCGGTTTTGCGAAAGGGAAATTTTAAAAATAGAGTCGCCACCAATTGTAATAGGTGCAATTGGTCACCGTTTAAAAATAAATTGGTCTGCGAAAATCCAGAGAAAATGGGTAAGTGAGTTTGTTACGTGTGGGGAAGGTGTTAGGCACCACACAACGTCTGTTTTAAGACAGTTACCAATTTAACTTTTATTATCCCATTAAATGATTTTTTTAAGAAAAATTAATTATGGCAGGAATCATATATTGAGTAACAAAATATATTGAAATAAAATAAGTTTGATAAAAACTATGTTAAAATTGAATAAAATAATTTTAGGAAACATAAAAATTATATTGAAAGTCTAATGTTGAGGTTCACAGAATTTTTCCATCCAATGGTCCAATTTCTTAGAAGCACTCTCACCTCAAGATTTTTTCCGAGGGTGCATCCGATGCATTCCCCGAATCCATTTCATCGTAGGTAAAGATTCTCGATATAACTTTTATACACCACAAAAATATACAATATAAATTTTGGAAAAGCATAAAATATAAAAATGAAAATAAAATAACAATAAGAATAAAAAATAAAACGAAAATTAAATAAAATAAATTTGAAATAAAGATAAAACGAAAATAAAATTAAAAGATAATATTAAAATAAAAATTAAAATAAAATTGAAATTAAAATGTTGGGAACCGAGTTTTGAGGATTATACGATATGAATTATCGCAAATCCCGACTCAAATGTACTGACACTTAAAATCACATAATTACACGTAAACCAAATAACACCGTTAAATTAATCACATAATTCACATATCATGGAAAAAACACACCTTGAATAAAACACATCATCAATTATATAGTAAAAAAAAAAGGAGAGGGACTCGATTCCCGTTTTTATTTAGGTAATTCATCATTTCAACCATACTATTAAATTAATATGATTGAAAATAAAGATTTATTACCGAGGGACGGTTTTCGTATCGAAGGCTCCGCACTTCATTAAATTCTTTTCCATCCAATGGTTGGGATTTTATAAAATCATTTCCTCAAGAATCCTCTCGGGATAGCATCCAATGCTTTCCCGTTTTGGCTCCGTCATCGGACCAATTAATCAATCACTTAATCACACAATAATTTAAACAAGGTACCCAAAACTCCTTTAAAAATTAAGGCCCAAATAATTCAAATAATCCCTTAGCCCAAACTTTATTAAACCTTGATATTTCATTTAAACCTAATAAAACAATCCAAGCCCATCACTCGTGTTATCATATTTGGCCCATTAATTAACTTATTTTAATCCATTGAATTTGCAAACATAAATCAATCCCTATTTCCATTCATAATGATTAAGCCCGAGTAAACTATTATGAACCCAATTACGTAGTGTAAATGCACCAAGCCCATTTTCATTGATGAAGACCATAAACCAAACCCAATTTCCATCACATCCATATTGCTTTCTAACCGACTACCTCTCACCTGCAGAATTAACCGGTTGAACATTTGAACTCATATAATATGTATTGATCAATAGCTATACGTGATGAACCCTAAACAGCACCCAGCAACATTCATTCATGCTCATAGCCCTATATTTATTTATGGAATCAATTTAAAGACAACAAAAACACAGCAAAGAGAGATCATTCACACACCAAGTCTGAGAAATGACCAAACCTATCTGGAAACAGAACCTGTATAAGAAGCATAAAAATTTGCAGATTTTATCTACCAAGCTAAACCACCTACTTTCACCAATCTGAGACACTAAACATGCATATCCAAAGAACAATGCAAGAATTGAAAACACCGGAGCATATGTGAGAAAACAGAAACAACAATCCATCTTTCCAACCAAAACAAACAAACCTCAATTATTCAAGAAAATCAGCAAGTATGAAATCAAAGGTTCTTCCTTTGGTTTTCAAACCATCCGAACCACAATTCAAGGGAATTCATGATCCTTATTTCTGGAATTTCAGAATCTCCAACAACCGATCCTGCCTACAGAAAAACAGATTTGAAAAGAAGATGAAACCTCCAAATAATCACCAAAAGCCCCCTCAGAAAAAATCAGAAAAACAAGGAAAATGAAAAAGAAAAAAAAATCCAGAAAATCCTCCCAATTTCCGGCGACCCAGCCGGAACTTCAACCTAGAAATCCGAAAACCTACAACAGATAGCTTCTCCCCAAATTTCCCAGAAAATCAGCAAGCAAGAAGAAGAAAAAACAATCAAAAACCAGCCCCGAACTTCCCAAAAACCCGAGCCCCCCTCTGGCCCTCCCAAAACCGATCCTCCTCCGAAACCCTAGCTCCCCATAAAATCGAAACAGAAACAGAAAATCCCCCCTTGAAACCGAAACAACAGCGGAGAAAAACCCTGGCTCTTCCTTGAAAACCCGAGCCCCCTCCAAAAGAAACCACCTCAGAGCTCCTTCCCAAAACCGAAAACCAAAAAGAGGACCGAACTCCTCCTCTCAAACTGAAAACCCCAACCCCTTCTTATACTGCCAGCGCCGAACAACATTCGATCCTAATTGTCAACAAAAATCTTCCTTTCATTTGAATTTCAGTACCCTCTCTCTCCTCTGGAGTCCATTTTTCTTCTTCCCGTTGGTTCTGGTCGGACGGTACTCTTCCTCTCTCTCTCTCTCTCTCTTCCATTTTCTCTTCTGCCCTCCAGCTCCGTTTCTTCCGTTTTTGTTCTCCCTTCTAGAATCCGGCCACCCTTCCTAGGGTTTTGTTTTTGGGCTGGGCCGGGCCAAGTTTTAAAGCTTTGGGCCTAGACTAGGTTATATGTGACAAACGGGCCTAGGTTTGTTTTGGGTAGTGTTTAGGTAACGGGCCAGTCATAAAAGATGTTACAAACAGGCTTACTTAAAAACAAAACAAATGAGTTGTATTCGGGCTTTTTATTCACCTGGACTAAGGTTTTAAATGAGCTCAATCTTGGACTCGTAAATTGTAATTTTTAAGTTTGAAAATTTGTAGGCTTTTAGACTTTGACAAAAATTGGGGTACAACAGCTGCCCCCCTTTGCGGAATTTTACGTAGTAAATGACACGTAAAGGTATGGTATCCCAATTTTAACTGTGCGAATTTGTAAAACCAATCACTCCCATCTTGGCTAATCATGGGATTTTCTAAAAAAAAATGCTCGGGATCACTAAGGCCATTCCCGGCTTGGCGAATTTTTTTTATTATTTTATAAAATGCTCGGGATCACTAAGGCCATTCCCGGCTTGGCGAATCTTAAAAGTGCACGGGATCACTAGGGCCATTCCCGGCTTGGCGAATTTTTTTTATTATTTTTATTTTATAAAATGCTCGGGATCACTAGGGCCATTCCCGGCTTGGCAAATCATTGAAAATGAATTTTATTGGAAATGAATTTTTGAAAAATACACGGGATCACAAGGGCCATTCCCGGCTTGGCGAATTTTAAAAGTGCGCGGGATCACTAGGGCCATTCCCGGCTTGGCTAATCATTATAAATGATTTTTTTATTTTTATTTTTATAAAGTGCTCCGGATCACTAGGGCCATTCCCGGCTTGGCGAATTATTGTAAATGATTTTTTTATTAAAAAAAATGCTCGGGATCACTAGGGCCATTCCCGGCTTGGCAAATCATTGAAAATGAATTTTATTGGAAATGAATTTTTGAAAAATACACGGGATCACTAGGGCCATTCCCGGCTTGGCGAATTTTAAAAGTGCGCGGGATCACTAATGCCATTCCCGGCTTGGCAAATTATTGGAAATGATTTTATTTATATATTGTAAAATGCTCGGGATCACTAGGGCCATTCCCGGCTTGGCTCTCAATTTTAATCCATGATAATAGGTTTAATCCGTCATGAAAGCATAATAGCTTTAATCTGCCATGAAAGGCTATTTTAATCCGCAAATATTTTTAATTCACATCTTTAATCCAAATAATGATTTTAATATGTCATAAAAGCGTAATAGCTTTAATTTGCAATGAAAGGCCATTTTAATCCAAAAATAGATTTAATTCACAACTTTAATCCAAATAACAATTTTAATCTTCCATGAAAGACCATTTTAATCCAAAAATAAATTTAATTTACAACTTTAATCCAAATAACAAATTTAATCTGCCAGGAAAGGCCAAATAAATTTAATTCACAACTTTAATCCAAATAAAAAATTTAATCTGCCATGAAAGGCCATTTTAATCCAAAAATAAATTTAATTCACAACTTTAATCCAAAAAAAAAAAATTTAATCTGCCATGAAAGACCATTTTAATCCACAAATAAATTTAATTCACAATTTTAATCCAAATAACCATTTTAATCTGCCATGAAAGGTCATTTTAAATTTAATTCAAGACTTTAATCCAGATAACAATTTTTAATCTGCCATGAAAGGCCATGTTAATACACAAATAAATTTTATTCAAAACTTTAATCCAAATAACAATTTAAATTTGCCGTTAAAGGCCATTTTAATCCATAAATAAATTTAATCTGAATCCCAATGATGAAATGTGTTTTAATCCGATAAATATTTTAATGCAAAAGATGACTTGAAATTTAATCTTAAAAGTTCAAAAACCTCTTAATGTGAAAAGATGTTAATTTAGAATTGAAATAATGAAATTGGGTATATGAAAACTTCAAAATGAATGATGCATATGATAAGAATATGATATAGTCCGGTGCCACACTATACACCTGCGCAATTGCTAATCACATTTTATTGTATCCCTTTCTGTTTCATTATTTGATCAACGTATTATTTCTGATCATTTATTCATATATTCAATTTGACTCTGTTTTAATAATTCGGCTACACCTGAGAATATATAACAGACGCCAGAATGAAATATTTCAAAATTTTCATTAGGCAAATACTCGAATGAGAGTAATTTGAAAAAGAATATTTGAACTTGAAAACAATATGGCTTATTGCCTGCGCTAAAAACTGCCCCAGTTTTTATGCGCCGTTCATCAAATATATTTTATGCCCATAAAAATTGACCCTAATTAGTCATCTCTTAATAATATATTTTCCAACCTCAATTTTTAGTTCAAATTTTCCAGGCATAGGATGCCAATATCCACCAATTTCATAAGTTGATATTTCCTTTTTTTTTTTAAACAAATCTATGTCATATGTGTAGCACTGAGTTCCTACCTTTATCATCGGATCCTCTTTTAAAAAGTCACGGACTTTTAATTTCTATAAATCAATTTTATCTTTAAAGGGTCACGACTCCCAAGATACCGACTCATTTTTCAAAAGGTTGAATCTCGGGTCCTGTTTTTATACAAGAGGACAATATTTTCCTCCACTCTTGAGCATCTCGAGACTTCTTTGAATTTCTACAACTCTACATCACTCCTTGTGACTCTTCAACTTCACCTATGATTTTCTAAAAGGCAGATATTTCTTTAAAGGTGTAGATAGGAGTCGCTCTAAAAGAGTAACGGTGAGCTGTCATTATTAACATCCCATTACCAACTTTCCGTTCTGTCATTATTATGTTCCCCTCATTTTATTTTTATTTTTTTATTTTAATTATTCCTCTCCTTCTTATTGGTCGTATTGCTCTGTTAGCACCCATTTGCTCATTACAAGTTCATCGTCTTACCGGAGACGACCGTTCTACAGTTCATCACTTTCTGCTTTCCATCGAGTTCTCATCAAATCCAGTCGACTTCGTTTAAGGTAACAGTTTCGGATCTCTTCAGTTAGGATCTCTGTAATTTTGATTTCTTGATAACTGGTAATTTCGTTTTATAGATTAATGCCTTTAAATTTTGTATTTGTTTGTGATGGATTGAACTGGAGATTTGTATTTTGTTATTGAACTGAAAGCTTAAGAAACACAACCCAGAAGGTATAGTGGGTTTCCGATCTCCCAACACCCAGAAAAGCCAGAAGAATAAACCCAAAAATTTCCAGAAAATCCCTGAACAAACCTGACCTAGACTTATAATTCTGCTCTTTTCCTCTGGACTTTTCTTTTTCTCATCGAATCCCTGGCGCCTTTTTCTCATTTTCTTCTTCCAGCAGCGCTGGCTGTTCTTCCCCTTTCTTCGTCATAGGGTTGGTTCAGAAATCTTGGGCCGAGGCATTTGGGTTCTAAATGGTTTGGGCCGGATCAGGCGGGCTTCAAACGTTAATACAGATTTCTCTTATTGGGCTTATTCATTGGGCTTTAAGTGAACGGCCGTATAGCTTGTTATTTGATGTTTGGCTTTTTGACAAAATTGGGCCTAATGCATTTAGTCGTTGGACATGTGTGATGGACCGAGTCATTTGGGTTCTAAAATATTAATTAACAGATTCTGTGTTAACACATTCGGATTTTTTATGTAATTCCGACCTATTTGCATGTCATGAAAATTTGAAATTTGTTGAGAATTATTTGTTTCAACCGCTTCTACATATACTATATTTGGATCCAATGATTAATTCTTAACAATGATTAATTTTGTAATGTTCGCAGTTATTGCCTAGTGGGACTCTCCTCTCAATCAGAAGCTTGATGGATTTATTTGTGATGATGTTTTTAGTATCTGTTTTGATATTATTTTTTTATGTGTATTTGATTCTTCACCTAGTGTGATTGATTCAATTAAGTGAGACATGTAATGCTGGGACATTTTATTATCTGAATAAAGTTGTGTGGTAATGTACTGAATTGACTTTTTAATTTTTATTATTGGCATTATATCGATGCTACCTAGTTTCTGAAAAAATTCATAATTCACATTCCTCAATTATACTCAAATGCCACAAGCGGCCCATAATTCACATTCCTCAAAAACTGAATCAATTTATCCTCACGACTGGCAATTTTAAAAAAATCCAAGAATTAACACAAGTCGATATTTTCGGAGATAATCACCAAACCTGCCCCAGTTTTGGTGTGCACTCACTGATCCAATCTCGCCTAAGGTTGCTTTGAGTCCACTGTATCCTCCACCTCTTGTCAACTTATTGCAACCCTTCAAAGATAACATATGAATGGGACGCCCCAATGCATAAAACATCAATTTAAAACTCATTAACCCATTCTTCGGGTTCAACCTCATATTCATCCCAAAAATCAACAAGATCATTATCAATGGGATCATCAAACTGAAAGGCTTCTTCATCCGTGATAAATTTATTGATATAATCATCCACATGATCAGTAATAAGATCTAATAAAATTTGATCACGGATTTGGGAAAATAGTGCTATTTCAAGAATATGCTTGCGTAAATCGAATGGTAGGTTAAAATGATGAAATATACGCAAACATTCTATTTTGACAGAATCAGCATTTAGAATAGTGTAACTCCAAGAACGCTCAAAATCATCCTCATAATGAACGACAACATTAATCTGTTCATTTTCTAATTCAAGATAAAGATGATTGGTCTTTGTTTGGGAAAAATGATTGTCAAAGATGGGGGTTGAAAACCTTTGTAGAATATTTTGAAGCGAAGTGGAAGCCATTTAGACAAGAGAAAATCAAGCAGGAGGACTTCAATGTGAGTGAAATCAAAAGCAAAACATCAAGTGATACCTGTGTGACAGGGATATTAGGTGGAATAATTGTCACAGTCGGCGGAAGCAGTGAGATGAGGTGATAAACAGAGGAGACAGACAGTCTTCAATTTTCTAACCAAAACCCCAACTCTTTCCTACTAAGACTCACAGCCAATTCTCTATTCTTTTTTTCTCCAATATTTGCTCTCCGAAATTTTTTTCAGGCCTCCAAAGGATTCTTCCCCATTTTCCAGAAAGGAGAATATATATAGGATGGTAAGGATGAAGTTGAAAATTACTTTAGACAAAAAGGAAAAGATGAGTGGAAAAAATGTGTGAGTAGGTGTTGAAAAATGAATAAAGAGGTATTGAAAAATGTGAGAGTTGTCGTTGAAATGGAGTTAGTATTTGAAAAATCGGGTGGGCTTTTGTTTGAGTTTTGGATTGGGCTTGATTTTGTATTATGAAATGGTCTGGGTCGATTTTAAATTGGGTTTGGTTTTGAGTTATGAATTCGGGGTAAATTTGGTTTGGGCAAAAAAATCCGGGTAATGATTTGGGTTCAAATTGAGTAGCGGGTCGGAATTTTCCTTTGGGCCGAATCATTCTAGGGTGAAATTCACGGTAACGAATGGGACGCACCAAAAACTGCCCCAGTTTTTGTGCGCATTTCAAATTAGTGTCGTCAAACCTAAACACTACAAAGTCTATTGTGCAATTACGACCCTATCAATACGTGAAAAATCGACGACCCATTCTGAGACAACTCACAATCCAACAGACTTATGTCTCCACTATCCTTCTCCAAGTAATCGGAAGTCTAATATTGCATCTGAATCAAATGATTTTTTTATTTTATATTTTCCTTTATCGACCATCTACTTCATTAACAGACCGAGTTGTTCTTTTAGTTATGCTACCCCTAGACTCAGTTAGTGTTTGCGTTCTGGTGAGGCGTGATTGCGAGCGAGCGTTATAGTGGTGGCCGTGACTTTATGCTTGTGTAATTTAAAAACCTTGTCATGTGCAAATGAAAAACTTTTATCAGATTTAAAGGATGCAAAAAATATGATGAAAAATGTGTGATGACGGGAATCTTGAATCATATCGAATTTTAAGAAATTATCCATAATCCATACATCTCATCAATTTCAACGTTTATGAGCAAATATTACTCTTTCAACTCAACTGACACAGTTTTATGGTTTCTAGATAATGGCTCAATTTCGATAATGCTCAAGATTCTCATGCATGCAATGCAAATTAAAAATAATGTAAAAGTGAACAAGATCAAGAATATATACAAAAATATATGTACAAACAGAAGCAACGTATATAAAAACTCCATATGTACATCGAAACATCTCATGTAAAAAAAAACAGAATCAATATACAACAGAGTAAAACATTTTTTTTTTTAAATGAAAGAGGTAAAATCATGTATGTGTAAGCAAGATAACATATGTATATATACAGTAAAACAAAATATCATATATACAAACTAAATAGAATCACGTATATACAAGCATAACGACAATATGTATTATACAGTAAGGTTAGAAGTAGTTTCCTGTGTCCTATAACTCTATGGTCATCGGTTATGGACAATCTAGGCTCCCGACTTATTCCCAGCCAGTGTCCATTACTGGAATAGCCTGGGTCCCTCTTAATAGAGGAGTGGGTCGAGTGAGGATTTTTCGCGAGCCTGCACGGGGATTGAAATCCCTCGAAGGTCTCGTTTACTCCATCCTCTCCTAAGGGTTTTGAGCCCGAGTTGTTGGACTCATGAAAAGGTATCGTGGACAATGTGTGAGGACAATAATATAAAATAAATAATAAAAAAAAGCTCACAAAGCACAACACACATTTTTTTAAAAAAAAAAAATAATAAAATAATTTCCAAAAAAAATAACTAGAGAAATAAAACACCAAATATATTTAAAACAAACAAAATCAAATAATGGGATAAGAAAAACTAAATTTAATTGGCCCAACTCACTAGTTTTTTTTTTTTGAGAAATATATGTACATTTTAAAAACTTGTCCTCCCCAGTGAAGTCGCCAGCTGTCGCAACCGGTTTTGCGAAAGGGAAATTTTAAAAATAGAGTCGCCACCAATTGTAATAGGTGCAATTGGTCACCGTTTAAAAATAAATTGGTCTACGAAAATCCAGAGAAAATGGGTAAGTGAGTTTGTTACGTGTGGGGAAGGTGTTAGGCACCCCACAACGTCTGTTTTAAGACAGTTACCAATTTAACTTTTATTATCCCATTAAATGATTTTTTTAAGAAAAATTAATTATGGCAGGAATCATATATTGAGTAACAAAATATATTGAAATAAAATAAGTTTGATAAAAACTATGTTAAAATTGAATAAAATAATTTTAGGAAACATAAAAATTATATTGAAAGTCTAATGTTGAGGTTCACAGAATTTTTCCATCCAATGGTCCAATTTCTTAGAAGCACTCTCACCTCAAGAATTTTTCCGAGGGTGCATCCGATGCATTCCCCGAATCCATTCCATCGTAGGTAAAGATTCTCGATATAACTTTTATACACCACAAAAATATACAATATAAATTTTGGAAAAGCATAAAATATAAAAATGAAAATAAAATAACAATAAGAATAAAAAATAAAACGAAAATTAAATAAAATAAATTTGAAATAAAGATAAAACGAAAATAAAATTAAAAGATAAAATTAAAATAAAAATTAAAATAAAATTGAAATTAAAATGTTGGGAACCGAGTTTTGAGGATTATACGATATGAATTATCGCAAATCCCGACTCAAATGTACTGACACTTAAAATCACATAATTACACGTAAACCAAATAACACCGTTAAATTAATCACATAATTCACATATCATGGAAAAAACACACCTTGAATAAAACACATCATCAATTATATAGTAAAAAAAACAGGAGAGGGACTCGATTCCCGTTTTTATTTAGGTAATTCATCATTTCAACCATACTATTAAATTAATATGATTGAAAATAAAGATTTATTACCGAGGGACGGTTTTCGTATCGAAGGCTCCGCACTTCATTAAATCCTTTTCCATCCAATGGTTGGGATTTTATAAAATCATTTCCTCAAGAATCCTCTCGGGATAGCATCCAATGCTTTCCCGTTTTGGCTCCGTCATCGGACCAATTAATCAATCACTTAATCACACAATAATTTAAACAAGGTACCCAAAACTCCTTTAAAAATTAAGGCCCAAATAATTCAAATAATCCCTTAGCCCAAACTTTATTAAACCTTGATATTTCATTTAAACCTAATAAAACAATCCAAGCCCATCACTCGTGTTATCATATTTGGCCCATTAATTAACTTATTTTAATCCATTGAATTTGCAAACATAAATCAATCCCTATTTCCATTCATAATGATTAAGCCCGAGTAAACTATTATGAACCCAATTACGTAGTGTAAATGCACCAAGCCCATTTTCATTGATGAAGACCATAAACCAAACCCAATTTCCATCACATCCATATTGCTTTCTAACCGACTACCTCTCACCTGCAGAATTAACCGGTTGAACATTTGAACTCATATAATATGTATTGATCAATAGCTATACGTGATGAACCCTAAACAGCACCCAGCAACATTCATTCATGCTCATAGCCCTATATTTATTTATGGAATCAATTTAAAGACAACAAAAACACAGCAAAGAGAGATCATTCACACACCAAGTCTGAGAAATGACCAAACCTATCTGGAAACAGAACCTGTATAAGAAGCATAAAAATTTGCAGATTTTATCTACCAAGCTAAACCACCTACTTTCACCAATCTGAGACACTAAACATGCATATCCAAAGAACAATGCAAGAATTGAAAACACCGGAGCATATGTGAGAAAACAGAAACAGCAATCCATCTTTCCAACCAAAACAAACAAACCTCAATTATTCAAGAAAATCAGCAAGTATGCAATCAAAGGTTCTTCCTTTGGTTTTCAAACCATCCGAACCACAATTCAAGGGAATTCATGATCCTTATTTCTGGAATTTCAGAATCTCCAACAACTGATCCTGCCTACAGAAAAACAGATTTGAAAAGAAGATGAAACCTCCAAATAATCACCAAAAGCCCCCTCAGAAAAAATCAGAAAAACAAGGAAAATGAAAAAGAAAAAAAAATCCAGAAAATCCTCCCAATTTCCGGCGACCCAGCCGGAACTTCAACCTAGAAATCCGAAAACCTACAACAGATAGCTTCTCCCCAAATTTCCCAGAAAATCAGCAAGCAAGAAGAAGAAAAAACAATCAAAAACCAGCCCCGAACTTCCCAAAAACCCGAGCCCCCCTCTGGCCCTCCCAAAACCGATCCTCCTCCGAAACCCTAGCTCCTCATAAAACCGAAACAGAAACAGAAAATCCCCCCTTGAAACCGAAACAACAGTGGAGAAAAACCCTGGCTCTTCCTTGAAAACCCGAGCCCCCTCCAGAAGAAACCACCTCAGAGCTCCTTCCCGAAACCGAAAACTAAAAAGAGGACCGAACTCCTCCCCTCAAACTAAAAACCCCAACCCCTTCTTATACTGCCAGCGCCGAACAACATTCGATCCTAATTGTCAACAAAAATCTTCCTTTCATTTGAATTTCAGTACCCTCTCTCTCCTCTGGAGTCCATTTTTCTTCTTCCCGTTGGTTCTGGTCGGACGGTACTCTTCCTCTCTCTCTCTCTCTCTTCCATTTTCTCTTCTGCCCTCCAGCTCCGTTTCTTCCGTTTTTGTTCTCCCTTCTAGAATCCGGCCACCCTTCCTAGGGTTTTGTTTTTGGGCTGGGCCGGGCCAAGTTTTAAAGCTTTGGGCCTAGACTAGGTTATATGTGACAAACGGGCCTAGGTTTGTTTTGGGTAGTGTTTAGGTAACGGGCCAGTCATAAAAGATGTTACAAACAGGCTTACTTAAAAACAAAACAAATGAGTTGTATTCGGGCTTTTTATTCACCTGGACTAAGGTTTTAAATGAGCTCAATCTTGGACTCGTAAATTGTAATTTTTAAGTTTGAAAATTTGTAGGCTTTTAGACTTTGACAAAAATTGGGGTACAACAATACGTAACTACGTGATGCATGTTTGAGAATAAATTATGCTTGATAGATGATCAAACATGTATTCGGTTATGCAATAAATTCAACAACAACATTCATGGCTCGTTCTTCCTAAGAAGCAATCTAGGCAAGAACCCAAATGTAAGACTAATGAAGAATTTAAACCGCTTTTTAGATACAGAAAAGAACGAGATAAATATTGGAGTAAGAATCCCTACCTCGATTCCAAGCAAAGCTATAATTCAAGCTTTTTAAAAAAATCTAGGGTTTTCGGCCCTTTTCTCCAACCTATTTATTTTAACCAAATCAATCTCATTCCATAATCAATATAGCTTCAATATCTTATAAAACATGTATTTAACCAATAATCTAAGAGAACTCACCTTTCTCTCACTAGAATTTCCCAAATCACCAATCCAAGCTTTCAAGTTTGAGCTCTAACCAAATCAACTACAATCTACTAAATATACATACATATGAGTCTAAATCATCATATATAAACTCTATCATTAACTAGAAATCAAGATTCAACCATAACCCACAAATAACCCTAACCATAAAATTCTCTAAAAACTCTCACCTTCTTCTTTAAATCTTCTTGAATCCTTCAATCCAAGCCTAGATGAGAAAGCAAGCACCAAAACCCAAGCCAAAATCACATTTTTTCTCTCCTTTCTTCCTTCCTTCTTCTCCCTTTTTCTTCACTGTCTCTCGGCCTCATTTCCTTTAAAAGTGAAATGTCGCTGCACAAACTATGCAGTGACATTTCATTGGTTAGTTAATTAATTTTTTTTAAATAAAATAATTAACAAATGGGCCACCGCCCATTTGTCAAACATGTTGGCCACTTTCGGTGGCCAGGCTCATGGCCACCGAAAGTGGCATTTGTCATTTTATTTTTATTTTTATTTTTTTATATATATAATTCATTTATATATATAATATATTTTTGTACACTTATATATATATTTACATATATATATTATTAGTTAGTCAACCATTTACTCAACTTTAGTTACATTAAACCCAATATTTGGTTTCCCCATTTATTATTGTTGTTATTATTTTATCGACAGAGAGAAGCTCGAGTTTTTGTTAAACTCCTGATCTACTTTTCTGGGCATTACTAGCGACTGGTGATCTTGATGGACTCAAGTGTTCATCCAAGCGTGTCTACCTTGCCAGCAAAACAACTGGAAAGGTCGTCGACAAACATTGCTAAAATCTGCAAGAGTTGCAGCTTAACCGGGTGTAAGAGACGGGTCTTATAACCCGTTTTGCTACCATCCGAGTCGCGGGCCATTGAAATGTTCATGGGCCAGTGACTAAAGGGCCCATTTTACTGGACAGAGTGACAGACCTAGTCACAGGCCAAGCAAGGCAGGCCATATAAGATTGGGCCGAGTTTTCTTACAGTGAATTTATTTCTGTTAAATATATGAGATATGTTTTTGAATAAATTTTAAAATTATGCATGTATGTAATTTATGTTGAGACCTATTTAACATCCCTTTAAATATTAAGTTGATAAATGGTATGATTTATGAAATTATATCGTGGCTCTCCATTAAATAAATTTTTAGAAACTTTTATGATTTTGTATAATTGAGCATGAAGAAATCATGGGGATTATGCAATGAATCATAAGAGATGTTTCTAATATTTTATTAAGCATGAGATGTTATAAATATAAAGATATATTGGTGTTCAAGAAACCAGTAAAGGTGAGAATGCTAATATTCAAATTTTTTTATTTATTGAATAATGGGTTTTACTTAACTATGTATAATGAGCCAAGAAACCAGGAAAGGTGAGGTTCTGCATACTAGGACCCAAAGTAAAATGATTGAATCAGGTATGAGATATATTGAGCAAGAGTTGTTCACTTATTTATTTAAGTATTCCAAGAAACGACTAAACGTGAGGAATATTGAAAATAATAAGAACTCAATCACTCATTAGAAATTCTAATATGGATTTCCGTTACTCAAATAGGGATGTATGAGTTACGAAAAATTAGTGGGAGGTACCAAATAATTTTATAAAGACCAAAATTTATTTGGATAATATAAACTATTGTTAATAATCTTTGCTTATTTTCTGCAGCACATGAGTATGACTCAATCCAACCAACTTACATGCATTTTGGATGCTAACCGACTTACTGGGCCGAACTTTGTTGACTGGCTGAGAAATTTGAGAATAGTTCTCAATTTCGAAAAGATTGGCTATGTCCTTGACAAACCTATTTCAATATCCTTACCTGAAGGATCTATTGAGGAGGAAAAGGCTACCTATGAAAGGTGGTTGGAGCATGATTTGATAGTTAGAAGTTATATTCTAGCTTCAATGACAAATGAGCTTCAAAAACAACATGAGAATTATGTTAGCGCTCGAGATATGATTTTTCATCTGAAAGAGTTATATGGAGACCAAAGCAGGACAGCTAGATATGATATCTCTAAGGACTTGTTCCGAAAGAGAATGGCTAAAGGTTCTAATGTGAAAGATCATGTTCTCAGGATGATCAATTTGATTGAAGAACTTGAGAATTTAGATTTTCTCATGGATTGCAACTTACAGACTGATTTGATTTTACAGTCCCTGCCTGATTCCTTCTCACCTTTCATTGTGAATTTTCACATGAAAAAAATTGAGTGTACCTTGGCAGAACTTCTGAATATGCTAGGTATAGCTCAAGCGAAAATGAAGGGAAAGACAGTTGAGAAAGCTCTTGTGGCTTCTTCATCTTCTAAGAAGAAGAAGAACAACAAAAAAGCTTCTACTTCTGGACCTTCTAAGAAGATTTCCAAGAAGAAATCAAAGGACAAGGCACCAACAGCAGATAAAGGAAAATGTTTCTTCTGTCAGAAAGATGAGCACTGGAAAAGGAACTATTCCGAATATATCAAGTCCTTGAAAGTCAAGGGAAAGGAGACACCTTCAGAAGGTATGTCTAATTTCTGTAAACTTGAGAATATTGTTTCTATTTACTCATCATCTACTTCTTGGATCATTAATATTGGTGCATCTTCGCACATATGTGTGTCGTTGCAGGATCTAAGAAGAAGTAGAACTCTAAGAGCAAATGAAGTGGTCATAAAAGTAGGAAATAAAGCAATTGTTGCTGCTATTGCTATTGGGACTGCTTTCATTAAATTACCTTCTGCTCATGTTTTAAATTTGGATAACTATTTGTTTGTTCCTAATGCTTTCAATAACATTATTTCTGTGGGACTTTTGGCACAGAAGAATTATGAATTCCATTATAAAAATAATGTGTGTTATATTCATTTTGGAAATGAATGTGTTGGTATGGGAAATTTGATAAATGGTTTGTATTATTTAAATATGCATGATGGTAAGCTCTTAACTCATGATGTGAATAATGATGCAGTAGAACCATCTAAAAATAATTCTAAATATTTGTGGCGTCTTAGATTAGGTCATATTTCTTTCCCAAAATCGGTTGCGACAACTGGCGACTCTATTGGGGAGCACTAGTTTTTAAATGTAAATATTTTTCCTTTTTTTAAAAAAAAAACTAGTAAGTTGGGCCTATTAAATTTAATTTTTCTTATCCCATTATTTGATTTTTGTTGTTTTTAATTACATATATTTGGTGTTTTATTTTCCTAAATTTTGATTGATATGTTATTATTATTATTATTATTATTTTCTCTTTTTTACAAAAAAAATGTGTTGATTGTCGATATGTTTTTGAGTTTTTTATATTATTGTCCTCACACATTGTGCACGATACATTTTCATGAGTCCAACAACTCGGGCTCAAAACCCTTAAGAGATGATGAAGTAAACGAGACTTTCGAGGGATTCCAATCCCCGTGAAGGCTCGCAAAAAATCATCACTCAACCCACTCCTCTATTAAGGGAGACCCAGGCTACTCCAGTAATGGACACTGGTGGGGGAATAAGTCGGGACCTAGATTATCCATAACCAATGACCGTAGAGTTGTAGGACACAGGAAACTACTTCTAACCTTATTTTGTGGTACATATTCTTGTTGTGCTGGTATATACATGATTTTACTTTGTTTGTATATATGATGTTTTGCCTTATTGTATATATACATATGTTGTCTTGCTTACACATACACAATTCTACCTTTTTGTATATATGATGTTTTACTCTATTGTATATATGGTTCTGTATTTGTACATACGTGAGATGTTTTGATGTACATATAGAGTTTTTATATATGTTGTTTTGTTTGCAGATATATTTTTGTATATATTCCTGATCTTGTTCACTTTTACATTGTTTTTAATTTGCATTGCATACATGAGAATCTTGAGCACTATCGAAATTGAGCCATTACCTATAATCCACGGACGTAAGAAATAGTACCATGTCGGTTGAGTCGCTGGGGCAATATGGGGAAAGATGTAGATCAAGGCCATCAGAACAAGAGGATAATGGTTTACAGTCTATCAGACACGCTATGGAGAATCTAAGGAAAGTTTATGTTTTTTGCCCATACATGTTGAAACTGACGAGATGTATTAAGGAATGTTATGTTATGTATGGATTATGGATAATTTCTCAAAATTCGATATGGTTCAAGATTCTTATCATCACGCATTTTTCATTAATGATCATACTTTTAAATCTTATAAAAGTTTTCATTTACACGTAACGAGGTTTTTAAATTAATCAAAATTGCACAAGCATAAAGTCACAGCCACCACTATAACACTCGCTCGCAATTGCGACTCAACACAAGAATGGAATCAACAGAATGCAAGCACTAATTGAGTCTAAAAGTAGCAAAACTAAAAGTACAGCCCAGCCAGTTAATAAAGTAGATAATCGATAAAAGAAAATATAAAATAAAACAAATTATTCAATTCAGATGCAAGTTCATATCCTAGATTATTTGGAGAAGGATAGCCAAGACATGAGTCTGTTGAATTGTCTCAGAACCGGTCGTCAATTTGTCTCGTATTGATATAGTCGTAAGTGCATAATAGACTTCGTAGTGTTTAGGTTTGACGACAGTAATTTGAAATGTGCACCAAAATGGGGACAGTTTTTGGTGCGTCCCATTCGTTATCATGTATTTGAACGTAGAACGATTCAACCCAAAGAAAAAGCCTGACCCGTTACTCAACTTTAACTCAAATCATTATCCTGATTTTTGTCCAAACCAAATTTACCGCAAATTCATAACTCAAAACCAAACCTATTTTAAAATTAACCCAAACCATTTCATAATACAAAATCAAGACAATCCAAAACTCAAACAAAAGCCCACCCCATTTTTGAAACACTAATTCCATTATTATTATTTTTATTTCAACAACAACTCTCACATTTTTCCACACATCTTTCCTCTTTATTCATTTTTCAACAACAACCCACACATTTTTCCACATCTCTTTCCCTTTAATTCATTTTCAACACCTCTTTTTGTTTATTCATTTTTCAACACTAACTCACACCTTTTTCACACATCTCTCCTCTTTATTCATATTTCAACATCAACCCACACATTTTTCCACTCCTTTTCTTCTTTATTCATTTTTCAACACCAACCAACACATTTTTTCCACACCTCTTTTCTTTTTGTATATTTTTTGAAAGTCTAAAATAACTCTCAACTTTATTGGCAGATGCCGAAAGCTGAAAGCAACCTTATGCGAGTTGGATTTGGTTTTTGAAGTAGTCACTTGTGACATTTGAGCATAATTTGAGAATATAAATTATGGACTTCGCCAAAAAAATTAGATAGTGCCGATATAACTCATAATAGGAAAATAGATAAATAAATAAATAAAGACAATTTGTGACCTTTCAAATAGAAATAGTGTACATTTCCTCACAACTTTATTCAGATAATAAATGTCTGAATATTGCATGTCACGCAACTGAATTGATTACACTAATTGAAGGACCAAATACACATAGAAGAGTAATATTAAAAGGTACACTAAGAACATCATCACAACTAAATCTAGCATTCTTCCGATTAAGAGGAAATTCCCACTAGGCAACAACTGCGAACATGAAAAATTCAATCACCGTTAAGAATCAATCATAGAGTCCAAATATTGTATGTAAAAGAGGTTAAAACAATAACTCACAGTCCAAATAATTTAAAACAAATACCCCAAAACAAATTTCAAACTTCCAGACAAATTTGGATTAACGTTTAAAGCCCGGCCCAGTTCGGCCCAAACCTTTTAATTAGCCTAAATGCTCTAGACCTGACCCAAGATTTTTGAATTAACCCTAGGAAAAAGAAATGGAAAGAAAAGCTGGTGCTGCTGGAAGAAGGAAATGAGAAGAAGATGCACTAGGGGTTCAATGAGGGAAAGGGAAATTCCAGGAAAAAAGAGCAGAATTGTGAGTCTGGATCGGGATTTGTCTGGGATTTTTTTTTCGGATTTCTTCTTCTTGCTCTTTCTAGTGTTGGGAAATTCGGAATTCCACTATGCCTTCTGTTTTCTAGGCTGTGTTTCTTGAGTCTTTAGTTCGATAACAAAATACATATTTCCAATTGAATCCATCATAAACAAACACATATATGAAGTCTAAATGCATTAATCTATAAAATAAATGAAATCACTAAACACCGAGAACTCGATTCAAATTACAGAAATCCTAACTAAATCAAAACAGAACCCTTACCTTAAACAGGTCGATCAGATCCGAATAAATTTGATGGGAATAAGGCGAAAGTCGAAAGATCGGGTATTGGAGGATGGTGATGGCAGACTGCACTCAAATGGATTTATAAAGAAGAGTAGCTTCGGGTGAGCTAGAGAGGATGAATTGATAGAAATAAAACAAGGGGACAGAAGCATAATGATGACAGTGAGGAAAGCTAGTGATTGGATGTCAGTAATGACAGCTCACCACCACTCTTTTAGAGCGACTCCTACCTACGTCTTTAGAGTAATTTCAATATCTGCCTTTATAGAAAACCGACAATCATAGACAAAGTTAAAGAGTCACGGGTAGAGAGGTAGAGTCGTTGGAATTCGTAAAAGGAAGAAATCTCGGGGCGCCCAAGAATAGACGAAAATTTTGTCCTCTTGTATAAAAACAGGACCCATGATTCACCTTTTGAAAAATAAGTATAAGACTCCTGAAACAATTGTGAACCAAATTTGTATTTTTGAGGAAAGTAAAAGATTCCTGACCCCTTAAAAATAAGAAAATTTATGAAAATTAAAATCTATGACTTTTTAAAGAGAGTCTAATGATAAAAGTGGGGATTCAGTATTACACGTATGACATGGGTTTGTTTTCGAAAAGAAATATCAACTTATGAAAATTGATGGATGTTAACATCCTATGCTAGGAAGAATCTGAACTAAAAATCTTGGATTGAAACAGGTATTATCTAGAGAGGGATGATCACAGTCATAAAAATGGCAAAAGAAATTTCAGTTAACATATTATTTTTAATTAAGATGTGTACACAAGTTCAAATTTTGAAATGGCCAGTTATAAAATAAAAAATCAAAAAATCAAAAATCCTCGTTAATTGGAATACAGGGTGTGTACAGAAAGATCTATGAGTTAGAAGGTATGAGTTAGAAGGTCAAGCGGTTTTGTTTGATAATTCAGAATTGTACGCGCACTTCGAAATTTCAATCTTCCACAAGTTCCTACAAGAATAATTTTTCAAGCATTACATGGAATTTTAAATTTGAGCATGTTTTAATAAGCTTAGATTAATACGGATTTTTGCATATTTTCTGTAGTTTAACATTTCTTTTCTCTTCCAAAATAGGGTCCAATATACCATTTGTCATATTCCTTTGACGATCTTCCACAACTTGTTTCCAATACCAATCTCGCTCCATAAAAACGATGAAAAAGATTAACCAAATTAGGATGCGTTTCTTAACAATGATTGAATCGGATTGCGAAGTTGAGGAAAATTTGAGATTCTACCTGAAATAATGAGACATACTAACTAAGAGGTAAAGATGATTCCGTTACACCAAAATAATATCAAAATGATCAATTTAAGAACTGAACTAAAGAAGAAGGAAGCTAGAATAAGAGATGACCCATTAGGGTAAAAGTTTTATGGGCATAGAGTATATTTGATAGGTGGTGCGCAAAAACTGGGGCACTTTTTAGCGCAGGCAGTAAGCCATATTGTTTTCAAATTTCAAACACTCTTTTTCAAATTACTCTTATTCAAGCATTTCAAACACTCTTTTTCAAATTACTCTTATTCAAGCATTTTCAAATTACTCACGGCACAATCTCTCGACCGTCAAACATCCATCACATTAGGTAACAATACCAAGTCATCAACCAAACTAAGTACTATATGTACCAGTTATAACAAAAGAGTCTACATAATTAAACAACCCTAAACTCCAAGGTAGTCTCCCACGTCACGCTACCCGCTACTGATCCGTTGGCACCAACATCCGCGCCAGTCTCACCTAAAGATCAATGAAAGTAATAGGATGAGCAGAAGGCTCAGTAGGGAATAATGAGTAATCGAAAGTATAAGCTGGATTGAGAAGAATAAAGACAATACAGCAACATGTCAACTACCATGACCACATCAATAAACAAATAAACTCATCACCATGCTGTCCCTTTGGCATTTTTCAACGGATATCTGGAAAATCATCAGAAACCTTGACATTGCCCTTAGACCAAGTAGGTGTCCATCCCATGGAATATCCGACACGGTTAAATGACCAAACTCTTATTTAGCTCTCCGGCCATAAGACGTTGGTCTCGTCCCGCCCTCGAACTCCCACATCCACAAGTAACTCTTATAGGAACTACGAGCCCATGCCCGCAACTCCTAATGGATCTAATAAGCATGTCCGATATGCAAGAATAAGCATATATAAAAATCCTATATACATGGATGAATAGCAAAACCAGAATGATGTGCCTTCTTCAGAATTTCTTGTCTCAGCTCCCCTTCATAGGGAACCACTAGCCTTCCCACATATCTCACACCTCCGTCGTTCCCTCGGACCCAACCAGAAGTTTCCTCAATCACATCAAATGTTTGATCACCTTTCTGCGCGTCTATGACCTTTCGAATCATTATCGGTCTTGAAGTCACACAGCCCAAATACACTTTATCTTCACCCTGCACCTCTAACCCGAACTGGTTAATGGTTTCAACCATTTCCCATTCATGCAAGAGTAGGCTAGCAACACTATGTTTCCTACTCAATGCATCGGCAACCACATTCGCTTTACCATGATAGCATTGCAAACTAAAATCAAAATCCTCCAAGTACTCCATCCACCTCCTTTGTCGCAAATTCAACTCCTTTTGGGTGAACAAGTACTTGAGGCTCTTATGATATGAAAAGATCTCAAACCTTTCTCCATAAAGATAGTTCCGCCACTGCTTTAGTGTGAATACCACCGCCGCTAACTCTAAATCGTGAACCGGATAATTCCTCTCATGAGTTTTGAGCAACCGCGAGCCATATTCAATAACTCTATCTCTCTGCATCAATACACACCCCAATCCGACTCCAGATGCATCACAATACACCTGGTAGCCTACCTTCCTCTCCGGAACTACTAACATTGGAGGTGTTGTCAATCTTTTCTTCAATTCCTCAAATGCTGCCTCACACTCGTCTGTCCAAACAAACGGTGTACCCTTCCTTGTGAGCTGCGTCATCGGTGAAGCAACTCTCGAAAAGTCTTGAATAAACCTTCTATAGTAACCTGCCAATCCCAAAAAATTTTGAATCTCTGTCACATTCTTAGGTCTCACCCAACTCAGAACCGATTCCACCTTGGAATCATCCACTGCTATGCCCTCCTGAGTAATGACGTGGCCTCGGAATTTCACTTCTGTGGCCCAAAATTCGCACTTGCTCAGTTTAGCATAAAGCTGGTTCTCCCTCAAAATCTGCAGGACTAATCTCAAATGCTCTTCATGCTCCACCTCTGTCGGAGAATAAAGCAAAATATCATCAATGAAAACCACCACAAACCGATCCAAATACGGACGGAGGACCCTTTGCATTAAGTCCATGAACACCGCTGGGGCATTTGTCAACCCAAACGGCATCACAAGGAACTCATAATGCCCATAACGAGTTCTAAACGCCGTCTTCTGAATATCTCCATCCTTTATTCTTAGTTGACGGTAACCCGACCTCAAGTCAATCTTGGAGAAATGACTGGCACCTCTCAATTGATCAAACAAGTCATTGATCCTAGGCAACGGATACTTGTTCCTCACAGTAACCTTGTTTAGTTGCCTATAATCGATGCATATCCTCAATGACCCATCTTTCTTCTTTACGAATAATACTGGTGCTCTCCACGGTGACACACTCGGTCTTATGAAACTCAAACTCTGCAATTCTTCTAGCTGAACACTCAATTCTTTCAACTCCGTCGGAGCCATTCGATATGGCGAAATCGAAATCGGCTTGATGTTCGGATGTAACTCGATAGCAAAGTCGATCTCCCTCTTTGGAGGTAATCCTGGTAACTCATCCGGAAATACATCCATAAACTCTTGTACCACCCAGATTGGTGTAGCTACATCGCCCTTAGGCGCCGAAGTTACCAAACTAGCAACTCTGCAATCTTGATACGAAGGATTTTCCATGAAATGAGGGCATGGAATTCCTTTCGATCCGCATAATTGTATCACCCCTCCCCCAGGAACTCTAAAGAGAAATCTTCCTCTCCCAGAAATCAAGCAACCCGTGGTGCTTCGTCAACCAATCAACCCCAAGAATCACATCAAAATCCTTGAAGTCCAATATATACAAGTCAGCCTTGAGAGACACATCTCCAAACCGACATTCACATCCAAACACTACACCCTCCAACCTAGTAAAATGCCCAAATGGTGAGGATACTGTAAACATTCTTCTAATGGGAGAAACCTCTACCCCTAGCGCATGTGCTAACGAACTAGTAATAAACGACGAGGTCGCTCCAGAATCAAATAAAACCCTCGCCCAACAATTGGAAATTAGAAAAGTACCTCCAATAAAGTTGGGATGCTCCTTCGCCTCGTGATGTCCCAACGCAAAGGCTCATCCCTGTGTGAGGGCCTGCGACTGCTGCTGTGGCTGCCTACTCCCACCCCGTCCTCTCCCTTCTGATGGAACAGTGGAAGGAAGAGCAGGAGGCGGTACTCCGGGTATCTGTGATTGTTGTGCCCCTTGGTTGTTTCGTGGGCAATCAATCTTCTTGTGGCCGGTTGCGCCACACCCAAAGCATACTACCTCTCTAGATCGACACAGATCCCTCATGTGACCCTCCTTGCCACACTTGAAACAAGTGACCTTGCCACCCCGTGACTTCTGTCCCTGATCTCTATCTCCCCTTCGACCACTCTGAGATTGAGACTCGATCTTCTGCCTATTCTGGCCACTTCCACTACCACCACTTGATGCCGAAGTCTTACGGCCCTTTTGAATATCCCAATACTAACGGGAATTACGTTCTCCCAACTTCAGCTGGAGCGCCATATCCACTGCTTTATCATAAGTAATCTTTCCCGAAGAAATCATCAATTTCATAATACTCGGAATTAGTCCGTTTCGGTACCTTTCTGTCTTCCTCCAATCATCCGGAGCAAACCTCTTTCCAAACTGGTACAACTCTTCATACTTTTTGGTGTACTCTGTCACCGTCATCTCTGGAGTCTGAATCAACTCCAAATACTGCTGGGCCTTGTCAGATTGATAACTATCTGGCACAAAACGCTACATAAAAATCAACTCAAAGGATGCCCATGTCAGATCGTGCTTCCTCTGATCCAGAGAATCCCACCAATCAGACGCCGGTCCACTAAGATAGTAGAATATCAACTTCATCCTTCGATCATCAGAAAGAGCTAAAGAATCACCTCTTGCTCATTTGTCGAATCCACTTTCCAGCTTCACATCCCCCTCCCTCACCAGAAAATTGTGGGGGACCCGTCCTACGAAGTTGATCAACCTCATAGATCTCTTGCTTTGTAGCAGTTGGAACCCCACCCTCAGTGATAACCCTAGAAGTCTGTCCCTCTGACCGCACCTCTGGTGCCCTAGCTGTTGGAGCCTGACCCTGATTCTGAGTTTGAACTTGCCCCTGAGCCTAAATCTGAACCGAAGCCTGATTCTGGACTTGCGCCTGAATCTCTGCTACGGCCTGAGTTAAATTTGTCACTAACCCCTCCAAGACCTCCAACGTCATAGGTTGCCCAGAAGTAGCACTAGGAGCAACCTGTACAGCCGGCAACACTCGCTCTGAAGTTCTCTCCAGCCTCTCATCAGTCTGTAGTCCTTCCTGGACAACTCTCCCTTCAACCCTGTCACTAATGCCCGTCCCTGGCAGTGACCCCTATGTACTGAGAGTACGCCTAGTGACGCGTGTTGCTCCCTACCTCTACCGCGGCCCCTCGGCCTACCTCGTCTGTTCCCAATATCTGGGGTATCTGCAGCACGAGCAGAACGTGTCTGTCTACGAGTATCCATCTGCGCCACAGCAAATTAAAATACTCAACACCAATCAAATACGAGGATTTAAGGGATAAGGAAAACATACCGGATCAGCAGCGGTCGTGACATGGCTTGGAGACTTAATAAACACATCTAAGACCCAACCCCAGATCCTACGTAGAGACACAAACCTGGCTCCGATACCAAACTGTAACGCCCCGACCCGAGAATCACACCCCGAGTCCGGAACGCTACTAATTCTATAGAAAATCCGGCAGCACCTCCCCGTATTTCGGAGGATGCCAACCTAAAACTCAATCTCCCACTTATTATCAGAGTTACTAAACTACAATTCCCCATCCTAAACAGGGCCTCAGGCCATCTAACCACAATCACACTCTAGGCAGGGCCTCAGGCCACCTAATCACATGCAACCATGCATAATCAACATCATAATCATAAATAAGCATCACATGGTTCCACACATCCGGACCAATGTCCCACAACACGGTACGAGAGTTCCGATCTCACGGCACAATCTCTCGACCGTCAAACATCCATCACATTAGGTAACAATACCAAGTCATCAACCAAACTAAGTACTATATGTACCAGTTATAACAAAAGAGTCTACATAATTAAACAACCCTAAGCTCCAAGGTAGTCTCCCACGTCACGCCACCCGCTACTGATCCATTGGTACAACATCCGCTCCAGTCTCACCTGAAGATCAATGAAAGTAATAGGGTGAGCAGAAGGATCAGTAGGGAATAATGAGTAATCGAAAGTATAAGCTGGATTGAGAAGAATAAAGACAATGCAGCAACATATCAACTACCATGACCACATCAATAAACAAATAAACTCATCACCATGCTGTCCCTTTGGCATTTTTCAACAGATATCTCAAAAATCATCAGAAACCTTGACATTGCCCTTAGACCAAGTAGGTGTCCATCCCATGGAACATCCGACACAGTTAAATGAACAAACTCTTATTTAGCTCTCCGGCCATAAGACGTTGGTCTCGTCCCGCCCACGAACTCCCACATCCACAAGTAACTCTTATAGGAACTACGAGCCCGTGCCCGCAACTCCTAATGCATCTAATGAGCATGTCCAATATGCAAGAATAAGCATATATAAAAATCCTATATACATACGTAACTACGTGATGCATGTTTGAGAGTAAACTATGCTTGATGGATGATCAAACATATAATTGGTTATTCAATAATTCAATAATAAACAATTAGAGCTCGTTCTTCCTAGGAAGCAATCTAGGCAAGAACTCAAATCGAAGACCAATGAAGAATCGAAACCCTCTTTAAAATATTGAGAACGAACGATAGAAAGAATGGTTGGAAATTCCCTACCTCGTGTCGAGCAATTTACCAAAAGTTCAACAATTACGTTCCTAGGGTTCCGATTTCCCAAACCTATCAATATGGCGAAATCGAACCCATCCACATATCAATATATGATCAACAACTCATTTAAACATCAATTGAATCAAGAATTTCAAATTACTCACCTTCTCTCTAGAAATTCTTCCAAAACCCTTCAAACTCAACCCAATCAATCCTCAATCTAAAACAACGAATCATACCAACAAAACTACCATAAACAACCCTAGAAATATCATATATAAACCCCAAAACTTAACTCTTAACGAATCATGATAGATCTAAAGAAAACCTAGAATTTCAAAACTTGGAAAACTTACCAAAATCTTCAAACCTAGCTTGAATCTTCAATATAGCACTCCAATAATCATGAATCCTCAAGAATTTGGTTGAATCCTTGCTAGAAACCCTTTCCCTCTCTAGAATCTTCGTTCTCTCTCACTCTAGGACTGAAACAAACCAGAAAATACTCTACTGGCTCGCTGGAGCCCTTTTTGAAAGCTCGGGTTGAGCCTCGCCGGGCGCACTTTTGTACACGGCTAGGTGCACACCGCCTAGGCGCTTGCCTAGGCGTGTGGCCTCAATTTTTCTAACTCCGTCTTGGTCTTATCTTCGATTTGATATATTATGAGCCCGAAACGGACATCTGTGCTAAAAGTTATGACCCATTTAACGAACCTAGCTCAAAAACTACTTTTCCATGATTCCGTACCTCACGGATCATCCGTAATTTGACTCAAACCTAAATTTTTGGGTCGGGGTTTCACACTTTAGCTCTAGATTAAAATGTTCCGTGGATTAAAGTTGTGGATTAAAATATTTTGGATTAGTTTTAAAAATTCACACAGTCAAAATTGAGATACCATACCGTTACGTGTCATTTACTACATAAAATCCCGCAAAGTGGGGCAGCTGTTGTACCCCAATTTTTGTCAAAGTCTAAAAGGCCACAAAATTTCAAACTTAAAAATTCACAATTTACATCATTTACAAGTCCAAGATGAGCTCATTTAAAACCTTAGCCCAAGTGAATAAAAAAACCCAAACCCAACTCATTTGTTTATTTATTTATTTTTATTTTTATATCCAATAAGTGAGTCATTTAAGCCCAAAGAAATGGTCAGGCCCTATCCCACTACAACTAAAATACCATCTCAATTTAAGCTTAGTAAGCCACAAGCCCCAAAGAACTGATCCAATGAAGTAAGCCCGTTTGTAACAACGGAGCCTCATATATTGGTTTTTGGGGAATTTTTATTTGTTTTTGGCAGTATAAAAGGGCATGGAAGATTGATGAGGAAGAGGGGGGGGGGGGCCGGGGCTGGTTTCTAGATTCGCTCATCTTTCTTTCGATTCTTCTAGGTTTCTCTTTTCTTCTTGATTTTGATTTTTCTGGAGATGGGATTTCAAAGAGGAGTGAATTGTGAGATTGGGTTTTCTCTTGTCATTTTTTTTTGTTTCTAGGTTCTCTTTCTTTTTGATTTTTTCTGGGTGGCTCGGTTTTGATTTCTGGTTACAGTCGAATTCCATCTATTTCGATCAGAATTTCTTGAGGAATTTTCTATTTGTTGTGGCTCTTAAGGTTCTGTTGAGATTTCTTCCCAGAAACACTCGCATCCACCACCATCACACTAAACCTGTTCCTTCTTTATCTCAACCCGATTCATTACCTACCCAGAATTCTTCTAAGATTCACTGTTACTGAATTTCTAGAGGCCCCATAAATAGCATCATCTCTTTCACCTGTGAGATTGTTTGGATTTCTAAAGCCATCTCGTGTTTTTGTATAATGGTATTGAATATATTGCTTGATTGAATCATGGTTGAATTTTTCGTTAAGCTTCTTATTTCTGTTGAATGAATTATTGTGAGTTGTATTTGGTATGATATTTAGAGCTTAGATGTATGCTGTAAACGATTGTCCCTCTTTGTTAGAAGGTTCTCTGTTAGAGAATGCATCTGGTGTTTAGGGAAAATGCCTCAGATTTTCTCTCTCTTCTGTTTTAGATTCATGTATATGATGTATTTCTTGCTCTTGATTAATGTAGTTAATGTCACAAACATGAACTGGTATGTGTAGTGTGATGATTTGGTGTTAAATGGTTTTTCTTAGCCTCTGTTTTCACTTATTGGATTTTTAAAATGGTGGAGGTTAATATCTGAGGGGTTCTAGTTTGCCGTTGATGTGTGGTACCTTGGTTGCATTGATTTTATGTATATGTTTCAAGAAATTGGGTTATGTGGTGAATTACCTCTTTTGATCCAAATTGTTCAAATTAATTATTTTCCTTGGATTGTTGTTTTGATCTTAGAAGTCTGAGATTCTAGGTAGTACAAAAAGAAAAGGGGTTTATTATGAGAAGATATTTGCGGATTGTAGGGTTGAAGGTTAAAGCATGGAAATTGGATAGCGTTTACAAGTTTTGCATGTTTTGGACTTTATATATGAATTAACTGCTTGGGCCTTAGGTGGTATATGATGGATTAACAATGGGGATTAAGTTAGTAATAATTGGGCTACATGGATGAGTTGCATAAATTGTGGGTTTTGAATTCTTTATTTGGTTTAAGCATGAAGTGAAAGTTTAATTGGCTGGGCCAAGGGATTACATGAATTATTTGGGCTTTAGTTTTGTGGATTAAAGATTTGAAAAATATTGCACTGTAACAAAATTTTACATGAGATGTTTTGTATGCTAAAAGCAATTAGTTATTAAATTTCAATCATACTAATTTAATAGTATGGTTGAGGTAATCGATTGCTAATAAAAAAAAGGAACCGAGGTCCCATCCATTTCATTTATCATTTTTTTTCAACATATCAATAAGTTATTTATTTGAAATGTGCTTATATTTGAATTATATGCTTGATCTGATACTGCTTGATTTATGTGTTAATTATATGATTTAATATTTTAATATATTTGGTAGGGATTTGCGATAATTCAATATCGTATAGTCCACAAAAACTCGGTTTCCAACATTTTAATTTCGTTTTATGTCTATCTTTGTTTCTATTTATATTTTCGTTTCGTTTTGTTTTTATTTTTATTTTGTCTTTATTTTTGTACATTATTTTTATCTCGTTCTTATTTTCGTTTTATTTTTTATTTTATTTTATTTTCATTTTATTTTTATTTTTATTTTTACTTTTATTTTATCTCAATTTTATTTTTATCTTATTTTCGTTTTACTTTTCTTTTTATTTTATGTTTCATTTCTTATTTTTAACATTTACATTGTATATTTTAGTTGTGTATAAAAATTATATCGAAAGTCTTAACCGACGAGTGAATTAATTTGGGGAATGCATTAGATGCACCCTCAGAGAAAATTCTAGAGGTGAGAGTGTTTCATGGAAACTTGACCATTGGATGAGAGAGTCCCATGAACCTCAATATTAGACTCTCAATATAGTTTTTATATTCTGTCTAATTATCGCACTCGATGTATATACTTTGTTAATATGTCACACTTGATTTTCTTAATCATTTAATGGACTAATAAAAATTAAATTGACAACTGTTTTTAAAAACAGACGTTGTGGGGTGCCTTACACCTTTCTCATACGTATCAAACTCGCTTACCAATTTACTGGATTTTCGCAGACCAAAACATTTTTATGGTGACCAATTGGACCTATTACATTTGGTGGCAACTCTCTTTTAAAATATTCTCTTGCAAAACCGGTTGCGGCACGTATACTAGTAAACTTATACATAAAACAACAATAAAAATTGTACTACAATCAACTTTGAAGGTTCGGATATGCTCAACTCTCTCCATGGAGCTGCTTTTAATGGTTTTGTCCATTTGGTAACGAAAGTTGGTCCTTAGGTGGCCAAACAATCTACGGAGTCTATACTAGTAAAATTTGGCAAAGAATAACATTAAAAAGTCTACACCGACAAACCTCGATGATTTGGAATACCCCAATTCTCTTCATAGAAGTGTTTTTAACGGTTTTGTCCAATTGAGAACAAAGTTCATCTTTTGGCTGCAAAACTATCTACGAAGAGTATACTAGTAAAATTAAAAGTGTACACCTATCAACTTTGATGTTTCGGATATGCTCAACTCTCTCCATGAAAGAGATTTTAACTATTAGGTCCATTTACGAACGAAACTTGGTCTTTTGGCAAAGCAACAATAAATCGAGCATATACTCTTAAAATTAGACGTAAAATAACAATAAAATATATACACCGACCGACCTTGATGGTTCGGAATTGCTCAACTCTCTCCATGTAGCAGCTTTTAACCATTTTGTTCATTTGGGAACGAAAGTTGATCTTTTGTCAACGAAACAATCTACGAACTCTATACTCATAAAATTTGACATAAAAAAATAATAAAAGGTGTACAAAGACCGACGTTGATGGTTCAAAATTTCTCAGGTCTCTCCATGTAGGAGCTTTTAATGATTTTGCGCACCTGGGAATGAAAGTTCGTCTATTGGCAACAAAACAATATATGGAGTCTATAATCGTAAAATTAGACATAAAGTAACAATAAAAAGTATACACCGACCAACCTTAATGGTTTGGATTGCTCAACTCTCTCCGTCTAGGAGCTTTTAATGATTTTTTCAGTTTGGGAATGAAAGTTGATCTTTTGCAAATGAAACACTCTACGGAGTCCAATCTAATAAAATTTGATATAAAATAATAATAAAAAGTGCACACCGAACAACCATCATAGTTCGAAATTGCTCAACTCTCTCCATGTAGAAGGCTTTAACGATTTTGACCACTTGGGAAGGAAAGTTCGTTTATTGGCAACAAAAAAATATACGGAGCCTATACTCATAAAATTAGACGTCAAATAACAATGATAGATGTACAAATTGAGAACAATTCTCTCCGTAGATGTGCTTGTAATGGTTTTGTTAAATTGAGAACAAAGTTGGCCTTTTGGCAACGAAACAATCTATGAAAAGTATAATAGTAAATTTTGACATAAAGTGACAATAAAAACTGTACACCTATCAACTTTGATGTTTCGGATTCTTAGCTCTCTCCATCAAAAGAGCTTTTAACGGTTTTGTCCATTTGCGAAAGAAAGTTGGTCTTTTGGCAAAAAACCAATATACGGAGCCTATACTCGTAACATTAGACATAAAATAAGAATAAAAAGTGCACACCAACAGACCTTGATGGTTTCGAATTGCTCAACTATCCCCATGTAAGAGCTTTTAACGATTTTGTCCATTTGGGAACGAAAGTTGATCTTTTATCAAAGAAACAATCTACGGAGTCTATACTCATGAAATTTGACATAAAATAATAATAAAAAGTGTACAAAGACCGACCTTGATGGTTCAAAATTTCTCAAGTCTCTCCATTTAGGAGCTTTTAATGATTTTGCACACTTGGGAATGAAAGTTTGTCTATTGGCAAGGAAACAATATACGGAGCCTATACTCGTAAAATTTGACATAAAATAACAATAAAAAGTGTACATCGACCAACCTTGATGGTTCGAATTGCTCAACTCTCTCCGTGTATGAGATTTTAACGATTTTGTCCATTTGGGAATGAAAATTGATCTTTTGTCAACAAAACGATCTACGGAGTCCATTCCCGGAAAATTTGACATAAAATAATAATAAAATTTGTACACCGACCAACCATGAAGGCTCAAAATCGCTCAACTTTCTCCATGTGGGAGATTTTAACGATTTTGCCCACTTGGGAATGAAAGTTCGTCCATTGACAACGAAACAATAAACGGAGCCTATGGTTGTAAAATTAGACATCAAATAACAATGAAAAGTGTACAAAGACCGACTTTGATGGTTCAAAATTGCTTAAGTCTCTCGATAGATGAGCTTTTAAGCCTATTCTTCAATTGAGAACGAAAGTTGGTCTTTTTCCAAAGAAAGAATCTACGAAGTGTATACTAGTAAACTTGGACATAAAACAACAATAAAAACTATACAACTATCAAATTTGAAGGTTCAGATATGCTCAACTCTTTCCATGGAGAAGCTTTTAATGGTTTTGTCCGTTTGGTAACGAAAGTTGGTCTTTAGACAGCCAAAAAATCTACGGAGCCTGCACTAGTAAAATTTGGCAAAAAATAACATTGAAAATTTTACATCGACAAACCTAGATGGTTCGGAATTCCCCAATTCTCTCCGTAGAAGTGCTTGTAATGGTTTTGTTAAATTGAGAACAAAGCTGGCCTTTCGCCAACGAAACAATCTACGAAGAGTATGCTAGTAAATTTTGACATAAATTGACAATAAAAAGTGCGCACCTATCAACTTTGATGTTTCAGATATGCTTAGCTCTCTCCATCAATGAGCTTCTAACGGTTTTTTCCATTTACGAACGAAAGTTTGTCTTTTGGCAAAAAAACAATATACGGAGCCTATACTCGTAAAATTAGACAAAAGATAACAACAAAAAGTGTACATCGACCGACCTTGATGGTTCAGAATTGCTCAACTCTCCCCATGTAGGAGCTTTTAACGATTTTGTCCATTTGAGAACAAAAGTTGATCTTTGGTCAATGAAACAATCTACGGAGTCAATACTCGTAAAATTTTACATAAAAAAATAATAAAAAAGTGTACAAAGACTGACCTCGATGGTTCCAAATTTCTCATGTCTCTCCATGTAGGAGCTTTTGCTGGGTTTCAATGACTCATACACAGTGGAAATTACAAATTTTCATTGAAACTCTCCAGAGAATCCATGTGAAAGGGCATAAATCGGTGTTAAAGAGTTTACCTCTTGAAGTGCAGAAATCAACCGATTGCTTGGCTTGAAGGATCCGAATCAACTAGCACTATCCGAACGAACAACGCCTCTATGGTATCCACACGAACACGCCAAAGATCTCCCTCTTCACGTTATGCTAGTAACCAGGAGAAGGGCGCTCAAAAATGTTTTCTCTTCAACTCTCTATATTGCGGCTGCCTCTCTAAGAAAAGCCACACTAGGGTTAGCAATTCTAACCCTATATATAGCAAGCCAAGTAAAACGAAAAAGCCCACATCCCCTTAAAGAAAAAGGAGCCCACGTTTTGGACACTTGACCATGTTCAATAAATCTCATTAATTAAACCGGTCATGGACCTTACATAAAACTCTAAGCCCAAACGTAATATGTTATTCTCTAATAACATAATCTTTGACTTATTCTATGTGTGTGACCCTATAGGTTCTCGTTATGTTAGCAGTGAAAATAAAATCATATTCTAGCATCACAAACAATGAGAGGTATCTAGCAATATATCATTGTTACCCAAATAACGAGAATGTCAGTGATTCGACATAACCTTTATTCATGACCAATTTTACATACAGTCCCTTTGTCCTTAATATCTTGATTAACATCGAGGCATCGAATGTGTCATCCTCGTATAGGTTAATCTATGTGTTTCTTGATTTCGAGTAGACTATAATAAACAAACGAAATCAATATCACATATTGATTCATTTGAGCACGGCCATGCATTTCTTAGTCTCACTCAATCAAGGGGCCCACGAATATTACTCCTGTTATATAGAAGGGACAAATACCATCTAGATCACTCACATCCCTCTACACGATTCGTGATACACCCAATCACTGACTTTATAGCCAACCCTTTTACAAGTGACGTTAGACAGTATCAAAGTGTATAACTCCTCATGTTGGGAACCGTAATGATTTCAGGTTAAAGAACAACATATATCATTGTCACTATGAGAATAGCTTATGACATTCATATAACAATCCATGCAGTATTCTCATGTTGGGTCAGTCCAGTACTTATGTTCTCTCACAAGTACCCATGTATTGATTTGATATCTCATATCCATGACCTGTAAGATTTGGTCATCAATCAACGTACATACTAGTCTCAATGTATTAATGTTATCCTATTTAATAATAATACTCGACTAGGGACATTTAAGAATAGTGTTCTATATGTATCTATGAGGATCTCACGTTCAAGTCACACACTTGAAGTCCTATAGCATCGAACCAACTATTCTAAGGATATTTATTATAATCATTTATATAGCGCAGCAGATAAATAAATCATAATAAATAAAAATCCTAAATATAACTTAATAAATGTATGCTAATACAATCATCCTTCAATTGGCTCCTAGAGCATACACCAACAGCTTTTATTGATTTTGCCCACTTATGAACGAAAGTTCCTCTATTAGCAACAAAACAATATACGGAGCCTATACTCATAAAATTAGACATAAAATAACAATAAAATGTATACCCAGAACAACCTTGATGATTTGGAATTACTCGACTCTCTGTGTGTTGGAGCTTTTAATGATTTTGTACATTTAGGAACGAAAGTTGATCTTTTGTCAACGAAAAAATCTACTGAGTCCATACTCGTAAAATTTGACATAAAATAATAATAAAAAGTGTACACCGACCAACCATGATGGATCGAAATCGCTCAACTCTCTCCATGTGGGAGGCTTTAATGATTTTGCCTACTTGGGAACGAATGTTCATCTATTGGCAACGAAACAATATACGGAGCCCACACTCATAAAATTAGACATCAAATAGCATTTAAAAGTGTACAAAGACGGACTTTGATGTTTCGATATTGCTCAAATCTCTTGATAGATGAGCTTTTAAGCCTATTCTCAAATTTAGAGCAAAAATTGGTCTTTTGCCATGGAAACAATCTACGAAGCGTATACTAGTGAACTTGGACATAAAGCAACAATAAAAACTATACAACTATCAACTTTGAAGGTTCGGATAGGCTCAACTCTCTCCATGGAGAAGCTGTTAATGGTTTTGTCAATTTGGTAACGAAATTTGGTCTTTAGGTAGCCAAACAATCTACGAAGCTTATACTCATGAAATTTGACATAAAATAACAACAAAAAGTATATACCGACTAACCTTGATGATTCATAACTGCTCAACTCTCTCCATGTAGGAGCTTTTAATGATTTTGACCATTAGAGAATGAAAATTTGTTTTTTGTAAACCAAATAATATATGAAGCTTATACTTGTAAAATTAGACGTAAAATAACAATCAAATTATAGTATGACAACAAACTTTGGTGGTTCGAAATTGTCCAACTCTCTCTATATATAAACTTTTAACCGTTTTATCCAATTGAGAATAAAAGTTGGTCTTTTAGCAAAGAAACAATCGATGAAGCCTATATTTGTAAATTTTGATATAAAGCGAGAATAAAAAAATGTACATTGACCAACCTTGATGGTTTGGAATTGCTCAATTGTCTCCATGTATAAGCTTTTGCCCATTGGAGAATGATCTTTTGCAAATAAAACAATATACGGAGACTATACTCATAATATTAGACAGAAAATAACAATAAAAAATGTATACTGACCAACTTTAGTGCTTTGAAATTACTAAAGTCTCTCGATAGAGCAGCTTTTTACCCTATTGTATATAATTGGTAACCAAACCAACACTCACATCCGAACACTACCCTTTCCAACGTGGTAAAGTGCCCGAATGGTGAGGACACCGTAAACATTCTTCTAATCGGCGAAATCTCCACCGCTAGTGCGTTCGCTAACGAACTAGTAATAAATGATGAGGTAGCTCCAGAATCAAACAAGACTCTTGCCCAACAATTCGAAATCAAAAATGTACCTCCAATGAAGTTGGGATGCTCCTGTGCCTCATGATGTCCCATAGCAAAGACACGACCATCTGTCAGGGCATACTACTGCTGCTGAGACTGTCTACCTCCACCTCGCTCTCTCCCTCCCGATGGAACAGTGGAAGGAAGAGTAGGAGGTGGTACCCCCGGTATGCTCTGTTGTTGTGCTCTCTGGTTGCTCTCCGGACATTCACTCTTTCTGTGACCCAACTTGCCACACCCAAAGCACTTAAATCCAGAAGATCTGCACTCATTCTTCATGTGTCCCTCTTTCCCGCACTTGTAACACGTCACCTTGCCCCCTTGAAGCCTTGGACCTTTGCCTCGGTCCCCTCTCTAATGACGAAAATCAGTCCTCTGCTTCTTGTGGCTGCCACCACCACCACCACCACTACTCTCAGTCACTGGACGCTTCCTCTGAGCCTCATTCCGCTCACTCAACTCAAAGTCCAACGCCATCTCAACTGTATCATCATACGATACCACCCTAGTGGCCATCACCATCCTTCCAAGACTGGGTAGCAACCCATCTCGGTACCTTGCCGCCTTCTTTGCATCGGTGGGAGCAAATTCTCTCCCAAACCGATATAACTCCTCAAACTGCTCGGTGTACTGAGACACCGTCATCTCTGATGTCTACAACAAATCCAAAAATTTATTAGCCTTCTCAGTCTGCAGAGGTCTTGGCACAAACTTCTGCATGAACAACTGCTCAAAAGAGGTCCAAGTCAACTCATTCTGTCTCTGACCCATGGACATCCACCATTCATAGGCCACTCCACTCAGATAATAGAAAACAAACTTCACCCGTCGTTCATCGGGTATCTCTAACGTGTCCATCCTCATGCTCAACTGATTGAACCCCTTCTCCGCCCCCACACCCGTTCCATCTCCGAAAAAGGTTAGAGGAGAAGTCCTCCTCAGCTGATCCACCTCATACATACCCCTTCCAGCTCTCGGTGCTGTAGCCACCTCAGTAGTAGCCTCGGGTACCACTCCCTCAGTACGAGTGCCAGTTGCACCTATCGCCTGAGCCACTGCTTGTGCTATAGTCTGTGCCTGTGTCTGCACCATACTCATCATGAACCTAGCTATCCCTCCATCGTCACCGGTTGCCCCCCTGTGGTAACAGGAGCAACAGGTCCTGCAGGTGGTGCTTGCTGATCAGCACTCTCAGTCGGTAGTCCCTCAGGAACTATCTCCTTCTCTCTCAACTCCGGATCCATATTCGGAACCGAATCCTCAGTGCTAGGTGTGCCTCCAGTAACACGCTCCACCCCAACACTACGGCCTCTACCTCGGCCCCTACCAACTCCCCGTCAGCCTCTGCCACGAGGTACCTCAGTCCCACTCTCGGACCTGGTAGTTCTACGGGTATTCATCTGCATGGCAAACAGACAATACCATTTACACACAACTCAACAGAGGATTTATTAGGGAGTAGAAAACATACCGGATCAGCAGCGGTTGTGACATGGCCTGGATTACACTATTCATTCATCTCGGACCCATCCCCGATCCTACATATGAACAAACAAACCTTGCTTTGATACCAAATTGTGACGCCCCGATCCGGGCACTCCACGGGTGCCCTCCGGCACCGTCCTAGGCCACTAGTGCGATCATCCGGCGAACCAGAAATCCGGCGGCATCTCCCCGTATATCGGAGAGTCCCCGCCTGCATCAGAAAACACGCAGCAATATATATACAAACCATCACACTAGCAACCTAGCCAGGCCTCAGGGCTCAATCACATGCAATCCTGATCCTAGGGGCCTCAGGGCATGCACAACCAGCATGCACAAACTGATAGTAATAATCAAATCAACCAATTCACAATATCATATAACCAATAAAACAACTCCGCATACATCATGCATGCACCCTCTGGTGCCAAATGGTTATAAGAATATCATGAATAACATCAATACATCATATACAAAATACGTGCTTAGAGTATCTCTCTAGCACCCACATCCTACCCAGAGCCATCCATGTCACATCCCGCTCTCACTGATCCGCTCCACTAGTACCTGTACCTGTACCAGTATCACCTGTGGGGAGGAATGAAAGTAGAGGGTGAGCAAGAAGCTCAGTAGGGTTTAGAGTATGTAGAGTAGAATGGCTGAATCCAAAACAGTAGGTTATGCAACAATATGAAAACTACCACATGCACGTATACTCAACAATCACATAAAACATCAATCCGGGCAATCCCCTCATGAGCAAACCTCATCGATACCATGGCTCGTTTCATGTAATATCGAACGTGAGCGAACTCACCAAATCAACTCATCAATATCATGGTCGCTAACCATGACTATTGAATAGGAGCAAGCTCCCCAACAACCAACACTCTTGGATTACCCGGTTGTGTGATCCTATTACGCCCGCACCACTCCAGGCAAGGTCCCTCATGAACCATACCTCTAGTGCGTTATCCTACTTGGAGTTCACTTGACTCCGTGGTAACTCTCTTCACCTCGTCATCCCTCCAAGTAGCTTTCAGAAAGCCTAAGGAGTCCCAAGTCCATACCCGGTCCCCAATGCAAATCTAATGCATTAATGCCATGACATGCCGAAAAGATATATATATGAACAACCTACATATATATATACATAACTACCATGATGCATGAACGGAAAATCATATCGTGCCCATAGGTGATGGAACACATATATTCGGGTCATGCAATCAACCAACACTAATTCATAGAACGCTCGTTTCCCCTTAGAAGCAATTAAGGTGGAAACACAAATAGAACGACCAATGAGAAATCGAAAAGCTCTTTAAAATATCGAAACGAATGATAGAAAACATGGTTGGAAATCCCCTACCTCGTGTTGAGTAATTTACCACAAATCCTTAAATTCCGTTCCTAGGGTTTCATTTTGCCCAAACCTACAATGTGGCAAAACCGAACCCTTATACGCATCCATAAACAACCAACAACTCTTATAAACATGAATTAAATCCATAAATTAGAAATTACTCACCTTCTCTCTCTAGAAATTTCTCCAAAATCCTCCAAACTCAACCCAAGCTCGACTCTACTCCAAATCACAAATCAATCTACATATACATCCAAAATCAACTTAGGATTAACATATCTAAACCATAGGAATCAACTCTAAAAGAAACTAACAAGATCTACTCAAAACCCTAAAAATGGAAAAATGAAGAAACTTACCTCCAAGGCTTGAATCTTCCTTGAATCCTTCCCAAAACTCCAAACCCAAGCTCCAATCTCCAATAATCACCTCAAATGATATTCTCTCTCTCTAGAATCGTCTCTCTCTCTCTAGAACTGAAATGAAACCAGAAAAATGTCTAAAATTCTCGCTGGAAAGTATTTGAAAAACGCGGGCTGCGCCTAGGCGCTACCCTGGGCGCCTAGGCGCCCTAGCCTTAACAAAATTTCCTTCAGGCGCTGCACTGGGCGGAATCCTGGGCGTGCAGGATTTTCCCGCCCAGGCGGCCGCCTTGGCGCCCCTGAGCCTAGTCCACATCCGCCCACCCACTGGACTGGGCGCTGCACCTAGGCGCGTTGGGCTGCGCCCAGTCCAGTGCCTCCTCGTCTGGACCTCGACCATGCACGCTCTCCCGCTGGATTAGGCGCCCCTGGGCGCACCATTGCACACGCCTAGGCGCACACCGCCTAGGCGTGCTGCTCGGGCGCCTAGGCGCTCCAGCTTCTTCTGGTGCTCTTTCTTTCCAGCTACTCACTGGACTAGGCGCCCTCTGGTGCGCCTAGTCCAGTTTTCCCCATTTGTTCCAACATCAAAAATTCCACAAAATTTTGGGTCGGGGTTTCACATACACTAACTCAACACATAATGGCACAATTCTTCAAAGAATAAATCACTTAAACACAAGCCACACAGAGTACCATAAAGCATCATAGATCAACAAACTCCAATAGTTTTATATTCTTGTATTTTACACAAAATAAACACAACTACAACCATATAATCAATATAGAGTGCAAGAAATACCCTTCTGAGATCTACCCGCAAAATTGTGCACTACCCTCCAATTAATCAATGTAATGAAACCTCCAATGATTTCATACAAACAAATCAAAAAAGAGAGTACAAGAGAGTCAATTTTAGAAATCCAATCAATCAACTAGTAGAGAAAAATCAAGTATGCTTTCAATAAGCAAAGCACAGGAATATTCATATATGCGAGAACTTTGAATCAGGTCATAAAATACATGAAGTTCAATTAAAAAATTTGGCAAACAAATCAATGCAAGATTGAAGCATACCTTTCAACAACATAAGCAACAGAGCATTCAACCATATGGAAATACAAAAAATGGGGACTGGGAATTGGATCAGGTCTAAAGAGAAACTTGAATTGTCAAAACAGTGGCTCTCCGATTCCGAGTATCTATTTTTGCTGCTCTTAGGATGATGATGGGTAGGCCGGGCTATATCACAGAGAAGGGTTTTGATTGTCGGCTCTCCCAAAATCTCTCCCCTTAATCAACACCAACGGGTATATGCGAATGATGCAAATTTAGTGAGATGGATTCAATTGGGGGAAGAGATTAAAGAGGCAGCATTGGTTTTGGGTATGGCAATCGTGACTCGGGGCTCTTTGACAGAACTTTGATAAGAGCTAAGAATTTCAAAAACATGAATATCGGCAAGCTTAGAGAAGAAGTATGCTTGGGGTCGAAATGATATGATTGGGTAGTTCAGTGAAGAAATCAATTCAACGGTTTAGTGGAAATTCAAAAACAGAAGGGAACTTTTGGTGGTCCCCCAGGATTCCCCCAAGAAAATCAGACGAGAGGAAAAAAATCCAATTGCCCCCCCCCCCCCAGAAGCATCGAACGCCATACCCTTTTATACTACCAAAACCGAAACAAAAATTCCCCAAAATCAACCTGTGCGGCTCTTAACGTCAACCTAACTCCCTTTCGTTTGAATTTCAGTACCCTCTCTCTTCTTTTTCAAACCTCTAGCATCCTCTTTTTCTTCTTCCCGTTTTCTTCCCGTTGGTTCTCCCTCTCTCTCCTCCGTCTCTTCTGCATATAGATCCTATCATTTCTTCCTTCTTCATTAGGTCATTAGGGCTATTTGGGCCGAGCCGGCCCATTGTGACAGACGGGCCTTAGATTTAGTTTTGGATAGTTGTTTAGGTAATGGGCTGGTTGTAAAGATGTTACAAACGAGCTTACTTTATTGGATCAGTTCTTTGGGGCTTCTGGCTTATTGGGCTAAGCTTAAATTGAGATGGTGTTTTAGTCTCAGTTGGATCGGGTCTCACCATTTCTTTGGGCTCAAATTACTCACTTATTGGACATAAAAATAAGAAACAAAACAAATGAGTTGTGTTCGGGCTTTTTATTCACCTGGACTAAGGTTTTAATGAGCTCATCTTGGGCTCGTAAATGATGTAAATTGTTAATTTTTAAGTTTGAAATTTTGTGGGCTTTTAGACTTTGACAAAAATTGGGGTACAACACCTATCAACTTTGATGGTATGGAATTGGTCAAGTCTCTTCATGGAGGAGTTTTTAACGGTTTTGTCCATTTGGGAATGAAAGTTGGTCTTTTGTCATCGAAATAATCTACGGCTCCTATACTCATAAAATTTGACATAAAATAACAATAAAAAGTGTACACCGACCAACCTTGATGGTTTGGAATTGGTCAACTCTCTCCATGTAGGAGATTTTGATGATTTTGCCCATTAGAGGATGACAGTTGGTCTTTTGTAAACCAAACAATATACGGAGCTTATACTTGTAAGATTAGACATAAAATAACAATAAAAATATTATGAAAATAAACTTTGACGGTTCAAAATTGTCCAACTCTCTCCATATATAAACTTTTAACCATTTTGTCCAATTGAGAATGAAAGTTCGTCTTTTGGAAACGAAACAATCTACAAAACATATACCGATAAATTTTGATATAAAGCAAGAATAAAAAGTGTACACCGACCAACCTTGATGGTTCGGAATTGCTCAACTATCTCCATGTATGAGCTTTTGCCCATTGGAGAATGATCTATTGGAAACGAAACAATATACGGAAACAATACTCGTAATATAAGACATAAAATATCAATAAAAATAGTACGCCAGCTAACTTTGATGGTTCCAAATATCCCAACTCTCTCCATACATAAACTTTGAACGGTGTTATGTAATTTATAACAAAAGTTGGTCTTTTAATAATCAAATAATCTACGAAGCGTATACTAGTAAATTTGGACATAAAGTAACAATAAAAAATGTACACCTATCACATTTGATGGTTCGGATATACTCAACTCTCTCCATAGTGGAGCTTGTAACGGTTTAGTCCATTTGGAAATGAAGGTTGGTTATTTGTCAACGAAATAGTATATGAAGCCTATAATCGTAAAATTTGATAAGTGCACACCAATTAGATTTGATAGTTCAAAATTTCTCAACTCTCTCCAAGGAGGATATTTTAACAGTTTAGACCTTTTGGGAATGAAAGTTTTTATTTTGGCAACGAAACAATCTACGGAGTCTATACTAGTAAAATTTGACATAAAATTACAATGAAAAGCATACACCGACAAACCTATATAGTTTAGAATTTCCCAACTCTCTCCGTAGAAGAGCTTTTATTGATTTTGTCCAATTGAGAACAAAGTTGGTCTTTTGGCAAAGAAACAGTCTATGAAGAGTATACTAGTCAATTTTGATATAAAGCAACAATAAAAAGTGTACACCTGTCAACTTTTGTGGTTCAGATATGCTCAACTCTCTCCATGAAGGAGTTTTTAACGATTTTGTCTATTTAGGAACAAAAGTTGGTCTTTTATAAATGAAACAATCTACAGGGCCTATACTCGTAAAATTTGACATAAAATAAGAATAAAGTGCACACCAATCGTATTTGATAGTTCAAAATTGGTCAACTCTCTCCTAGGATGATCTTTTAACGGTTTTAACCATATAGGAACAAAAGTGTCTTTTGGCAATGAAACAATCTACAAAGACTATACTATTAAAATTTGACATAAAGTAACAATAAAATGTATACACTGACCAACCTATATGGTTTGGAATTCCCCAACTCTATTCGTAGAGGAGCTTTTAACGATTTTGTCCAATTGAGAACGAAAGTTGGTCTTTTGGTAACGAAACAATCTATGAAGCGTATATTAGTAAATTTTGACATAAAGAAACAATAAAAAGTATACATCTATCAACTTTTATGGTTCGGATATGCTCAACTCTTTCCATGGAGGAGCTTTTAACGGTTTTGTCCATTTGGGAATGAAAGTTGGTCTTTTGGCAATTAAACAATGTAGGAGCCTATAATAGTGAAATTTGACATAAAATAACAATAAAAAGTGTACACACGACCAGCTTGTAAAATATTTTCCTTTCTTCAATCGGTTTGCTTCTCCTTTTTTATTTCTTAAAATGCACGGAATTTATTGAGAGAAAAAAAATATTTTACTACAAAACCATCTCCATGAATCATATTCATATTAAACATCAAGTCTCCTATTCTGTTTTGACTTCCTATACCTAATAGGATTCAAAAAGAAAAACAAAACAACTAATTGCTTTTGTAATTCGGTGCCTATATGAGGCATAAATGGGCCGGCTATGCTTTGCTTAGCACAGCATGGTTTAGACCTATCTTGATCCAAAATAGAACACTCCAATCTTATTGGACTTCTAGGTTTTCTTTTCGCCCAATCCGTCAAGAATTCAAGGCTCAAATATTATTTTGCTCCTTGGTCCATTATTGACTTTAATTTTGATTATGTAAAATATTTATTTTACAATCTAAATCAAAAATTCTGAGACTTATTATTTTTCATAAATACACATACAAGAATTCTGTATATCTTAACAAAAATAATTGTATCTTAGGGTTATCTTAAAAAAACCGAAACCCAATAAAATTATATCTATTTGTTATACAAATTCTATTTTTATAACTTTTCTAATAACTGTTGTGATATGGTGGATTTTGCCGATCTTCCTTAAATAGGACAACAGATTATTTAGGGCTACCAAGGGGACTCCACAAGACATACATATTTTGGCTCCGAAAATATTATTTTTTACTGTCAAACCCTATGACTAGGAATAATATATCAATCCAATGTTCACATGACACTACCAGAACTTTGGATGCACTCCCCAATATGTACAATTCTTACATCAAGGCTTTTCCATAATTAGAAACCTATCCCTGACTTGTAGGAAATGTATTTGCATATTCTCCATGCAACACCCGGTACATCAGAGTGAGTTTATTCGTACTATTGAACACTCCAAAATTCATATTTTCTCTAAGCTCTAGATTCCTTTGTATCTATCCTCTAAGTGTATTAAAATTGACCCGTCGATCAATTTAATTCACAACGCTTGATTTGTTAGAATCACTATGCATAGTTTCTATATAGATTAATTTGAACCTCTCAGATGGGCGCTTACACTTCCATAGCAGAAAGTACATGAATGACTATTATAATAACCCGAACCCAAATTTTTAAAAAAAAATAAATAAAATATATAATAATTTTTCAAATTTGATATTTTTAAAAATATTACATATTTTTAAAAAAATATTGGCTCAAGAATTACCTGAATCGGAGTTGAATTGAAGTTGTTACGTATTTTGGAAGTTTAAATAATTATTAAAAGATGAGGGGCAAAATGGTAAATTTACAGGAAAAATCTGGGATTAACCCAGATTCTCCTTCTTCTTCCTCACAGAACATGTGTGAGAGAGGGAGGTGAGGTGGTTGAATTGGATTTTTCATATTTGTGGTCCGATCGGAGCAAGTAAGGTGTCAAATCGAAGCTCATGGTGAGAGGAGCAAAACCCAAGTGGAATCACCGCTATCGGACCACCGTAGACAGCGGAATCAGGCGGCAAAATTTCGGTTTTTCAAGATTTCAAAGCTCGATCCCGGTCGATTCAGTAGGAATTTTGGAACGGACAGGTACCATTAGATTTATGTTGTTGTAGGCTTTATTCTGATGTAGGGGTGACCGGAAAAAGTCGTCGGAAAAGTGGATTCCGGCGACGGTCCGGCAGAGTTGACTCGGGTTTGACCGAGTTGACCCGTTGACTCGGGTTTGACCCGGTTTGACTGTTGACTATTTGACCCGGCTTGACTGTTTGACCGTTGACTTTTATTATGGTTGACAGTTGACTTTTCCGTATTTTGATATTATTGGGTATACGTATTCGTATTTGGTGCAGGAGATTGATTTAGGAGTTTTGTGTTGGATTCGGATAGCTGAAGAGGTATAACAGAGTTGAGTTAGTCAGCATTCCAGGTAGGGATTCTGCCCTATATCTTATTTGGGGTTCCGAGGGTTCCGTATTCGAGGGACTCCTACTTGTCTATCTGTATGAAATTCCCGGAGGTTGGGAATTTCTCTCTTTATACTCTTATTCGATTTATTTCCGCAATTGCACTATATTACTATTTCAGGCTATTATTGATTGTGTTTGCACGACTGGTTGCACTCTTGTGCGCCACGTCTCCCGTGGGGCTCACACTCAGTGGTGGGGCCCACATCTTGTTTGTGGTTGTTTTTGGTGAAAGTCCAGATAGGACTATACTCCGGTGATTTTCTGTGATGATGCTACGAGATTATTGATGGATGATTTGTAGTGTGTGGGACCCACATTGGGCGACCCAGCCTACTGGATGATTTGTTGATGGTTCTGATCGGGTACGTACATGGAGACCGGATTGAGGTGAGGTACATCCTAGGGGACGCTCTTCGATGTAGGCGACGCTATCGAGTACCTGATGTAGGCTCGATTCTCATCCAATCTAGGGAGTACCTAGACTGGGAGACACCTTGCGGTGATCAGGGTGGGTCCAGGGGAGGATTTTCTGGTGTTATGTGGATTTGAGTTGATATGGATTTGAGTTGGATTATCATTGAGTACTGATTTGAGAGTTGTACTTGAGGATGGTAGTGGTGGAGCCTACTCGGTATCTACCCTACGGATTGACTAATTGTGATGAGGTGTATGATACATTGATTTTCTCAGAGATTTTATACCCTATCAGGGTATTACTTATGGTATTCCTTTATGTATTTTATATCACAGGTTTTCTTACTTTATCTCTGATTTACTAGAGTTCGGTGGTACGGGAGTGTATCACTATTTGAGTTCCTGTTCATTTCCATTATCATATCTCGATTGTATATTCTGTTTACTCTGATATCGATGTTGTTTCCATATCCCTACTGATCTTTGTGGCTCATCCCTTTCATTCACATGTTTTTCAGGTGAGATAGCTGGAGTGGATGATCAGCGCAGGGATGCGTGAGATGTGATGTGTGGCTGCTGGGTGGATATTTGTGTCTTTGTATTTACATTTGGTTTCTACGATTTTCTTGGATTTTCCGCTGTAGACTCCTGTTTGCATATTGACGGTATTTGGGATTGCTATTATTATAGTTAGCTTGTTGATTTATAGTGTTTTGGATAGCTTGGGTTTAAATCCGGTTTGGGGAACGGAGGAGTTCCCTGCCGGTCACTCTTCTGGGTTTCATGGGTGCTCATTCGCACCTATCTAGGAGGGGGCGTGGCAGTTTGGTATCGGAGCGAGGTTATTTAGTTTTGGAGTGGGTATTCGGTTTATTTTGTTTTTCCACAGCTACACATCACGCGCTTCCCTGCTGATCTGGTGAGTTATTCTTTCTTTTACGTTTGGGGTATTTGATTTACGTAGTTATACGTTTACGTTTCAGATATGGTAGACACACATAGTACACGCGTTCGGGGTAGGCGTGTTACCCGTGGACGTGGGCGGGATGGAGGTGAGCTTGCGGATACCGTTGACGAGGTCGAGTTACCGATACCTGAGGAGGTTCCGGTTATTAGAGGTCGAGGGCACGGTTGAGGTAGAGCACATGGTCGTGGACGGGGTCGCGACCATGCTGTTCAGGATCAGGTAGTGGAGCAGGAGCAGGTACCGACTCAGGCAGCACCCGTAGGTGTGGAGGGTGCGATAGGTACTTTACAGCTGCAATATAAAGACATAATGAGCATGATACAGACCATAGGTCAGGCAGTAGCTGCTTTAGCTTCACAGATTACACCGCAGCCTATTACCGGCACTCAGGGACAGACAGTTCCAGCAGTTACACCAGAGTTAGTCGGTGCACCTGTTCAGCTACCGCTGGTTATTCAGTCAGGAGCAGGTCAGATAGTTCCAGCGCAGACAGCACCACTAGCAGTTGACTCTTCCATCACTGAGTTAGCTCAGTTGAGGAAGACGAGACCTCCAGTGTATCGAGGAGTGATAGATCCTAAGGCAGCTGAGGACTGGTTGCGACAGTTGAGGAGACAGATGGTGACACTCAGGATACCTCTTGAGAGGAGAGCTCTATTGGCTTTAGCATTTTTAGAGGATGATACTTATGTCTGGTGGGAGAGTATGACTATTGGTAGGGAGAGTATGGAGATGCCATGGACGGAGTTTGAGACTCTGTTTCTCGCACAGTATGTTCCCCAGGCCATTCGTGTTGCGAAGGCCAAGGAGTTTCTGGAGCTAATTCAGAGTAGAGATATGACGGTGCCATAGTATCAGGCACGATTTGAGGAGCTTGGTCAGTATGGAGAGGAGTACGTTGCCACTGAGGAGGAGAAGATACTGAGATTTTTGCGCAGGCTAAAACCCCACATTTAAGAGCGTTTAGCAGGGATGATGGTTCGTACTTACCGGGAGTGCATTGACAGGGCACTTGATATATAGAGGAGCATGGTTGATTCGCAGGATTATTGGGAGCTTCATAAGAGGAAGTACGGAGATACTTCTTCTGCCTCAGGGAGCAGTAGTACATAGAGGACTGAGGGTCAGAGACAGAGACCCAGACAGGATCAAGTGCAGAGATTTCAAGATAGGAGGCAGGATCGTCCGAGTCAGCAGTAGAGTTCTCAGAGACAGGGACCGCAGGGTCCACAGCAGGGACATCAGGGTCCACAACAGGGACAGGGGTCCATATCAGGATTGTATTGTTATGCGTGTGGTCATACTGGACAAATGAGATCAGACTGTCCCAGGGCGGATGACCCATTATGTTTCTATTGTGGATTACCAGGACATGTCCGGAGGGATTGCCCAAGGAGACGTGCAGCACCATCAGGTAGAGGGCAGGGAACCCCAGCACTACAAGTACCAGCACCTAGAGCTCCAGCAGGCAGAGGGGCCAGACCTCCAAGACCACCAGTGAGACAGCAACAGCAGCAGCAGAGGCAGGGCCAGAGAGCTAGAGTTTATGCGGTTGCACCCGAGCCAGCACCAGATCGTGATTTCATTGGAGGTAGTGTTTCACTTTTCAGTTCTTGGGCTCGTGTTTTATTTGATACTGGTGCCACACATTCGTTTATTTCTACCTTATTCGTTGAGGCGTTGGGATTAGAGATTTCGGATTTGGATAGGAGATTGGTAGTGGATTCTTTGTTGGGGTCAGGTACCATGGTGAGGAGCATTTGTAGGGGTTGTATTTTTTGATTTGCTTATCACGAGTTTCGAGCAGATTTATATGTTATGGATTTCACTGACTATGATGTGATACTTGGATTGGACTGGTTGACTGACTATGATGCTGTGATAGATTGTACAGAGCGTAGGGTCACGCTGACATCACCATCTAGGCAAGTTAGTTTTTGTGGGTCGCGGGTTGTTACATGTTCACACTTTCTTGACAACTGACGATATACCGACTTTCTAGTGGCGAGCTTGACTTCTACATCGGAGATTGAGGCTAGTACGGCTGTGCCAGTGGTAGAGGAGTATTTGGATGTATTTCCTGATGAGTTACCAGGATTATCACCACAGCGAGAGATTGATTTTGTGATTGAGTTATATCCGGGTACAGACCCGATTTCTATTCCACCGTATAGGATGGCTCCAGCAGAGTTGAGGGAGTTGGATAGGTAGTTCCGGGAGTTGCAGGGTCTAGGATTTATCAGACCCAGTACTTCACCATGGGGTGCTCCAGTCCTCTTCGTGAAGAAGAAGGACGGATCGATGAGGATGTGTGTGGACTACAGGAAGTTGAATAGGGTGACTGTGAAGAATAAGTACCCGTTATCGAGGATAAATGATTTGTTTGATCAATTGAGGGGTAGTCACTGTTACTCCAAGATTGATCTCAGGTCAGGTTATCACCAGTTGTGGATTCGGGTGGAGGACATATCGAAGACGGCATTCGTACTCGATATGGTCATTATGAGTTTCTGGTCATGCCGTTTGGGCTAACCAATGCCCCAGCAGCTTTTATGGATTTGATGCATAGAGTGTTCAGACAGTATCTTGACCAGTTTATGATAGTCTTCATCGATGATATATTGGTGTATTCGACCATAGAGGAGGAGCATAGGGGGCATTTGGAGATTGTATTGCAGGCACTCAGAGAGCATCAACTGTATGCCAAGCTGAGTAAGTGCGAGTTTTCGGCGACTCAGGTGAGATCTTAGGGCATGTGATATCCAGAGATGGAGTGGCAGTGGATCCTGCCAAGGTGGAGGCTGTGTTGGATTGGAGGACTCCGAGGACAGTAGGAGAGCTTCATAGTTTCCTGGGATTAGCAGGTTACTACAGGAGGTTTATAGAGGGATTTTCACGGATTTCTGCACCGATGACTGAGTTGACGCGGAAGGGTGTTCCTTTCGTGTGGACTGATAGATGTGAGCAGGCTTTTCGGGAGCTGAAGACCCGACTCACCTCACCTCCAGTCCTGACCATTCCGGATAGTGGTATTGGTTACCATGTATATTGTGATGTTTATTGGGCCATTTGAGATCTTGGAGAGAGTAGGGAGTTTGGCTTATAGGTTGGCATTGCCACCACAGTTGTCCGGAGTTCATGGTGTGTTTCATGTTTCTATGTTACGGAGGTATCATCGGGATCCCTCCCATATTATTGATTGGTCGACTCTGGAGATTGGAGAGGATGCTACCTATGAGGTACGTTCGGTTCGGATTTCGGATAGCCAGATACGGAGATTGCGTTCGAAGACCATACCCTTGGTTAAGGTGTTATGGCAGCATTATGGAGTTCAGGAGGCTACTTGGGAGGTGGAGTCGGATATGCGGGAGCGCTATCCGGATTTCTTTACGACATAGGTATTCTTTTGATTTATACTAATTAATTTACAATTGGTCCCTTAATAATTACGCTTTATATAATTTCGAGGACGAAATTGTTTTCTAAGGGGGGGAAGATGTAATATCTTGAACCCAAATTTAAAAAAAAAATAAATAAAATATATAATAATTTTTCAAATTTGATATTTTTAACAAATATTACATATTTTTAAAAAAATATTGGCGCAAGAATTACCTGAATCGGAGTTGAATTGGAGTTGTTACGAATTTTGGAAGTTTAAATAATTATTAAAAGACGAGGGGCAAAATGGTAAATTTACAGGAAAAATTTGGGATTAACCCAGATTCTCCTTCTTCTTCCTCACAGAACACGCGTGAGAGATGGAGGTGAGGTGGTTGAATTGGATTTTTCGTATTTGTGGTCCGATCGGAGCAAGTAAGGTGTCAAATCGAAGCTCATGGTGAGAGGAGCAAAACCCAAGTGGAATCACCGCTATCGGACCACCGTAGACGGCGGAATCAGGCGGCGAAGTTTTGGCTTTTCAAGATTTCAAAGCTCGATCCCGGTCGATTCAGTAGGAATTTTGGAACGAGACAGGTACCATTAGATTTCTGTTGTTGTAGGCTTTATTCCGGCGATGGTCCGGCCGAGTTGACTTGGGTTTGACCCGTTTTGATTGGATTGACCCGGTTTGACTGTTGACTATTTGACCCGTTTTGACTATTTGTCCGCAATTGCACTATATTACTATTTCAGGCTATTATTGATTGTGTTTGCATGACTGGTTGCACTCTTGTGCGCCACGTCTCCCGTGGGGCCCACACTCAGTGGTGTGGGCCCACATCTTGTTTGTGGTTGTTTTTGGTGAGAGTCCAGATAGGACTATACTCTGGTGATTTTCTGTGATGATGCTACGAGATTATTGATGGATGATTTGTATTTTGTGGGACCAACATTGGGCGACCCAGCCTACTGGATGATTTGTTGATGGTTCTGATCGGGTACGTACCTGGAGACCGGATTGAGGTGGGGTACATCCTAGGGGACGCTCTTCGATGTAGGCGACGCTATCGAGTACCTGATGTAGGCTCGATCCTCATCCAATCTGGGGAGTACCTAGACTGGGAGACACCTTGCGGGGATCAGCGTGGGTCCAGGGGAGGATTTTATGGTGTTATGTGGATTTGAGTTGGATTATGATTGAGTACTGATTTGAGAGTTGTAATTGAGGATGGTAGTGGTGGAGCCTACTCGGTATCTACCCTACGGATTGGCTGATTGTGATGAGGTGTATGATACATTGATTTTCTCAGAGATTTTATACCCTATCAGGGTATCACTTATGGTATTCCTTTATGTATTTTATATATCACAGGTTTTTTTACTTGATCTCTAATTTACTGGAGTTCGGTGGTACGGGAGTGTATCACTATTTGAGTTCCTGTTCATTTCCATTATCATATCTCGATTGTATATTCTGTGTACTCTGATATCGATGTTGTTTCCATATCCCTACTGAGCTTTATGGCTCATCCCTTTCATTCACATGTTTTTCAGGTGAGATAGCCGGTGTGGATGATCAGCGCAGGGATGCGTGAGATGTGATGTGTGGCTGTTGGGTGGATATTTGTGTCTTTGTATTTACATTCGGTTTCTACGATTTTCATGGATTTTTCGCTGTAGACTCCTGTTTGCATATTGACGGTATTTGAGATTGCTATTATTATAGTTAGCTTGTTGATTTATAGTGTTTTGGATAGCTTGGGTTTAAATTCGGTTTGGGGAACGGAGGAGTTCCCTGCCGGTCACGCTTCTGGGTTTCATGGGTGCTCATCCGCACCTATCTGGGAGGGGGGGCATGACAACTATATTGTAGGTTTGCGCTCATACCCTAGTAGTGTATATCCAACTCATCAAGATTATTGACAATAGTGTGTGTCTCATTTATTGATGAATCAAAATTCACACACTATAGGTATAAACGTATTGACCTACTCAAGTTTACTCAAGCTTGAGATATACCGTACTCCCACAGCTATAGGTTGAACAAATCTTTGATAGTACTTTTGTGGTTGTTCATTCATATGTAAGTCCGTCGATGTACATGTCCATATATAAACCAATCTGAGAATCCTCTCAAATGGTCAAGACAAAGCATTCCCCTAATTGAAGATGTTCATGCACTATAATCTATATCAACAAAATGCCAAACTTTGTCAATCTGGTTGTGACTAATGATTTAGGATGCAATAATGAATATTATGTCAATCTATACTCACACTTAAAGTGTATATAAGTATCCAAGATTCACATGTCTAACATCCTTAGACCTTGACAGAACATTCACATATAAATAAAATATTTAAAATAAAATATTTAAAACACAAATATAATCAGAAAATGTTTATTCTTGAATTTCAGAATTGTCCTTACATGGTATGTTTTTTAGGACATTATCCCAACAAACTCCCACTTGGACTAAAGAATATACTACTAGAGTATCCTAACACCCATCCCCTAACATGAGTTGTAAAGCTCTCTCTCCTGTAAGGGCCTTTGTGAATGGATCTGCCAAATTGTGCAATAAATCTATCTTTAGTATCTTCACTTCCTTTTGTTGCACGAACTCCCCTATCAATTGGAACTTGCGTTCATTGTGTTTCCCTTTTCTGTGATAGAGAGGTTCCTTACTCTGAGTTATGACACCCAAATTGTTGCAATATAAGGTCATAGGTCTCTCAATATTAGAAACTACCTCCAATTCCAAAAGGAATTTCCTTAACCATATAGTCTCTTTTGCGGCATCCGAAGCTGCCATATATTTGGCTTCCATGGTGAAGTCTGCGATGCAAGTTTACTTCACACTCCTCTAACTTATGGCTCCACCACCAAGGTTATACACATAACCAAACGTGGATCTCCTAGAGTCCTTGTCAGCCTGGAAGTCTTAATCACTATAGCCCACTAGAATGATCTCATCAGTACGGTAAACAAGCGTATAATCTTTTGTTCTCCGAAGATACTTGAATATATGTTTTACCGCTGTCCAATGATACATTCCTGGATTAGATTGATATCTACTAACCAATCCTACTACATAGAAAATATATGGTCTAGTGCATAGCATGGCATACGTGAGACTACCAACTGCCGAAGCATATGGTACCTTATTCATTTGTTGTCTTTCCTCTTATGTCTTAGGACAGTCGTCATCAATAAACCTTTCTTGGAGTCATGCATTGCATACTTGACCAATATCTTTTCTATCTAAGTAGATTGAGATAAAGCTAAAGTTCTTGATCAATGATCTCTCGTTAGCTTGATGGATAGAACATAGATCACTTCTCCTAAGTCATTCATGGTAAACTGATTAGATAACCAAATTTTAACTGATGACAATGTTGCTACATCATTTCCAATAAGCAATATGTCATCCGGGTAGAGAATCAATAACACAATATTCTTACCATCCAATCTCTTGTATACGCACGGTTCATCAGGATTCTGATCAAATCCAAAGGATTTAATCGCCTCATCAAAATGTATGTTCCAAGATCTAGATACTTGCTTAAGTTCATAAATAGACCTCTTAAACTTGCAAACCATATTTTCTTGGCTCTTAGCAACAAATCCTTTGGGTTGCATCATATAGATACACTCGTCAAGATTGCCATTGAGGAAAACAGCCTTGACATCCATCTGCCATATCTCAAACTCGAAGTGAGCTAATAGAGCGAGACGTATTCTGATGGACTTAAGCATGGCCACTGGTGTGAAAGTCTCCTCATAGTCAATACCCTACTTTTGGGTATAACCTTTTGCCACAAACCTTGCTTTAAAGGTTTGAACCTTTCCATCTACTCCTCTCTTTCTCTTGTATACCCACTTACACCCAATGGGTTTTAGTGTAGCAGGTATATCTACAAGATCCCAAACATCATTGGAGTGCATGGACTCCAACTCGGATTCTATTACTTTTTGCCAATGGTCTGCATCCACATCAGTAACTGCTTCTTCGTATGTTGTGGGATCCGAATGAAGTTCATCAGAAACTGCCATAAATGACTCTCCAAAGAGCATGTATCTGTCGGGTAGTCGTGAAACGCTCCCACTAGGTTGAAGTTCCGGTGTTGCATCTAAAATTGGTTCAGTAATTTGTTCATCATCATCTACTTTTGTTGGACTGGATTGTGAATCATTAGATTCTTGTTCATGCAAAACCACCTTTCTTGGTTCACCACTATTTATACATTCCTCTTCTAAGAATCTAGCACTTGTACTAACAAATACTTTCTGACTCCTGGGACTGTAGAATTAGCAACCATGAGTCCCTTTTGCTAAACCTACCCAATAGCATAACATAGATCTAGGCCCAAACTTGTTTGTCTTATTTAGTAACGAAAGTTGGTCTTTTGGAAATGAAACAAACTACAGAGACTATTGATAACTCTATTAGTTATAGAGTTATTAATGCTACTTTTGTTCTATATGAGTTAGTTCGAGAATGTTTTTAGTCATTTTAAGCACAAACGGAGGTTTAGTAGGTCATATTTCATTTTAATGAGTATTTTAATTATTTCGTGTTTTGAGTAATAAGTTTGAGTCATTTATGACTTGTGGGTATGTTTGTTTCGTTTGAATAAGCCATCATGAGAATTTTAGAAGAAAGAATGTCTTCTTCTTTACAAAAATGAGTTTTTGGGTTTTGCATAGCCACTTTGCATTTTAATGTGTGGTTCGAGGTTTCAACCCTTAAACACGGTTAGATATCCCACTTATGAGTTGTTTGAATGATTTTCATAGGTTTTGGATGAACCGAGACTGATTCGGGAATGAAAAGCGGAAATTGGAAGTGCTGTCAAAGTGTTATAAAACTCCGATTCCATTGATTCTTTCCGAGTTGAAACTAGAAATCTCAACCTCCACGTGGATATCAAGTTTGTTAATTTTGGACGACAGATAAAGAAGTTGGGAGTGTAAAACGTTAGCTGCAGCAGAGGTTCAAGTCCATTTTTAGTGTCCTTCACATTTATCCTTCTAACTTTCACTCCACTGCCCATAAAAATATTATTTTAGATGCGTTGGAAATCTAAGAGGAAGGGTTAAAACTATTATGTTTTACATTTTCTCAAATTTGGGCGTTAGAATACTGTAAAATGGTCATCTTTACAGACCATAAAAGCTGGATGGATTATGCAGCAGCAGTAGAAGGGTATTTTTGGAATTTTAACTTCATCAAAGAGGGTATTTTAGAAAAATTAAAAAGTGGAAAGAAGGAGGTCTCTTAGTGGATAATATTAGGGCAAAAAACGTGCATAAGAGGAGACACAAAAACAGGACGCAGCAACACACACAGAGGAGGGAGAAAAATAGTTGGAACAAAGAAGAAGACAATTGAGAGATTTGGTTCTCTCTTACATTCATAGATGGGTTGTAATTCTTTTCTTTGCTTTGGTTCTATGTTTGATGTCATGAACTAATTCTTCTTACTAGAGCTTTGATGTAGCCTAGTGGTTCTTGATTGAATTCAAAGTTTTAATAAATTCTTGGCTTTTATTCATTGTCATGTGTTCAAGATGGTTCTTAATGCTTTTAAACATATGGCCAATGTTTGATTGATTTATTTATGATTGTTTTGTTTGAAAGGAAGAACATGATATTGATTGTATCTTGAATGCCTTAAAGTGATTGGATGCCAGAAATGGATTCATAATTTATGCAGTATTGTTATGGTTCTCCATTGATTTTAATGTGCTTCTCATTTCTTTAATCATGCTTGAAAGAGATGATTGTTGATTAGGAGTAGTTTCGATATAGCCTGAGAAGGTATGTCGAATAAATTAGGAAAATCTACTGATAACAAGAACAATTGTCCAAGGTTTATTAAACTGAGATTCAATTGAGATAACTACGGTGAAATCATGTGCTCTAGTGCTTCTTAATATTGATTCTTGTTTTACTTGCTTGTTGCCATTAGTTAATTTTTATTTATTCGTTCTGCAATTATTCAAACTCAATTTTTTTTATCTAGGTACCAGTTGAAATTGAATTAGCAGTCTATAGTTGATTAAATTAAATAGTCCTTGAGGGCTCGATATTTGGTCTTTGATCACTATATTACTTGTTTGCGATTTCTTGCGCTTGCGAATAAATTTTCACAAGTTTTTGGCGCCGATTCTGAGGACTATTTTAATTTCTTATACTATTGACATTAGTTTGATTCAAGGCTTACTCTGGATTTTAATTTTACTGTTTTAGGTGCTCTTGACTATGCATGAATTCTGAAAAAAGACGTTCGCGAAGCTTGGAGCGAGTTTTCTTTGATCCTGAGATCGAGCGAACCTTTTGATAGACTTAAATGGGAAAACAAGATGCAAGTAGAGACCACTAAGACATTCATCATGGCTGAACAAGATTTACCTTTGAGGACCCTAAGGTGATGTTTGGTTGTGAGAATGGAGGTGGAATAAGAGTGGTTTGTGGAATGGGGTATTCCATTCCATCATTTGGTGTTAAAAAAAATTGAGGGAATGAAATACTCCATTTCATTCCCTCATCTCTCTCTCATCAATTTTCATTCCCACATTTTTATGTGGGAATGAATCATTCCATGTGGAATAGAGGACAAAATGACTATTTTGTCCTCAAATAAATATTAATTAATATATTTTGATAAATTAATATTAATTAATATATTTTATTTTATTTTAATTTGTTAATTATATAATTTATTAACTTTAATTTTGTTAATTTGTTAACTTTAATTTGTAAATATTAATTATATATTTTGATAAATTAATATTAATTAATATATTTTATTTTATTTTAATTTGTTAGTTATTATAATTTGTTAATTATATAATTTTGACTCCATTTTATTTTAATTTGTTAATTATATATAATTATAAATGCACAAATAAAATATATTGATTATACATAATTGTAAATGAGGGACATAATGGACAAAACACAACTTCATTCTCATTCTCATTCCCAGTTTTTATACATACCAAACGTGAGAATCAAAATATCATTCCCACTCCCATTCTCATTCCCATTCCTATTCTCATTCTCATTCTCATTCTCATTCCCTCTCAAACCATTCTAAAAACCAAACGACCCCTAAGAGAGTACACTACACCAACAGCCACTCAATCAGCTATCCAAAGGCCGACACTTAACATTCAACCTTTTGAAATTTGGCCAAATATGATTCAGCTTCTACAGCAAGTTTCCACTTTCTATGGGCAGCCAAGCGAAGATCCAAATATTCACTTGGCGACATTTTTGGAGATATGTGACACTCATTGAAAGAAAGGGCCAAGCAATGGCTACACTCAGAACCTACAAACTCCATTTGGACATGGGATGATCTAAAAATAAAATTTTTGGCAAAATATTTCCCACCTGCGAAGACTTCAAGGCTCCGCCAAGAAATTCTGACATTTACTCAATATGCCTAGGAGCCACTTTGTGAGGCTTGGGAGAGGTTCAAAGAGTTGCTGAGAAAGTGTCCACACCATGAGATTCCAGAGTGGATCCAAATGCAAACTTTTTATAATGGGTTAGGTGCAAACAGCCGTACTTTAGTTGATGCTGCATCTGGTGGAGCACTAATGGGAAAGAATCATCAAGAAGCATGGGAATTACTGGAAACAATGGCCACAAACAGTTACCAATGGCCGAGCGAGAGGATAAATCCTAAACCAACTCCTGTTCTTGAGCTTGATGCAATGGCTATGCTAACCGCACAAATCTCTTTCCTCACTAAAAAAGTTGATTCTATGAGCATTAATTCACATAATTCTCCAACTAATATATGTGATTTTTGTGCAGGTCCTCACCTCATATCTGGGTGTACAGCCACCATGGAGCAAGCTAATCAAGTTGGAGATTTCAACAGACAGAACAATAACCCATACTCCCACACCTACAATCCTGGCTAGAGGAATCATCCAAATTTTTCATGGTTAAACAATCAAAATATGCAGAGACCACCACCTGCTTATGTTTCTCAAGAGAAGAAGGTAAATCTAGAAGATGCTTTGACTCAGTTGACTACAATCTCTACACAATTCATGGCAGACACAAAGACCAATTTTCAAAATCAACAAGCATCCATTCGAAACTTGGAGATTCAAGTGGGACAGCTAGCTAAGGCTATTAGTGATAGAGACAGAGGATCCTTGCCAAGTCAGACTGAAATAAATTCAAAAAATCAGGAACAAGCGAAAGCCATCACTTTGAGGCAAGGAAAGCAAGTTAAAACTGCCATTGATCTTGATACAGAGAAGGAGGACCAGCAGGTAGAATCTGACATTGGAGACACTATTTTGGTACCTAGAGTTGAAGAATCAGTCGATAAGACAGCTCGAAAAGCCGCAATTTCATTTCCTACTTATGTACCACCTATTCCATATCCGCAAAGGCTACAAAAAAAGAAAGATGATGAAAAATTCTCCAAATTCCTCTTTATGTTCAGAAAATTAGAGATCAATATTACTTTTGCAGAGGCTCTTGAGCAGATGCCGAAGTATGCCAAATTCATGAAAGACATCCTTTCCAAGAAGAGGAAATTCGGTGATCATGAGAAGATTCAGCTTAATGAGGAATGTAGTGCTATTTTGCAACGAAAACTTCCACCAAAGTTTAGTGATAAAGGGAGTTTCAAAATTCCATGTGTGATTGGCACTCAATTATTTGAGCGAGCATTATGTGACTTGGGGGCTAGCATCAACCTTTTACCATTATTTGTTCCAAAGACTTTGGGCATTGGAGATTTTAAGGAAACTATAGTTTCTCTACAGATGGCTGATAGCTCTATCACTTATCCTGAGGGAATTAATGAAGATGTATTGGTAAGGGTCGGAAAGCTGATTTTTCCCGCTGATTTTCTGGTATTGGACATGCAAGGAGACTCAGACACACAACTGATTTTGGGTCGTCCCTTCTTAATCACAGCTCGCACACTTATTGACGTGGAGCAAGGCTTGCTTACAATGAGAGTGGGGGAGGAGACAGTCACTTTTTAGGTGTTCAATGAAGTGAAGAAGTCACAGCAAGATACAGAAAATTGTTTCAACTTAGACATTATTGATAGGTGGGTCATGGAAGACTTTGTAGAACACTTAACAGCTGATACCTTGGAGACAACATTGCAAAAGAGTATTATGGCAGCAGATGGCAGCCCTACACTTGCTGAATGTGCTCATTATCTTGACTCAAATAAGTCAACTCAGCCGTGGAGGAGAGAAAAGTTTGAAGAACTTGGTTTGGCATCTTCAAAGCCTTTACTGAGTGTGATTTCAGCACCTTTATTGACAGTCAAACCGCTGTCAACTCACTTAAAGTATGTCTATCTTGGTAAAAAATAGACTCTTCCAATTATTATTGCTGAAAATTTGAATTCACTTGAAGAGGAAAAACTTTTGCTTTTTTTAAGAGAGTATAAGACAGCTATTGGGTGGACCATTGCAGATATTAAAGGGACCAGCCCGTCCATGTGTATGCACCGCATTTTAATAGAGGATGACTACAAGCCTTCAGTAGAGCATCAACAAAGATTAAATCCACATATGAAAGAGGTTGTTCGGGCTGAAGTTCTAAAGCTCTTAGATGCTGGAATAATATATCCATTTTCTGATAGTAGTTAGGTGAGTCCTACTCAAGTTGTGCCGAAGAATGGAGGTATGACGGTGGTAAAAAATGAAGTTAATGAGCTGATTCTTACACGTACTGTCACTAGTTGGAGGATATGCATTGATTATAGGAAACTCAACAATGCTACACGCAAAGATCACTTTCCTTTGCCTTTCATTGATCAGATGCTTGAGAGATTGGTCGGATATGCTTACTACTACTTTTTGGATGGATATTATGGGTATAATCAGATTCCTATAGCTCCCGAAGATCAAGAAGAGACAACTTTTACATGCCCTTTTGGCACTTTTGCATATAGGCGGATGCCTTTCGGTTTGTGCAACGCTCCTGCCACTTTTTAGCGATGCATGATGAGCATATTTTCAGATATGGTGGAGCGATTTATCGAGGTCTTCATGGATGATTTTTCAGTTTTTGGTCCATCTTTTGACGCTTGTTTACACAACCTGTCACTGGTACTGCAGCGATGTGTAGAAACTAATTTGGCCTTAAATTGGGAGAAGTGTCATTTTATGGTACAAGAGGGCATTGTGCTTGGGCATAGAATTTCAGAAGAGGGCATTGAAGTGGACAAGGCAAAAATAGAGACAATCTCAAAGTTACCTCCTCCAACAAGTGTGAAAGCTGTCCGAAGCTTTTTAGGACATGCAGGATTTTATCAGAGATTTATTAGGAATTTTTCAAAAATTACAAAACCCCTATGTTCTCTTCTCCTCAAGGATGCAGATTTTGATTTCAATAAAGAGTGTTTGAAGTCATTTGACTTGCTTAAAGAGAAGCTCACTACAAGAACTGTCATTATCGCACCCGATTGGAGCCTACCGTTTGAGATTATGTGTGACGCAAGTGACTACGCTGTCGGGGCTATTTTGGGGCAGCAAAGAGATAAGGTTTTACAACTCATTTACTATGCCAGTTGAACACTCAACGATGCCCAATTGAATTATGCCACTACGGAGAAAGAGTTATTGGCGGTAGTATTTGCTTTGGATAAATTTCGCTCTTACTTGATTGACTCGAAAGTGATTGTTTACACTGATCATTCAGCCTTGAAATATTTATTGTCCAAGAAAGAAGCGAAGCCGAGGCTTATTAGATGGATTCTTCTTCTACAAGAGTTCGACATTGAGATAAAAGACAGAAAGGGATCCGAAAATGTTATGGCTGACCATTTGTCACGGCTGGTGCATGAACATGGCAGTGATGTGGTCCCTATTAGTGAGTGTTTTCCCGATGAACAGCTGTACACGGTCGACAAATTGGAAGAACCATGGTTTGCTGATTTTGGCAATTTTGTATCCAACCGAGTAATTCCTACAGGCTTGTCCACGCATCAAAGAAATAAATTCTTTTATGATGTCAAGCACTATTATTGAGATGATCCTTAGCTATGGAAACATTGCTTGGATCAGATTATTCGGAGGTGTGTGCCCGACTTAGAGAAGGAGGATATATTGCATCATTGTCATGCCATGGCATGTGGAGGTCATTACGGGTCAGCAAAAACTGCAGCTAAGGTATTACAATCCGGATTTTGGTGGTCTACGCTTTTCAAGGATGCTCATAGATTTGACACCGCTTGTGATCGTCGTCAAAGAACGGGTAATATCTCCAACCGCAATCAAATGCCCCTAAACAGTATTTTGGAGGTGGAAATGTTCGATGTGTGGGGTATTGATTTTATGGGTCCGTTTCCCTCTTCTTTTGGCAATGAATATATTCTTGTTGCGGTGGATTACGTGTCCAAATGGGTGGAGGCAACAACTCTTCCCACTAATGACTCCAAAGTGGTGGTCAAATTTATTCGAAAAAATATTTTCTCTCGTTTTGGAGCACCGAGGTTCATTATTAGTGATGGGGGAGCACACTTTTGCAACCGGCTCTTGAATTCAGTGTTGGTAAAATATGGAGTTACACACAAAGTGGCTACACCCTATCATCCACAAACAAGTGGACAAGTTGAGGTGACTAATCGGGAAATCAAAAGAATTTTGGAGAAAGTTGTTAATACTTCCCGAAAAGATTGGAGTTTACATCTTGATGATGCTCTTTGGGCATACAGAACTGCATATAAAACTCCTCTTGGAATGTCTCCTTATAGGCTTGTTTTTGGCAAGACGTGTCATCTACCCGTAGAGCTTGAGCATAAGGCTTTTTGGTCTGTTAAAGCTTTGAATTTTGATCTGAGTTTGGCTGGTGAGAAGAGATGTTTATAGCTGAATGAATTAAAGGAACTCTGAAATGAAGCGTATGAAAGCTTGCAAATTTTTAAAGATAGTACAAAGTGAATGGACACCGTTTGAAGCCATATTACGAAGCCAATTTTGATAGATAACGAGCCTCTTGGATGCTTGATGATGTAACGTGATTCATGTTTCGGGTCTTATGTCTGGCTGAAGATGTAAAACTTAGCAATGCTTGGGAGGTAACCTAAGGAGGTGACTTGGCGATTTCCTTTTCCTACGGATGGCATTGCGGGTCTTCAAAACCGACTAAGTTCCCTCACCTTTGCATTTTTAACTTCCTGTTTACATTATTTTATTGTTGTGTGAGTTGTTTGCTTACTTATCACATTGGGGACAATGTGTAGTTTAAGTGTGAGGGAGTATTTTGTTTATGTTTATTCAAAAAAAAAAGAGCAAAAAAACACAATCCGTGTTTTTTTAGCTTAGAGCTGTTGAGTAGGTTGTGCTTAAAGATCAATAGCCGATGATGATAACTGTTGAACTAAGTATAGCTTTGGAAAAAGACGAATGTGGTTTTTGTGAAAGTGCTTGAATTTGGGTATGGTTTTTCCTATTTTGAGGTCTTTCATGTATATTGAGCATAATTTCGATGCATTTGACCAAGCTGTGACTTAGAAAAGGCTTATGTGGAGAAAGTGGGTTTTGTGTAATCTCAAACGAACTCTAGAACTTGTTTGAACAATACTCGAGGCGAAATCTTAGGATTTGCATCACTAAGGAAATGAATTAGGCCATGTTTGGATAGATTTAGCCTTTCCAGCCACCTTTTCCATGATTATATCCCTAGTCACCCCTTTGAGCCTATAAGCCTATTTTCTTTGTCACCTACACATTACTAACCACAACCGTTCATTTATTCCCTCTTTGCACCTTGCACCAAGGCATATTGATCATTATTGTTATATGAGTGATGGTGTTTGTGTATGAAAATTGAGAGAAGTGTGAAGAATGGTGTTTGGAAATGCTCTTATATTGTTGGTTTACTTTTGACAAAAGAAAATGAATAAAAAGATAGCACAACCCCAAAATTCATAAAAGGAATTAAGTTTGGGGGTTGTGACAAAGAAAAAAAAAGTGATCTTTGCATGAATTTGAATTGTAGTGGTTGAGTGACATTGAGTCAAGTTGGGGGTTATCATGTGTTTTTACATATGGGAGTGAGTTTGATTATTGTAAGTGGTTAATTTGGTTGATATGCCTATGGTGGTAAGTCACTTTAAATGAGTTTACCCTTACTCGAGCCTTAACCCAACGTTGCAAGCTTAATAAAGTCCTAATGATCCTTGGTGATACATTTTTCCCACATTAGTGGAGAGTAAAGTGAAAAGCAAGCTTGTGGAGTTTAAAAATATTCATTATTTAGAGATTTTTACATTTTGCCACTTATTTGCATAAACTCATTCGGGTTGTGGTAGGTTGAGTATATTTGATAGGAGTTCATGTGCATTGATTGTTTCTATGTGGGGGAGCTGGTTTTGGGTTTGAAATCTTGAGCATTTTCCATGTTTAGAGTTTTATTAGAGCTATACTTGATGTTTAACTCTTGAGGCGTTAATTGAGATTCAAATACTAAAATGCTCTTACTCTTTGCTCATTAGTTTGGTGTTTGTGTTGTGTTTTGTTTTTCTCGAGGACTAGCAAAATGATAAGTTTGAGGGTGTGATAATTCTATTATTTATAGAGTTATTAATGCTACTTTTGTTCTAAATGAGTTAGTTCGAGAGTGTTTTTAGTCATTTTAAGCACAAACAGAGGTTTAGTAGATCATATTTCATTTTAATGAGTATTTTAATTATTTTGTGTTTTGAGTAATAAGTTTGAGTCATTTATTGACTTGTGGGTATGTTCGTTTCGTTTGAATAAGCCATCATGAGAATTGTAGAAGAAAGAATGTCTTCTTCTTTACAAAAATGAGTTTTTGGATTTTGTATAGCCAATTTGCATTTTAATATGTGGTTCGAGGTTTCAACGCTTTAACATGGTTAGATATTCCACTTATGAGTTTTTTGAATGATTTTCATAGGTTTTGGATGAACCGGGACTGATTCGAGAATGAAAAGTTGAAATTGGAAGTGCTGTCAAAGTGTTATGCTGATATGGAGTTTGACGTGCTGACGCTCAAACAGTCACTGAAGTTTTTATAAAACTCCAATTCATTGATTCTTTCAGTGTTAAAAACTAGACATCTCAAGATTCACGTGGATATCAATTTTGTTAATTTTGGATGACAGATAAAGAAGTTGTGAGTGTAAAAAGTTAGCTGCAGCAGAGGTTCAAGTCCAGTTTGAGTGTCCTTCACATTTATCCTTCTAACTTTCACTCCATTGCCCAGAAAAATGTTATTTAAGATGCGTTGGAAAGCTAAGAGGAAGGGATAAAAACTATTATGTTTTATACAAATTAAAAACAGGAATGAAGGAGGTCTCTTAGTGGAGAATATTAGGGCAAAAAATGTGCATAAGAGGAGACACAAAAACAGGACGCAGCAGCACACACAGAGGGGGGAGAAAAATTGTTGGAACAAAGAAGAAGAAAATTGGGAGATTTGGTTCACTCTTACATTCATAGATGGGTTGTAATTATTTTCTTTGCTTTGGTTCTATGTTTGATGTCATGAACTAATTCTTCTTACTAGAGCTTTGATGTAGCCTAGTGGTTCTTGATTGAATTCAAAGTTTTAATAAATTCTTGGCTTTTATTCGTTGTTATGTGTTCAAGATGGTTCTTAATGCTTTTAAACATATGGCCAATGTTTGATTGATTTATTTATGATTGCTTTTTTTGAAACGAAGAACATGATATTGATTGTATCTTGAATGCCTTAAATTGATTGGATGCAAGACATGGATTCATAATTTATGCAGTATTATTATGGTTCTCCATTGATTTTAATGCGCTTCTGATTTCTTTAATCATGCTTGAAAGAGATGATTGTTGATTGGGAGTAGTTTTGATATAGCCTGAGAAGGTATGTCGAATAAATTAGGGAAATCTTCTGATAACAAGAATAATTGTCTAAGGTTTATGAAACTGAGATTCAATTGAGATAACTACCGTGAAATCATGTGCTCTAGTGCTTCTTAATCTTGATTATTTTTTTACTTGCTTGTTGCTATTAGTTAATTTTTATTAATTCATTCTGTAATTATTCAAACTCAATTTTTTATCCAGGTACTGTTTGCAATTGAATTAGTAGTCTGTAGTTTATTGAATTAAATAGTCCTTGAGGGTTCGATATTTGGTCTTTGATCACTATATTACTTGTTTGCAATTTCGTGCGTTTGCGAACAAATTTTCACAACAAGTTTTTGATATTAGTATAATTTGACATAAAGTAACAATAAAAAAGTGTAAACTGAACAACCTCGATGGTTTGGAATTTCCCAACTCTCTCTGTAGAGAAGCTTTTAATGATTTTGTCCAATTGAGAACGAAAATTGGTCTACGAAGTGTATACTAGTAAATTTGGACATAAAGCAACAATAAAAAGTGTACATCTATCAATTTTGATGGTTCGAATATGCTCAACTCTTTCCATGGAGGAGATTTTAACAGTTTTGTCCATTTGGGAATGAAAGATGGTATTTTGACAATGAAACAATCTACGGAGGCTATAATAGTAAAATTTGACATAAAATAACAATAAAAAGTGTACACTGGCCAACCTTGGTGGTTAGAAATTGCCCAACTCTCTCCATAGAAGAGTTTTTAACAATTTTGTCCAATTAAGAACAAAAGTTGGCCTTTTGGAAATTAAACATTCTACAAAGCATATACTTGTAAATCTGGACATAAAACAACAATAAAAAGTGCACACTTATCAACTTTGATGGTTTGAAATTGGTCAACTCTTTTCATGGAGGAGCTTTTAATGATTTTGTCAATTTGAGAACGAAAGTGGTCTTTTGGCAATGAAACAATCTACGGAGCTTACACTCGTGAAATTTGACATTAAAAAAACAATATAAATTATACACCGACTAACCTTGATGGTTCAGAATTGCTCAACTCTCTCCATGTAGGAGCTTTCAACATTTTTGCCCATTTGGTAATGAAAGTTGGTCTTTTGGCAACAAAACAATATATGTAGCCTATACTCATAAAATTAGACATAAAATAACAATAAAAATAGTACACCAACTAACGTTGATGGTTCAAAATTGCCAACACTCTCCATATAGAAGCTTTTAACAGTTTTGTCCATTTGGTAACGACAATAGGTCTTTTTGCAATGAAACTATATACAAAGTCTATACTTATAAAGTTTGACATAAAATAACAATAAAAAGTTTACACTGACCAACTTTGATGGTTTGGAATTGCTCAACTCTTTCAATGTAGGAGGTTTTAATGATTTTGTCTATTTAGGAACAAAAGTTGCTATTTTTCAACAAACATCTATGAAGCCTATAATCGTAATATTTGACATCAAATAACAATAAAAAGTTTGAACCGACCAACTTTGACGATTCAAAATTGCCCAACTCTCTCCATATACAAACTTTTAACGGTGTTGTCCAATTGAAAACGAAAGTTTGTCTTTTGCCAACGAAACAATCTTCGGGGCATATACTAATAAATTTTGACATAAAACAATAATAAAAAGTGTACACCTATAAGCTTTGATTGTTTGAAATTGCTCAACTCTCTTTATGGGAGAACTTTTAACGGTTTTGCACATTTAGGAAAGAAAGTTTGTGTTTTGTCAACGAAATAATCTATGAAGTGTGTACTAGTAAATTTTGACATAAAGCAACAATAAAATGTGTACACCTATGGAATTTGATGTAAAATAACAGTGAAAAGTGGACACCAATTAAAGTTGATAGTTCGAAAGTCCTCAACTCTCTTCTAGGAGGAACTTTTACAGTTTTGACCATTTTGGAACAAAAGTTGTCTTTTGGCAACGAAAAAAATATGGAGCCTATACTACTAAAATTAGACATAAAATAACAACAAAAAATATACACTGACCAACTTTTGTGCTTCAAAATTGCTTAAGTCTCTCGATGGAAGAGCTTTTAACCCTATTGTATAAGTGGTAATGAAAGTTGGTATTTTCTCAATAAAACAATCTACGAAGCCTATTCTCATAAAATTTGACATAAAATAACAACAAAAAGTGTACACCAACCAACCTTGATGGTTCGTAATTGCTCAACTCTCTTCATTTAGGAGTTTTTAACGATTTTGTCCATTTGGTAATGAATGTTGGTCTTTTGGCAACAAAACAATATACAAGGCTTATACTCATGAAATTTGACATAAAATAACAATAAAATATGTACACCGACGAACATAGATGGTTTGGAATTCCCCAACTCTCTCCGTAGAGAAGCTTTTAATGATTTTGTCCAATTGATAACAAAAGTTGGTCTATTGGCAACGAAACAATCTATGAAGCATATACTAGTAAATTGGGACATAAAACAACAATAAAAATTGTACACCTATCAACTTTAATGGTTTGGAATGGGTCAACTCGCTTCATGGAGGATCTTTTAACGGTTTTAATCATTTAGAAATGAAAGTAGGTCTTTGGGCAACGAAACAATCTAGGGAGCCTATACTTGTAAAATTTGACATAAAATAACAATAAAAATTGTACACCGCCGAATCTTGATTGTTCGAAATTGCTTAACTCTCTCCATGTAGGAGCTTTTATCTATTTTGCCCATTTGGGAATTAAATTTTGTCTTTCGGCAACGAAAAAATATACGGAGCCTATACTCGTAAAATTTGACATAAAATAACAATAAAAAGTGTAAACCGACCGACTTTGATAGTTTAAAATTGCTCAAGTCTCTCGATAGAGGAGCTTTTAACCCTATTATCCAATAGAGAACGAAAGTTGTTCTTTTTTCGTTGAAACAATCAAAGAAGCGTATACTAGTAAACTTGGACATAAACCAACAATAAATACTGTACAACTATGAACTTTGATTGTTTGGATTTGCTCAACTCTCTCCATGAAGAAGCTTTGAATGGTTTTGTCCATTTCGTAATGAAGTTTGTCTTTTGGCAACCAAACAATCTACGAAGCCTATACTCGTAAAGTTTGACATAAAATAACAATAACACAGTCCAACCGATAGTTCGAAATTACTCAACTCCTTGCATAGATGAGCTTTTAACGGTTTGATCCAATCAAGAACGAAAGTTGGTCTTTTGGAAACGAAGCAATCTATGAATCGTATACTAGTAAATTTGAACATAAAGAAACAATAAAAAGTTTACACCTATCAACTTTGATGGTCTGGAATTGGTCAACTATCTTCATGGAATTGCATTTAACGATTTTGTCAATTGGGGAACGAAAGTTGGTCTTTTGGCAATGAAACAATCTACGGAGTCTATACTCATAAAATTTGACCTAAAATAACAATGAAAAGTGTACACGGACCAACCTTGATGGTTTGAACTTGCTCAACTCTCTTCATGTAGTAGCTTTTAACGAATTTGCCCAATAGAGAACGAAAGTTGGTGTTTTAGAAACAAAACAATATACGGAGCTTATACTTGTAAAATTAGACATAAAATAACAAGAAAATAGTAAGCCAACCAATTTTGATGGTTCAAAATTTCCCAACTCTCTCCATATATACACTTTTAATGGTTTTGTCCAATTGAGAACAAAAGTTGATCTTTTCGCAACGAAATAATCTAGGAATTATATACTAGTAAATTTTGACATAAAGCGATAATAAAAAGTGTACACCGACCAACCTTGATGGTTCGGAATTGCTCAACTCTCTCCATATAGGAGCTTTTGCCCATTAAAGATTGATCTTTCGAAAACGAAACAACACACAGAGTCTATACTCGTAAAATTAGACATAAAATAACAATAAAAATAGTATGCCTACCAACTTTGATGGTTCGAAATAGCCCAACTCTCTTCATATATAAACCTTAATAGTTTTCTCTAATTGAGAACGAAGGTTAATCTTTCGGCAACGAAACAAAATATGGAGCTTATACTAGTTAAATTTGACATAAAAAATAATAAAAAGTGTACACTGACCAACTTTAGTGCATCCAAATTGCTCAAGTCTCTCGATAAAAGAGCTTTTAACCCTATTGTATACTTGGTAATGAAAGTTGGTATTTTGTCAGCAAAACAATCTACGGAGCCTATACTCGTAAGATTTGACATAAAATAACAATAAAAGTGCACACCGATCGTATTTGATAGTTCACAATTGCTCAACTCTCTCAAACACAGATTTTTTAACAACTTATACAATTTGGGAACGAAAGTTGGACTTTTGGCAACGAAACAATCTACGGAGCTTATACTCGTGAAATTTGGCATACAATAACAATAAAATGTGTACACCGACCAACCTAGATGGTTCGTAAATCCCCAACTCTCTCCGTAGAGGAGCTTTTAATAGTTTTATATGATTGAGAACGAAAGTTGGTCTTTTGGCAACGAAACAATCTACGAATCATATACTAGTAAATTTGGACATGAAGCAACAATAAAAAATGTACATCTATCAACTTGGGTGGTTCAGATATGCTCAACTTTCTTCATGGAGGACTTTATATTGGTTTTATCCATTTGGAAACAAAAGTTGGTCTTTTAGCAATGAAACAATCTATAGAGCCTATAATAGTAAAATTTGACATAAAATAACAATAAAAAAGAGTAGACCGACCAACCTTTATGGTTTAAAATTGCCCAACTCTCTCCATAGAAGAGCTTTTAATAGTTTTGTCCAATTGAGAACAAAAGTTGGTCTTTTGGTCAACTCTCTTCATTGAGGAGATTTTAACTGTTTTGTCCATTTGGGAATGAAAGTTGGTATTTTGCCAACGAAATAATCTACGGAGCTTATCCTCATGAAATTTGACATAAAATAACAATAAAAAGAGTACACCAACCAACCTTGATGTTTCAGAATTGCTCAACTATAGGAGCTTTTAATGATTTTGTCCATTTGAAAATGAAAGTTGGTCTTTTGCCAATGAAACAATCTACGGAGTCTATACTCGTAAAATTTGACATAAAAATAACAATAAAATTGTACACCGACCAACCTTGATGGTTCGAAATTGCTCAACTCTCTCAATGTAGGAGCTTTTAATGATTTTGTCCATTTGGAAACGAAAGTTGGTCATTTGTCAACGAAACATCTATGGAGACTATAATCGTAAAATTTGACATAAAATAAAAAATTGTATAACGACCAACATTGATGGCTCAAAATTACCCAACTCTCTCCATATATAAATTTTTAATGGTTTTGTCCAGTTGAGAACGAAGGTTGGTCTTCTGGCAACAAAACAATCTACGAAGAATATACTAGTAAATTTTGACATAAATCAATAATAAAAAGTGTACACCTGTCAACTTTGATGGTTCGGAATCGTTCAACTCTCTCCATGGAGGATGTAACGCCCTGACCCCTAGTGTCTCCAGGTGGCACCATGTCATTCCGCCTCCTACAGATCTGAAGTGCCGGTATCATTACCAGTCTCACCTGTGTGGGAAGGAAAGAAGTAAAGGGTGAGCAATAGCTCAGTAGGGGTAAAAGAAGATAGCATAATATATAAACGGAATTTTTAAAGAAGTCAATGCAGCAGTATGCTAAAGACTATGAATCACCATATCAAATATTCAACAGACAGTGGTCCAGTTTCCTCCCAGTGAGTCCTGATGGGATGATGCCTCGACATCCATCCCAACATATTGCCTTCGGTGAACACCGCCACCATACAACTCATAAGGAAAACATGACCAATTACAAGGCCCCTGCCTTGTCCATACTGACTCGGGTTCCTTGAACCGATCCCTCGGGACCCCAGTACGTTGCCTCATATGGATGTAATCCGGTTGCAACCAAGCCAGGGTTCCACAACCTTCCACCCATATGACTTTCAAACAACCTACAGAAGTCACGAATCCATACTCGTACTTCTATGTGGCTCTAATGCATTAATGCCATGCCATGGAATCGATATAGATATAAACGAGTATATTTAACTAGCCATGATGCATGAATAGGAACCAAACATGCTTGATGTAAGACTAAGCAATCAATTGGGAATGCAATCTAACATTTTTAGGACACGAGAACAATCCTAGGTTCATTCTTCCTTATGAAGCAAATAAGGAAAGAACACAAATATAAAAAACTAATGAAGAAAGAAATAGCAATTTAAATATTAAAATGGAAACAAAATAGAATAGGCTAGAATCCCCTACCTCGAATCCACGTAATTTCACAAAAATCGGAAATTTCCAAATTCTAGGGTTTGGAACCCCCGACCTAATATATGGCAAATTCACAACCCATTTCACAATTTATATCTCTCCAATAACATATATAATTGTAAATTTAAACCTTAATTTCAAAGAATCCTACCTTTCTCTCTCTAGAATTTTCCACCCAAAGCTCTCAAGCTTGAAAATCTTCCAATAAACTCAAATCTAACAAATACATACACAATTTAAGTATAAATCAACCTATTTAAACCTTATTATCTCAAATAATCAAGATTCAAGCTCTAATCTTCAAAACCCATGAAAACCTAACTATGAAAATCTATAGAAAACCTTACCTTAACCTTGAAATCTTTGACAAATTATTGTTGAATCTTGTTAAGCACCTCAATCTTGCTAATTTATAAGAATGAATTTTCCCAAAACTCACTCTTTTCTTCTCCCCCTTTCTTCCTCTTTCTTTCTTCTTTCTTTCTCTTCTCTCTTGGCTTCTCTCTCGCGTCTGATACTTCTTTCTTTATAAAATGTTGCGCAGCAACATTTCATTGCTTAATTTTAAATTTTTTTTTTTAAAAATAAAGTGGCCATTTGAGTGGCCACTTTCGGTGGCCCAAAAATGGCCATCGAAAGTGGCCTCATATATATATATATATGTGTATTATATAATATATATAGATTATTATTTATACATAATTCACTTTTATTGAATTCTTTTTATACTATAGGAGATTCATTCCCCAATCAATTTTTTTCCCCACTCATTAGTTGGTATTCTCTCCAAAATCGAAATAACAATTTAATTGCTAATATTATTTTTTCTTCTTGAATATTTTCGGGTCGGGGTATTACAGAGGAGCTTTTAGCGGTTTTACCATTTGGGAGAGAAAGTTGGTGTTTTGGCAACGAAACAATCTACGAAGCGTGTACTAGTAAATTTCGACATAAAGCAACAATAAAATGTGTAAACCTATGTCCTTTGACGGTTTGAAATTGCTCAACTCTACATGGATGATCTTTTAATAGTTTTGTCCATTTGGGAATGAAAGTTGGTCTTTTTGTAGCGAAACAATCTACCAAGTCTATACTCGTAAAATAACAATAAAAAGTGCACATCATTTGATATTGATAATTCAAAATTCCTCAACTCTTTCGAAGGTGGAACTTTTAACGGTTTTGACCATTTGGGAATCAAAGTAGGTCATTTGGCAACGAAACAATCTACGGTGCCTATGCTCATAAAATTAGACATAAAGTAACAATAAAAAAGTGTACACCGACCGAATTTGATGGTTTGAAATTGCTCAAGTCTCTCGATATAGGAGCTTTTAACCCTATTGTCCAATTGAGAATGAAAGTTGGTTTTTTGCTAATGAAACAATCTACGAAGCATATACTAGTAAAATTTGACATAAAGCAACAATAAAAATTGTACACCAATAAACCTTGATGGTTCGGATATGCTCAACTCTCTCCGTAAAGGAGCTTTTAACGGTTTGCTGCAATTGAGAATGAAAGTTGATCCTTTGGAAACGAAACAATCTATGAAGCGTATACTAGTAAATTTGGACATAAAGCAACAATAAAAAGTGTACACCTATCAAATTTGATGGTTTGGAAGTGGTCAACTATCTTTATGGAAGAGCATTTAACGGTTTTGTCCACTTGGTAATGAAAGTTGGTCTTTTGGCAACGAAACAATTTACGGAGCCTATACTCGTAAAATTTGACATAAAACAACAATAAAAATTCCTCAACTCTCTTCATGTAGGAGCTTTTAACTTTTTTGCACATTAGAGAATGAAAGTTGGTCTTTTTGAAAAGGAACAATATACGGATCTTATACTTGTAAAATTAGACATAAATTTACAATAAAAATAGTACGCCAACAAACTTTTATGGTTCAAAATTGTCCAACTCTCTCCATATATAAACTTTTAACGATTTTGTCCAATTGAGAATGAAAGTTGGTCTTTTTGCAACGACAAAATCTATGAAGCATATACTAGTAAATTTTGTCATAAAGCAATAGTAAAAATCTGCACCTATCAACTTCGGTGGTTTGGATATGCTGAACTCTTTTCATGGAGAAACTTTTAACGATTTTGTCCATTTAGGAATGAAAGTTGGTCTTTTGTCAATGAAACAATCTACGGAGCCTATAATCATAAAAGTTGACATAAAATAACAATAAAAATTGCACACCTATCAGATTTGATACTTGAAATTATTGAACTCTATCCAAGGAGGAGCTTTTAACGGTTTTGTCCATTTAATAACGAAAGTTGGTATTTTGGCAACGAAATAATTTATAGAGCCTATACTAGTAAAATTTGATATAGAATAACAACGAAAAGTGTACACTGACCATCTTAGATGGTTCGAAATTCCCCAATTCTCTCCGTAGATGTGCTTTTAATGGTTTTGTCCAATTGAGAACCAAAGTTGGTCTTTTGGCAATGAAACAATCTCTGAATAGTATACTAGTAAATTTTGACATAAAGCAACAATAAAAAATATACATCAATCAACTTTAATGGTTCAGATATGCTCAACTTTCTCCATGGAGGAGCTTTTAACGGTTTTGTCCATTTGAGAACGAAAGTTGGTCTTTTGTCAACAAAACAATCTATGGAGTCTATACTCGTAAACTTTGACATAAAATATTGATAAAAATTGAACAACGATCGTATTAGATAGTTTGAATTTGGTCAACTCTCTCTATGTAGGAGCTTTTAACGATTTTGACCATTTGGGAATGAAAGTTGGTCTTTTGGCAACGAAACAATAGACGGAGCCTATACTTGTAAAATTAAACATAAAATAACAATAAAAATCGAACACTAACTAACTTTGATGGTTCAAAATTTCCCAACTCTCTTCATATAGAAGCTTTTAACGGTTTTGTCCAATTGGGAACGAAAGTTAGTCTTTTGATAACAGAACAATCTACGAAGCGTATAATAGTAAATTTGGAAATTAGGCAACAATAAAAAGTGTACACTTATCATCTAAGATGGTTCGGATATGCTCAACTCTCTCCATAGATGAGTTTTTAACGGTTTTGTCCATTTGAGAATGGAAGTTGGTATTTTGTCAATGAAAAATCTAGGGAGCCTAAAATCATAAAATTTGACATAAAATAACAATAAAAAGTGTACACCAAGCAACTTTGATAGATCAAAAATTGCTCAACTCTTTCGACAGATGAGCTTTCAACGGTTTTGTACAACTGAAAACGAAAGTTGGTCTTTTGACAATGAAATAATCTACAAAGCGGATACTAATAAATTTGGAAAAAAGTAACAATTGGGAACGAAAGTTAGTCTTTTGATAACAGAACAATCTACGAAGCGTATAATAGTAAATTTGGAAATTAGGCAACAATAAAAAGTGTACACTTATCATCTAAGATGGTTCGATATGCTCAACTCTCTCCATGGATGAGTTTTTAACGGTTTTGTCCATTTGAGAATGGAAGTTGGTATTTTTTCAATGAAAAATCTAGGGAGCCTAAAATCATAAAATTTGACATAAAATAACAATAAAAAATGTACACCAAGCAACTTTGATAGATCAAAAATTGCTCAACTCTTTCGACAGATGAGCTTTCAACGGTTTTGTACAACTGAAAACGAAAGTTGGTCTTTTGATAATGAAATAATCTACAAAGCGGATACTAATAAATTTGGAAAAAAGTAACAATACAAAGTAAAAAAACCTATCAACTTTGATGGTTTAGAATTGCTCAACTCTCTCCATGATGGGGCTTTTAACGATTTTTTCTATTTGCGAACGAAAGTTGCTTTTTTGGCAACGAAACAATCTATGGAGCCTCTACTCGTAAAATTTGACATAAAATAACAATAAAAAATGTACACCAACCAACCTTGATGGTTCGAAATTGCCCAACTCTCTTCATATAGGAGCTTTTAACGAGTTTGCCCATTTGGGAATGAAAGTTGGTCTATTGCAACGAAATAATATATGGAGCCTATACTCATAAAATTAAAAATAAAATAACAATAAAAAGTATAGACCAATAGACTTTGATGGTTCCAAATAGCTCAAGTCTCTCGCTATAGGAGCTTTTAACCCTATTGTCCAATTGAGAATGAAAGTTGATTTTTTGCCAGTGAAACAATCTATGAAGCGTATACTGGTAAACTTGGACATAAACAACAATAAAAATCGTACAATTATCAACTTTAATGGTTCAAAATTGCTCAATTCTCTCCATGGAGGAGCTTTTAACGGTTTTGCACATTTGGGAAAGAAAGTTGGTGTTTTTGCAACCAAACAATCTATGAAGCATGTACTAGTAAATTTGAACATAAAACAACAATAAAATGTGTACTCTTATTAACTTTCATGGTTCAGAATTCCTTAACTCTCTCCGTGGAGAAGCTTTTAATGGTTTTGTCCATTTTGTAACAAAAGTTGGTCGTTTGGCAACCAAACAATATACGGAGTCTATACTCATAGAATTTGACATAAAATAACAATAAAAAGTGTACACCAACCAACCTTGATGGTTTGGAATTGCTCTACTCTCTCTATAGATGATCTTTTAACGGTTTTGTCCAATTGAGAATGAAAGTTACTCTTTTGGAAACGAAATGATTTACGAGGCGTATACTAGTAAATTTTAACATAAAGCAACAATAAATAGCATACACCTATCAACTTTGATGGTTTGGAATTGGTCAACTATCTTTATGGAAGAGTATTTAACGATTTTGCCCATTTAGGAACAAAAGTTGGTCTTTTGCTACGAAACAATCTACGAAGCCTATACTCCTAAAATTTGACATAAAAGAACGATAAAAAGTTTACACTGAGTAACCTTGATGGTTCGAAATTGCTTTACTCTCTCCATATAGGAGCTTTTAACAATTTTGCTCATTTGAGAACAAAAGTTGGTCTTTTGACAACGAAAAAATATACGGAGCTTATACTCGTAAAATTAGACATAAAATAATAATAAAATGTATACACTGACTGACTTTGATGAGTCAAAATTTTCCAACTCTCTCTATATATATATAATCATCCAATGGTTTTGCCCATTTAGGAAAGAAAATTGGTGTTTTGGCAACGAAGCCATCTATGAAGCGTGTACTAGTAAATTTGGACATAAAGTGACAATAAAATGTGTACACCTATGAACTTTGATGGTTCGAAATTTCTCAACTCTCTTTATGAAGAAGCTTTTAATAGTTTTATCCATTTGGGAAAGAAAGTTGATGTTTTGACAGTGAAACAATCTATGTAGCAAATAACAATAAAAAGTGCACACCAATTAAAGTGGATTGCTCCAAAATTCTTCAACTCTCTCCAAGGTGAAACTTTTAACGATTTTGACCATTTTGGAACGAAAGTTGGTCTTTTGGCAACGAAACAATCTACGAAACCTATACTAGTAAAATTTTACATAAAATAAATATAAAAAGTGTACACCGACCAACTTTGGTTCTTCAAAATTGCTCAAGTCTCTCGATAGAAGAGCTTTCAACCCTATTGTATAATTGGTAATGAAAGTTGATCTTTTATCAATGAAACAATTTACAGAGCCTATACTCATAAAATTTGACATAAAATAACAATAAAAAGTACACACCGATCATATTTGATAGTTCGAAATTTCTGAACACTCTCCAAGGAGATTCTTTTAACGATTTTAACTATTTGGGAACGAAAATTGTTCTTTTGTCAATGAAATAATCTACGATGCTTATACTCATGAAATTTGACATAAAATAACAATAAATGTGTACACCAACTAACCTAGATTGTTCCAAATTCCCCAACTCTCTCCGTAGAGGAGCTTTTAATGGTTTTGTCCAATTGAGAATGAAAGTTCATATTTAGACAACAAAACAATCTACGAAATGTAAACAAGCAAATTTTGGCATAAAGTAACAATAAAGATTGTATACCTATCAACTTTGATGGTTTGGAATAGGTCAACTCTCTTCAATGTAGAGCTTTTAACGGTTTTGTCCATTTGGAAACGAAAGTCGGTCTCTTGGCAACAAAACAATCTATGGAGCCTATACTCATAAAATTTGACATAAAATAGCAATAAAAAGTGTACACCGAGTAACTTTAATGGTTCAAAGTTGCTTAACTCTCTCCATGTAGGACCTTTTAACGATTTTGCCAGTTTGTGAAAGAAAGTTAGTCTTTTCGTAACGAAACAATATATGGAGCCTATACTCATAAAATTAGACATAAAATAATAAAAAAAAAGTTTACACTGACCGACTTTGATGGTTCGAAATTACTCAAGTCTCCTGATAGAGGAGCTTTTAACATTCTTGTCCAATCGAGAACGAAAGTTGGTCTTTTGCCTATAAAACAATCTATGAAGCCTATACTAGTAAACTAGTACATAAAGCAACAATAAAATTTTTACAACTATCAACTTTGATGGTTCAGATATGCTCAACTCTCTCCATGGATAAGCTTTTAATGGTTTTATCCATTGGGTAACGAAACTTGGTCTTTTGGCAATCAAACAATCTACAAAGCCTATACTCGTCAAGTTTGACATAAAATAAGAATAAAAAGTGTACACCAACCAAAATTGATGGCTCGGAATTGCTCAACTCTCTCCATAGATGAACTTTTAACGGTTTGGTCCAATTGAGAATTAAAGTTTGTCTTTTGGAAACAAAACAATTTATGAAGCGTACAATAGTAAATTTGGACATAAAGCAACAATAAAAATCTACACTTATCAACTTTGATGGTTTGGAATCAGTCAAGTATCTTCATGGAAGAGCATTTAACGATTTGGTCCATTTGGGAATGAAAATTGGTCTTTTGTCAACGAAACAATCTACGAAGCCTATACTCGTAAAATTTGACATAAAATAACAATAAAATGTGTACACCGACCAACCTTGATAGTTCAAAATTGCTCAACTCTCTCCATGTGGGAGCTTTTAATGATTTTACCCATCAAAGAATGAAAGTACACCGGCAAACGTTGATGGCTTGAAATTGCTCAACTTTTCAATGGAGGAGCTTTCAACGGTTTTGTCCAACAGAGAACAATAGTTGGTCTTTTGACAATGGAATAATCTAAAAATCAGATACTAATAAGTTTTGACATAAAACAACAATAAAAAGTGTACACCTATCAACTTTGATGGTTCAGAATTGCTCAACTCTTTCCATGGAGCATCTTTTAACAATTTTGACCATTTGAGAATGAAAGTTCATCTTTTGGCAACGAAACAATATACAAAGCCTATACTAGTACAATTTGACATAAAATAACAGTAAAAGGTATACGCCAACCTATTTTGATGGTTCGAAATTGGTCAGGTCTCAAGATAGAGGAGCTTTTAATGCTATTGTCCAATTGACAATGAAAGTTGATATTTTGCCAATGAAACAATTTACGAAGTGTGTACTATTAAATTTGGACATAACGGAACAGTAAAATATGTACACCTATGAACTTTGATGGTTCAGAATTGCTCAACTCTCTCCATGGAGGAGCTTTTTACAGTTTTATCCACTTGGGAATGAAAGTTGGTCTTTCGGCAGCGAAACAATCTATAGAGCCTACATTCATAAAATTTGAAACAAAATAACAATAAAAAGTGCTCATCAATCAATGTTAATAGTTCGAAATTGCTCAACTCTCTCCAAGGAGGAACGTTTACCAGTTTTGACCATTTGTAAATGAAAGTTCAACTTTTGGCACACGAAACAATCTATGGAGCCTATAATAGTAAAATTTGACATAACATAACAATATAGACTCTACAACGACCAACCTTGACGGTTAAGAATTGCTCAACTCTCTCCATGTATGAGCTTTTAACAATTTTGCCCATTAGATAATGAAAGTCGGTCTTTTGGCAATGAAACAATATGCAGAGCCTATAGTCGTAAAATTAGACATAAATAACAATAAAATAGTACACCAATAAACTTTGATGGTTCGAAATTGGCTAATTCTCTCCATATAGAAGCATTTAACGGTTTAGTCCAATTGAGATCAAAAGTTGATATTTTTGCAACGAAACAATCTACAAATTATCAACTCTCTTCCTGGAGGAGATTTTAACGGTTTTGCATATTTACGAAAGAAAGTTAGTGTTTTGCCAGCGAAACAATCTATAAAGCCTATGCTCATAAAATTGGACATGACATAACAATAAAAGGTGCACACCGATCAAATTTGATAGTTCGAAATTGCTCGACTTTATCCAAGGAGGAACTTTTAAATGATTTTGACCATTTGGGAATGAAAGTTCATCTTTTGGCAAGAAAACAATATACAAGGCCTATAATAGTAAAATTTAACATTAAATAAAAATAAAAAGTATACTCCAACCAAGTTCGATGATTCAAAATTGCTCAAGTCTCTCAATAGAGGAGCTTTTAACTCTATTGTCCAATTGAGAATAAAAGTTGATCTTTTGCCAATGAAACAATCTACGAAGCGTATAATAGTAAACTTGGACATAAAGTACAAATAAAAAGTGTACACCTATCAACTTTGATCATTTGGAATTGGTCAAATCTCTTTATGGAGGAGCTTTTAACAGTTTTGTCCATTTGGAAAGGAAAGTTGGTCTTTTGGCAACGAAACAATCTACGGAGCCTATACACGTAAAATTTGACATAAAATACCAATAAAAAGTATACAATGATCAACCTTGGTGCTTTAGAATCGCTCAACTCTCTCCATGTAGATGCTTTTAATGATTACATGGGCTACAGTGGGGACAGGGACAAAAAGGAAAAATAAAACATGGACTTTCTACGGATTTAATTATCAGCCCAAACACATGATCATATTTAAAATTCATAAGCTATAATATATTCCACTGAAAATAATCACAAGATTTAAAACGGATTTTCCAAAATAATACCATAGTCACATTTAATATCTCATCTTTCCAATTTTAATTTCACCTATTTTTTATCTTGAACCAATGATGGAGACCGTAGGTTATTTATAACATTCTCCCACTTAATATTTTAAAATAGGGTGTTTCGTATTTTATTTTCCATGTTTAGATAATATCCTATAATATAGGAATCGTAATCAATTAGGAATCCTAATCTAACATGGCAACCAACTAGATAATATCCTAATTAATTAGGAATCCTAATCTAACATAACATTCAATAACAATCATGCATGCAATTTAAATAGGAGACTTATTAAAATAGCAAACCATTCAATCAAGAGTTCTAGCTATCATGGTCTTCTAACAAAACATCCTCGTTGGACATGGAAATATTCTTGAACCTGGACTACCCGAACTACACGGCTGCCCAAACTTCCCAAACTGCCCAGTTTGACCAGAATGCTCGAGGTGCCCAAATCAGGTAACCAAACTTCCTGGTTGCCCACATTTGACCTTTCATTCGTTTCGCTCCAATTTTTCTCGTTCTTTGCTCTTCACTTGATTTTACAAAAACTTCCTAGCCTTCTTCAAATTGGATTTCACAATCTAAATTTTGATTTACATAAATTCCTACTTCTTAATTCGGAGTGAACAATTTTAAAACCAAATAAAAAATAACTAGACCATGATAGGTGTACACTTTGAACCATCAAAGTTGGTCGGCCTATAATTTTTATTGTTATTTTACGTCAAATTTTACGAGTATAGGCTCCGTAGATTGTTTCGTTGCCAAAAGATCGACTTTTGTTACGAAATGGGCAAAACCGCTTAACGCTCCTCCATCGAGAGAGTTGAGCCATTCCAAACAATCAATATTGATAGGTGTACACTTTTTGTTGTAACTTTATGTTCAAATGTACTAGTATACACTTCTTAGATTGTTTGTTTTACAAAATATCAACTTTTGTTCTCAATTGGAGAAAACCATTAAAATCTCCTTTATGGGGAGAGTTGGGCAATTCTGAACAGTCAAGGTTGGTCAGTGTCCTCTTTTTATTGTTACTTTATGTCAAAGATTACAAGTATTTGCTTCGTAGATTGTTTCGTTGCCAAAAGACTAACTTTCGTTCCCAAATTGACAAAACCATTAAAAGTTCTTCCTTGAGAGATTTCAGCAATTTTGAACTATCAAATTTTATCGATGTGCACTTTTTATTGTAATTTAATGTCAAATTTTACAAGTATATGCTCCGTAGATTATTTTGTTGCCAAAAGAACAACTTTCGTTCTCAAATGAGCAAAATGTTAAAAGGTTCTTCATGGAGAGCGATAAGCACTTTTTATTGTAATTTTATGTCAAATTTTATGAGTATAGGCTCCCGTAGATTGTTTTGACGCCAAAAGACTAACTCTCATTCCCAAATGGGAAAAACCGTTAAAAGCTTCTCAATGGAGAGAGTTTAGCAATTCGGAACCATCAGAGTTGATAGGTGTACAATTTTATTGTTGTTTTATGTCCAAATTTACTAGTATAAGCTTCGTAGATTGTTTTGTTGCGAAAATACGAACTTTCATTCCCAAATGTAGAAAACCGTTAAAAGTTCCTCCTTGGAGAGAATTGAGCAATTTTGAACAATCAAATTTGATTGATGTGCACCTTTTATTGTAATTTTATGCCAAATTTTACAAGTATAATCTCCATAGATTTTTTCATTGCCAAAAGACCAATTTTCTTTTCCAAATGTGCAATACTCATAAAACTGTCTCCATGGAGAGAGTTGAGCAATTCTGAATCACCAAAGTTCATAGGTGTACACTTTTTATTGTTGTTTAATGTCCAAATTTTCTAGTATATGATTTGTAGATTGTTTCGTTGCCAAAAAATAAACTTTCGTTCACAAATGAACAAAACCTTTAAAAGCTGCTCCATGAAGACAGTTGAGCGAATCTGGACCATCAATGTTGATACGTGTAAACTTTTATTTGTTGTTTTATGTTTAAATTTACCAGTATTCGCTTCAAAGATTGTTTCCTTGCCAGAACACTAACTTTCGTTCCTAATTGGCAAAACCATTAAGACTTTCTCTATGGAGAGAGTTTGGCAATTTCGCACCATCAAAGTTGGTTGGTGTAATATTTTTTGTTATTTAAAGTCATATTTTATGAGTATAGGCTCTGTAGATTGTTTTGTTGTAAAAAGACCCATTTTCGTTCCCAAATCGACAAAATCGATAAAAGCTCCTCCATCGACAGAGTTGAGCGATTCTGAACCATCAAAGTTGATAGGTGTACACTTTTGATTGGTTCCTTATGTCCAAATTTATTAGTATTCACTTCTAAGATAGTTTTTTGCCAAAACACCCACTTTCATTTCCAAATGGACAAAACCTTTAAAAGCTCCTCCATGGAGAGAGTTTCGCAATTCTAAACCATCAAAGTCGATAGGTGTAGACTTTTGATTGTTGCTTTATTTCCAAATTTACTAGTATTTGTTTCGTAGATTGTTTCATTGTCAAAAGACCAACATTCGTTCTCAATAGGACAAAACCGCTAAAAGCTTCTCTATCGAAAGAGTTGACCAATTTTGAACTATCCAATTTGATCAATGTGGACTTTTTATTGTTATTTTATTTCAAATTTTACAAGTATAGGCTCCATAGATTGTTTCATTGCCAAAAGACGAACCGTCTTTCCGAAATGTGCAAAACGATTAAAAGCTTCTTCGTTGAGAGATATGAGCGACTTCAAACCATCAAAGTTGATCGATTTACACCTTTTATTGTTGCTTTATGTCTAAATTTACTGGTGTATTTTTCGTAGATTAATTTTTGCCAAAAAATACCAACTTTGATTCCTAAATGTAGAAAATCGTTAAAAGTTCCACCTTAGAGATAGTTGAGCAATTTCGAACTATCTGATTTGATCGATGTGCACTTTTTATTGTAATTTTATGATAATTTTTACAAGTATAGGCTCTGTAGATTGTTTCGTTGCAAAAGATCAACTTTTGTTACAAATGGACAAAACCGTTAAAAGCTCCTTCATAAAGAGAGTTGAGAGAATCTGAACTATCAATGGTGATAGGTGTACAGTTTTTATTATTTTTTTATGTCCAAGTTTACTAGTATACACTTCATAGACTATTTCGTTGCCAAAAAACCAACATTTGTTTTCAAATGGACAAAACCATTAAAAGCTTCTCTCTAAAGAGTGTTGAGCAATTTTACACCATCAAAGTTGATCGGTGTACTATTTTTATTGTTATTTTATATCAAATTTTATTAGTATAGGCTTCGTAGATTGTTTCGTTGCCCAAAGACCTACTTTCGTTACCAAATGGACAAAATCGTTAAAATGTCCTCCATGGAGAGAGTTGAGCAATAACGAACAATTAAGAATGATAGATGTACACTTTTATTGTTACTTTATGTTTAAATTTACTAGTACACGCTTTGTAGATTGTTTCTTTTACAAAAGATGAACTTTCGTTCTCAAATGTGCAAAATCATTAAAAGCTTCTCCATTGAAAGAGTTGGGTAATTCTGAACCATCAAGGTTGGTCGGTGTCTCTTTTTATTGTTATTTCAAGTAAAATTTTATAAGTATAAGCTTCATAGATTTTTTTCGTTGCCCAATGACCAAATTTGTTTCCAAATGGGTAAAATCGCTAAAAGCTCCTTCATGGAGAGAATTGAGCAATTCCGAACCATCAAAGTTAATAGGTGCACACTTATTTTGTTATTTTATCTCCAAATTTACTAGTATTTGCTTCTTAGATTATTTTGTTGCCAAAAAGACCCACTTTCATTCCTAAATGAACAAAACTGTTAAAAGCTCCTTCATGAAGAGCGTTGAGCGATTCTGAACCATCAAAGTTGATAGGTGTACACTTTTGATTGTTGGCTTATGTCCAAAATTATTAGTATTCGCTTCGTAGATTGTTTTGTTTTCAAAAGACTAACTTTCGTTCTCAATAGGACAAAACCATTAAAAGCTGCACTATCGAGAGAGTTGAACAATTTCAAAATTTCAAAGTTGGTCAGCGTACAATTTTTATTGTTATTTCATGTCAAATTTACGAATATAGGCTCCATCGATTGTTTTGTTGCGAAAGGGAAAACTTTTGTTACCAAATGATCAAAACTGTTAAAAGCTGACGGAGTTGAGCCACTCGAAACCATCAAAGTTGATAGGTGTACACATTTTATTGTTGCTTTACGTCAAAATTTATGAGCATAGGCTCCGTGGATAGTTTTATTGTCAAAAAACTTACTTTCCTTTAAAATGGACAAAACCGTTAAAAGCTTCTCCATGGAGAGAGTTGAGCGATTTCTAACCATCAAAGTTGTTATGTATACACTTTTTATTGTTGTTTTTTATATCCAAACTTACTAGTATATGCTCAAAACTTTCGTTCCCAAATGTAGAAAACCATTAAAAGTTCCTCCATAGAGAGAGTTGAGCAATATTGAACTATCAAATATTAGCAATTTTCACTTTTTATACAATTTAACATCAAATTTTACAAGTATAGGCCATGATATTATTTCTTTACCAAAAGACCAACTTTCGTTCCCAAATGGGCAAAAACGTTAAAAACTTCTCCAAGGAGAGAGTCGAGTAATTCCGAACCATCTAAGTTGATAGAAGTACACTTTTTATTGTTTTTTATGTCCAAATTTTCTAGTATATGCTTCGTAGATTATTTCGTTACCAAAAGACTAACTTTCGTTACCAAATGGACAAAGTCGTTAAAAGCTTCTCTATGGAGAGAGTCGGGCAATTTCGCTCATCAAAGTTGGTCAGTGCACTATTTCTATTATTATTTTATGTAAAATTTTATGAATATAGGCTCCGTAGATTATTTCGTTGACAAAAGACCCACTTTCGTTCCCAAATAGGCAAAACCGTTTTAAGCTTCTCCAAGAGGAGAGTCGAGCAATTCCGAACCATCTAAGTTGATAGGTGTACACTTTTTATTGTTGTTTTACGTCCAAATTTACTGGTATACGCTTCGTAGATTGTTTCATTGCCAAAAGACTAACTTTCATTCTCAAATGGGCAAAACTGCTAAAACTTCCTCCATGGAGAGAGTTGAGCAACTAGGAACCATCAAAACCAACTGTCTTTCCAAATGTGAAAGCTCTTTAAAAGCTTTTCTATGGAGAGATTTGAGCAATTCTGAACTATCATAGTTGATAGGTGTACACTCTTTATTGTATTTTTATGTCGTAATTTACTAGTATATGATTCGCAGTTTGTTTTATTTTCAAAAGATCAATATTAATTCACAAAAGCTCAAAAGCTTTAAAAGCTCACCCATGTAGAGACTTGAGCAAATTTGAACAATCAATGTTGATAGGTGTAAATTTTTTATCGTTGTTTTATGTCCAAATTTACTAGTATAGGCTTTGTAGATTGTTTCGTTGCCAAAAGACCAACTTTCGTTCCCAATTGGACGAAACCTTTAAAAGCTTCTTTATGGAGAGAGTTCGGCAATTTCGTTCCATCAAAGTTGGTCGCTGTAATTTTTTATTGTTATTTAATGTCAAATTTTATGAGTATAGGCTCTATAGATTGTTTCATTGCCAAAAGACCCACCTTCATTCCCAAATAGACCAAACCGCTAAAAGCTGCTCCATGGAGAGGGTTTAACAATTCTGAACAATGAAAGTTGATAGGTGTACACTTTTGATTGTCACCTTATGCCCAAATTTACTAGTATTCGCTTCATTGATTATTTCGTTCTCAAAACACCAACATTCATTCTCAATAAGACAAAAACGTTAAAAGCTCCTCTATCAAGGGAGTTGAACAATTTTAAACTATCAAATTTGATCGATGTTCACTTTTTATTGTAATTTTATGTCAAATTTTATGAGTATATACTTCGTAGATTGTTTGCCGAAAGACCAATTCTATTTCCCAAAAGGGCGAAACCGTTAAAAGCTAATCCATGGAGAAACTTTCGTAATTTTGAACCATCAAAGTTGATAGGTGTACACTTTTTATTGTTATTTTATGTCCAAATTTACTAGTATAGCTTTCGTAGATTGTTTTGTTGCCGAAATACCAACTTTCAATCCCAAATGTAGAAAACCGTTAAAAGTTGTTCCTTAGAGAGAGTTAAGCAATTTTGAACTATCAAGTTTAATCGATGTGCACTTTTTATTGTAATTTTATGTCAAATTTTAAGAGTATATGCTTCGTAGATTGTTTCGTTGCGAAAATACCAAGTTTCTTTCCAAAATGTGGAAACCGTTAAAAGCTTCTCCATGGAGAGAATTGAGCAATTCCAAAGCATCGAAGTTGATAGGTATACACTTTTTATTGTTATTTTATGTCCAAATTTACTAGTATACAATTCGCACATTGTTTCGTCTCCAAAAGACCAACTTTTGTTCACAAATTGACAAAACCTAAAAAAGCTCCTTCGTGAAGAGAGTTGAGCGAATATGAACCATCACTGTTGATAGGTGTACACTTTTTCCATTGTTTTATGTCCAAATTTACTTGAATTCACTTTCATAGATTGTTTCGTTGCCAAGAGACCAACTTTCGTTCCCAATTGGACAAAACCGTTAAAAACTTCTTTAATATTTTTATTGTTATTTAATGTCAAACTTTATGAGTATAGGCTCTGTAGGTTGTTTCGTTGCCAAAAGACCCACTTTTGTTCTTAAATGGACAAAACCATTAAAAGCTCCTGGATGGAGAGAGTTGTGCGATTCCGAATCATCAAATTGATAGTTGTATACTTTTGATTGTTGTCTTATGTTCAAATTGAATAGTATTCCCTTCGTAGATTGTTTCATTGCCAAGAGTCCCACTTTCGTTCCCAAATGTACAAAACCTTTAAAAGCTCCCCTATGGAGAGGACTTGAGCAATTCCAAACCATCAAAGTTGATAGGTGTACATTTTTTATTGTTTTCTTATGCCCAAATTTACTAGTACTCGCTTTGTAGATTATTTTGTTGTCAAAAGATCAATATTCGTTCTCAATAGCGAAAAACCATCAAACACTCCTCTATCGAGAAAGTGCAATTTCGAACTATCAAAGTTGGTCAGTGTACATTTTTTATTGTTATTTTATGTCAAATTTACGAATATAGGTTCCGTAGATTGTTTTGTTGCAAAAATACCAAATTTCATTCTCAAATGGACAAAACCTTTAAAAGCTCCTCAATGGAAAGAGTTGAGCCATTATGAACCATCAAAGTTGATAGCTGTACACTTTTTATTACTGTCATAGGTCCAAATTTTTTAGTATATGCATCATAGATTGTTTCGTTGCCAAAAGACCAACTTTCGTTCTCAAATGGCAAAACAATTAAAAGCTCCTCCATTGAGAGAGTTGAGTAACTTCGAAACATCAATGTTTGAAAGGTGTATACTTTTTATTGTTGCTTTATGTCCAAATTTACTAGTATACGCTTCGTAGATTGTTTTGTAGCGAAGAAACCAACTTTCATTCCAAAATTGACAAAACCAAAAAAAGTCTCACCCTAGAGAGATTTGAGCAATTTTGATTTATCAAATTTGACCGATGTGCATTTTTTATTGTAATTTAATGTCAAATTTTACGACTATGCGATCCGTAGATTGTTTCATTGCCAAAAGACCAACTTTTCATCCCAAATTGGCAAAACCTTTTAAAGCTTCTCCATGGAAAGAGTTGACCAATTTTGAACCATAAAAGTTGATACGTATGCACTTTTTATTGTTGTTTTATGTCCAAATTTACTAGTATACGCTTTGTAGATTGTTTCGTTGACAAAAGACTAATTTTCGGTACCAAATGGGCGAAACCGCTAAAACTTCCTCCATGGAGACAGTTGAGCAACTCCAATTCATCAAATTCTTTAGGTGTACACTTTTTATTGTTGTTTTATGTCCAAATTTACTACTATTCGCTTCGGAGATTGTTTCATTTTCAAAAGACCAACATTCGTTCTCAATAGGACAAAACCGTTACAAGCTGCTCTATCGAGAGAGTTGAACAATTTCGAACTATCAAATTTTATTGATGTGCACTTTTTATTGTTATTTCATGTTAAGTCTTATAAGTGTAGGCTCCATAGATTGTTTCGTTGCCCAAAGACCAACTTTCATTCCAAAATGGGCAAAACCGTTAAAAGCTTCTCCATAGAGAGAGTTGAGCAGTTCTAAATCATCAAAGTTAATTGGTGTACACTTTTTATTGTTGCTTTATGTCCAAATTTATTGTCCACATTTTACTGTTATTTTACGTCAAATTTATGAGTATACACTCCGTAGATTGTTTCGTTCCCCAATGGACAAAACCGTTAAAAGTTCCTGCTTGGAGAGAGTTGAGAAATTTCGAACAATCAAATTTTATCAGTGTGCACTTTTTATTGTTATTTTATGTCAAATTTTATGATTATAGGCTCCGTATATTTTTTTGTTGCCAAAAGACTAATTTTTGTTTCCAAATGGAGAAAACCATTAAAACCTTCTTCATGGAGAGAGTTGAGCAATTTTGTAGCAACAAAGTTGATAGGTGTACACTTTTTATTGTTGTTTTATGTCTAAATTTATTGCTATACGCTTCGAAGATTGTTTTGTTGCCAAAAGACCAACTTTCATTTTCAATTGGACAAAACTGTTAAAACCACCTCTATGGAGAGAGTTAGCCAATTATGTACCACCTACATTGTTCGGCATACACTTTTTATTGTAATTTTATGTCAAATTTTTACAAGTATAGGCAACGTAGATTGTTTCTTTGCGAAATGGGTGGAGGCAGCAGCTCTTCCCACTAATGACTCCAAAGTGGTGGTCAAATTTATTCGAAAAAATATTTTCTCACTTTGGAGCTCTGAGATTCATTTTTAGTGATGGGGGATGACACTTTTGCAATCGGCTCTTCAATTCAGTGTTGGTAAAATTTGGAGTTACACACAAAGTGGCCACACTCTATCATCCACAAACAAGTGGACAAGTTGAGGTGACTAATCGGGAAATCAAAAGAATTTTGGAGAAAGTTGTTAATAATTCCCAAAAATATTGGAGTTTACATCTTGATGATGCTCTTTGGGCGTACAGAACTACATATAAAACTCCTCTTGGAATGTCTCCTTATAGGCTTGTTTTTGGCAAGGCTTGTCATCTACCTGTAGAGCTTGAGCATAAGGCTTTTTGGGTTGTTAAAGCTTTGAATTTTGATATGAATTTGGCTGGTGAGAAGAGGTGTTTATAGCTGAATGAATTAGAGGAACTCTGGAATGAAGCGTATGACCAAGTTGTGACTTGGAAAAGACTTATGTGGAGAAAGTGGGTTTTGTGTTATCTCAAACGAACTTTAGAACTTGTTTGAACAATACTTGAGGCAAAATTGTAGGATTTGCATCACTAAGGAAATGAATTAGCCCATCTTTGGACCGATTGAGCCTTTCTAGCCACCTTTTGCATGATTATATCCCTAGTCACCCCTTTGAATCTATAAGCCTATTTTCTTTGTCACCTACACATGAGTAACCACAACCATTCATTTATTCCCTTTTTACACCTTGCACCAAGGCATATTAATCATTATTGTTATACGAGTGATGGTGTTTGGAAATGCTCTTATATTGTTGGTTTACTTTTGACAAAAGAAAAAAATGAATAGAAAGAGAGCACAACACCAAAATTCATAAAAGGAATTAAGTTTGGGGGTTGTGAAAAAAAAAAGAAAAAAAGAAAAGTGATGTTTGCATGAATAAAAGAGCATTGAATTGTAGTGGTTGAGTGACATTGAGTCAAGTTGGGGGTTATCATGTGATTTTACATATGGGAGTGAGTGTGATTATTGTAAGTGGTTATTTTGGTTGATATGCTTATGGTGGTAAGTCATAGATGGGTTGTAATTCTTTTATTTGCTTTGGTTCTATGTTTGATGTCATGAACTAATTCTTCTTACTAGAGCTTTGATGTGGCCTAGTGTTTCTTGATTGAATTCAAAGTTTCAATAAATTCTTGGGTTTTATTCATTGTTATGTGTTCACGATTGTGCTTAATGCTTTTAAACATCTGGCCAATGTTTTATCTAAAAGGAAGAACAGGATATTGATTGTGTCATGAATGCCTAAAATTAAATGGATGCCAGACATGGATTCATAATCTATGCAGTATTGTTATGGTTATCCATTGATTTTAATGTGTCTCTGATTTCTTTAATCATGCTTGGAAGAAATGATTGTTGATTAGGAGTAGTTTTGATATAGTATGAGAAGGTGTGTCAAATAAATTAGGGAAAATCGACTGATAACAAGATTAATTGTCCAAGGTTTATTAAATTGAGATTCAATTGAGATAGCAATGGTGAAATCATGTGCTCTAGTGCTTCTTAATTTTGATTCTTGTTTCACTTGCTTGTTGCTATTAGTTAATTTTTATTAATTCATACTTCAATTATTCAAACTAAATTTTGTATCCATGTACTGTTTGCAGTTGAATTAGTAGTCTATAGTTGATTGAATTAAATAGTCCTTGAGGGTTCGATATTTGGTCTTTGATCACTATATTACTTGTTTGCGATTTCGTACGATTGCGAATAATTTTTACAACACTTCTCAATGGAGAGAGTTGAGCCATTCCGAACCATCAAAGTTGATAGATGTACACTTGTTATTGTTTCCTTATGTCAAAATTTACTAGTATACATTTTGTAGATTGTTTCGTTATCAAAAGATTTTTGTTCCCAAATGGGCAGAACCATTAAAGGCTCCTCTATGGAGAGAGTTAAACAATTTTGAAACATCAATGTTTGAAAGGTCTACACTTTCTATTGTTGGATTATGTCCAAATTTACTAGTATACACTTCATAGATTGTTTTGTTGCTAAAGGACCAATTTTCATTCCTTAATTGACAAGGACATTAAAAGTTCTTCGATGGAGAGATTTGAGCAATTTTGAACTATCAAATTTGATCAATGTGCACTTTTTATCATAATTTAATGTCAAATTTTAGAAGTATAGGCTTCGTAGATTGTTTTGTTGGCAAAATACCAACTCTTGTTCCCAAAGAGGCAAAACCGTTAAAAGCTTCTCCATGGAGAGAATTGAGCAATTCTGAATCGTAAAAGTTGATAGATGCACAAATTTTAATTTTTTTATATCGAAATTTGCTAGTATATGCTTCGTAGATTGTTTCGTTGCCAAAAGACTAACTTTCATTCCCAAATTAGTAAAACAGCTAAAACTTCCTCAATGGAAAGAGTTGAGCAACTCCGACCCATCAAAGTAGTAAGGTGTACACCTTTTATTGTTCCTTTATGTCTAATTTTACTAGTATTCACTTCATAGATTGTTTCGTTGTCAATAGACCAACATTCGTTCTCAGTAAGACAAAACCATTAAAAGCTCCTTTATCGAGAGAGTTTAGCGATTCCGAACAATCAAAGTTGATAGGTGTACACTTTTTATTGTTGTTTTATGTCAAAATTTACTAGTATACCCTTCGTAGATTGTTTCATTGCCAAAAGAGTAACTTTCCTTCCCAAATGGGCAAAATCGCTAAAACTTCCTCCATGGAGAGAGTTGAGCAACTCCGAACTATCAAAGTTGTTTCGGTTACACTTTTGATTGTTGTTTTATGTACACATTTAATAGTATTCACTTCATAGATTGTTTCATTGTCAAAATACCAACATTTATTCTTAATAGGATAAAACCATTAAAAGCTTCCTTATCGAGAGAGTTGAGCAAATTCGAACTATCAAACTTGATTGATGTGCACTTTTTATTGTAATTTTATGTCAAATTTTAAAATTATAGGCTCGGTAGATTTTTTTATTGCTAAAAGACCAACTTATGTTCCAAAATGGGCAAAACAGCTAAAAGCTCCTTCATGGAGAGAGTTAAGCAATTATGAACCATAAAAGTTCATACATGTACACTTTTTATTGTTGCGTTATGTCCAAATTTACTTGTATTCATTTCGTAGATTGTTTCATTGCCAAAAGACTAACTGTCGGTTCCAAATGGACAAAACCGTTAAAAGCTCCACCATGGGGAGAGTGTTGGACCACAGGTCCTACATTTGTGTTTTGATGCAAAAATACATATTGGACTATTTGATTGTGCTTAACTATGGATGAATTTGTAAAAATCATGAAATGATTTATAACTATTGATTTAAGCTTCATTAGACATCTTTAGAATTATGTTTAATCATATTTTTTATGAATTGGATGAATCTAGACTTGTTCGTTTTCGCATTACAAAAACTATCCAAACATAATACTGTGCACATGTTGGTTGAATAGTTATAACTTATCCATATGATCTCTGATTGACTTGATTTTTGTTTTGAAAATTATTTAAGATAGTCTGGAATTTTTATTGTCAATTTTAAGTCTATCATGTTCAATTTGTTAGTTGAAATTAATTCACCTATGCAGTTGTGATACTAGCCTAGTTGAGACTTGTATGATCAAATTGAATGACCAAATGACCTCAATTATAAGTGAAACTTTTGATCGATATGCACTTTTTATTGTAATTTTATGTCAAATTTTACGATAATAGGCTCCGTAGATTGTTAGCTAAAAGATCAACTCTCTTTCCCCAATGGTTAAAACCATTAAAAACTTCTCCATGGAGAGAGTTGGGTAATTTTGAACCATCAAAGTTGATAAGTATACACTTTTTATTGTTGTTTTATGTCCAAATTTACTACTATAACTTTCGTAGATTGTTTTATTGCCAAAATACCAACTTTCGTTCCAAATGTAGAAAATCATTAAAAGTTCCTCCTTGGAGAGAGTTAAGCAATTTTGGACTATCAAATTTAATCGATGTGCAATTTTTGATGTAATTTTATCTCAAATTTTGCGACTATAGACTCTGTAGATTGTTTCGTTGCGAGAAGACCAACTTTCTTTCCCAAATCTGGAAAACCGTTAAAAGCTTCTCTATGGAGAGATTTGAGCAATTCCAAACCATCAAAGTTAATAGGTGTACACTTTTTATCGTTGTTTTATGTCCAAATTTACAAGTAATTCACAGATTTTTTCGTCCCAAAAGACAAACATTTGTTCACAAATGGAAAAAAACCCTTAAAATCTCCTCCATGAAGAGAGTTGAGCGAATATGAACATCCAATGTTGATAGGTGTACACATTTTATTGTTGTTTTATGTCCAAGTTTACTAGAATTTTCTTTCGTAGATTGTTTCGTTGCCAAAAGACCGTTAAAAGCTTCTCTATGGAGAGAGTTGGGCAATTTCGCAACACCAAAGTTGGTTGGTGTAATTTTTTATTGTTCTTGAATGTCAAATTTTATGAGTATAGGCTCTGTAGATTGTTTTGTTGCCAAAAGACTCACTTTCGTTCACAAATCGATAAAAATATTAAAATCTCCTGCATTGAGAGAGTTAAGCAATTCTGAATCATCAAAGTTGATAGGTGTACACTTTTGATTGTTGCCTTATGTCTAAATTTACTAGTATTCGCTTCGTGGATTGTTTCGTTGTCAAAAGACCAATATTCGTTCTCAATAGGAAAAAATCGTCAAAAACTCCCCTATCGAGAGAGTGCAATTTCGAACTATCAAAGTTGGTCGGTGTACACTTTTTATTATTATTTCATGTCAAATTTACGATTATACGGTCCATAGATTGTTTTTGTGACGCCCCAATCCGGGCACGCCACGGGTGCCTCTCCGGCACCGTCCTAGGCCACTAGTGCGATCATTCGGCATACCGGAAATCCAGCGGCATCTCCCCGTATATCGGAGAGTCCCCGCCTGCATCAGAAACACGCAACAAAAAATTCAATCCATCACACTAGCAACCTAGCTAGGCCTCAGGCCTCAATCACATGCAATCCTGATCCTAGGGGCCTCAGGCCATCCACTACCAGCATGCACAAACTGATAGTAATCTACACATCAATCAAATTCATAATATCATATAACCAAAAATCAAACTCAACATACATCATGCATACACCCTCTGGCGCCAATGGTTATAACAATATCATGAACAACACTCATAAATCATATACACTCATACATCATACTCATCCCAAGTGTAGGTTTGTCAAAGTAATAATAGGAGTGAATCCCAAATCGTCTCACAAAGACTTTTGGTTTCGGCTTGGGTCTATGGATTATTAACCTAATTACTTAATTAAATATGGTATTCACAATGTTAAGTGTGGCAAAATTGCACTAACCATTGGTTAGATTCAGTTTTCCCTCTTGGGGTGATTGATTGAACTAAACCCTAATATACGAAATGAGAATTAAATACTAAACTACTGCAGAAAATCAAAATGGAAATAAGCACAACATAATAAAATGTAAAACATAACATAAAACGTTCAAGCACAAACTAAATCGGAATGGAAATATTCAAGTAGATTAAACTAAAACTATGAACCCAAATGCGATAATAAAATGAAATAACAATAAGGAAGAGGAGTTTAGAGATCAAATCCAATGTCGAATGTTGAGGTGAATCGGCCTTCCAATCTACAAATAGAAGTTGAGGGTAATCCAACTTGGGCTCTTCTCAAGCTCTACAAGGAGGAAGAACTTCTTCTTCTAGTTGGTTGGGTCTCCAAGACTCCTAGCAATCTTCAAGAGACTGATTTTCGAACCCCAAGCAAGAATCAAAGATCAAGAACAAGGTAAGAGAACAAAAACCTTAGAGAATATGTATTTTTGGCCAAAATGAGTGTTGTACAAAGAATGGGGTCTCAAGACCCATAAAACCCTCATACCTCTGTTAAAAGACCATCCTAACCTATTACAAATATGTCCCATTGGTCAAATAAAGTAATTAGACAAGTTTGCCCTTCAAGAATTGAGTAAAAATCATAAAACCCGAAATTACTGAACTGTTCAAGGCAGCATCTTGTTTTAATTCCAAAGACTTCAATTCCCAATTGATTTATGCGTATGAGCACTCGTTGGAAAGATCTGGATGTCTACTTCAACTTTGTAGAAGAAATGTTCTTCAAATTCGATCCTTTACACCTTCAAACGTTGACCTGAAAATTATTGCGCAGTGCCGTCCGGACAGATATGCTTGAAAACAGCACTGTCCGGCTTTCTTCTTCAACCGTCCGGACGGTGAATAGTACCGTCCGGACGGATATGCTTGAAAATCAATCTGTCCATCTTTCTTCTTGAACCGTCCGGAAGGTTTCTGATAAGTGTCCGGACGGTTGACAGCAAAATGCAATTTTTCAGCTCCTTTGTGTCTTTTCTTCCATATTCAACCCCGATCAATCCGGAGCCTACAAAACCCATTCAAACAAGTCATAAATGACTGAAATATACTTAAACAAGTGTCAAAACCATTTTTAGGTTGATAGAACAAAATTCGGCATATTAAAACTCAAATGCTTAAGAGATAGCATTTCCATAACTTCTAACCATTATGCCCAAAACTTGGATTTCATATCTCTAAGCTACCAAACCAACTTGAACCACTAGAAAACACTTAAAATGACTATGTCAAAGTGTTGAATTATGCATTGGCTCATTAACATGGATTTCGGCAACTCAAACCTAAAATGTGGTTTTTAAGCATTGAAACTCAACCTCTTGCTTTCAAAACTCCACAAAAATATGCAAAATACCATCCCAATCAGGTACCTCAGTCCCACTCTCGGACCTGGTAGTTCTACGGGTATTCATCTGCATGGCAAACAGACAATACCATTGAACACACAACTCAACAGAGGATTTATTAGGGACTAGAAAACATACCGGATCAGCAGCGGTTGTGACATGGCCTGGATTACATACCATACATCTAAGACCCATCCCCGATCCTATATATATAAATCAAACCAACCTCCCTCTGATACCAAATTGTGACGCCTCGATCTGGGCACGCCACGGGTGCCTCTCTGGCACCGTCCTAGGCCACTAGTACGATCATCCGACAGACCAGAAATCCGACGGCATCTCTCCGTATATCGGAGAGTCCCCGCCTGCATCAGAAACACGCAGTAGAAAATTCAATCCATCACACTAGCAACCTAGCTAGGCCTCAGGCCTCAATCACGTGCAATCCTGATCCTATGGGCCTCAGGCCATCCACTACCAGTATGCACAAACTGATAGTAATCTACACATCAATCAAATTTATAATATCATAAAACCAAAAGTCAAACTCAGCTTACATCATGCATACACCCTCTGGTGCCAATGGTTATAACAATATCATGAACAACACTCATACATCATATACAAAATACGTGCTTAGAGTATCTCTCTAGCACCCTCATCCTACCTAGGGCCATCCATGTCACATCACGCTCTCACTGATCTGTTCCACCAGTACTTGTACCTGTACCAGTATCACCAGTGGGGAGGAAAAGAAAGTAGAGAGTGAGCAAGAAGCTCAGTAGGGTAAGAGTATAAGAGAACAAAGCCAGAATCCGATCTATAAGTTATGCAGCAATATGAAAACTACTACATGCACGTATACTCAACAATCATGTAAAACATCAATCCGAGCAATCCCCTCAATGAGCAACCTCATCGATACCATGGCTCGGTCCATGTAATATCGAACGTGTGCAAGATCACCACATCAACTCATCAATATCATGGTCGCTATCCATGTCATATTGAATAGGAGCAAGCTCCCTAACATCAAACGATCTTGGATTACCCGATTGGGTGATACCATCACGCCCACACCATTCCAGGCAAGGTCCCTCATTAACCGTACCTCTAGTGCGTTATCCTACAAGGAGTTCATATGACTTGGTGGTAACTCTCATCACCTCGTCATCCCTCCAAGTAGCTTTCAAGAATCCTAAGGATCTTCGAGTCCATACTCGAAGTCCAATGCAATTCTAATGCGTTTATGCCATGACATGCCGAAAAGATATATATATATATATATATATGAACATCCTACATATATATGTACATAACTATCATGATGCATGAACGGAATCAAATCGTGCCCATAGATTATGGAACACACACAATCGGGTCATGCAACATCAAGAATTACAATATCCAAAGGCAAGGTTCGTTTCCCCTTAGAAGCAATTAAGGCGGAAACACAAATAAATGACCAATGAAGAATCGAAACGCTCTTTAGAATATCGAGAATAAAGGATAGGAAGAATGGTTGAAAATCCCCTACCTCATGTCGAGCAATTCACAAATCTCACAATTAGGGTTTTTAACCCCGTTTCTCCAACCTATCAATTTTTACACAATCAAACTCTAATGATCATCCAAAACAACTCAACATATCATAACCAATATGAATTAAACAATTAAATTGAGAAAACTTACTTTCTCTCTCTAGGGTTCCTCTCAAACCCCCAAACTCAACCTTATGGAACTCAACTCCAAAACAAGAATCAAACCTACATATACAACCACATATGACCCAAAATCAACATATCTAAACCATAGGAATCAACTCTAAACAAAACTAACAAGATCTACTCAAAACCCTAGAAATGGAAAAATGAAGAAATCTTACCTCCAAAGCTTGAATCTTCCTTGAATCCTAAATCTCCAAAACCAAGCTTAAATCTCCAAGAATCACCTCAAATACTCTTCTCTCTCTAGAATCGTCGCTCTCTCTCTCTCTAGAACTGAAACAACCCAGAGATTCCCTAAAATGGCTCGCTAGAGCCTATTTGAAAACTCGGGTTGCGCCTAGGCGCTCTAACCTACCAAAAATTTCTCTGGCGCGCTGCTCTGGGCGCCGTCCTGGGCGGGCAGGGTTTTCACGCCCAGGCAAGGTGCGCCTAGGCGCCTCTGCGCCTACTCCATTTCCCCCTCTCCCACTGGACTAGCGCTGTGCCCAGGCGCCCTGAGGTGCGCCCAGTCTAGTGCCTCCTCTTCTGGACTTCCTCCATTCATGCATTCACTGGACTGGGCGCTGCGCCTAGGCGCCCTGAGGTACGCCCAGTCCAGTGCCTCCTTTTCTGTACTTCTTTCCTTACCTGCATTTCTGTCACTCACTGGACTAGGCGCCCTCTCGTGCGCCTTGTCCAGTTTTCCCAATTTGATCGAACATCAACATTTCACAAAATTATAGGGTCGGGGTTTCATAGTTTTGTTGTAAAAATATCAATTTTCTTTCCCAAATGGACAAAACCATTAAACGCTCCTCAGTCGAGAGAGATGAGTCATTCTGAATCATTAAAATTGATTGGTGTACACATTTTATTGTTGTCTTACATCCAAATTTTCTTGTATGCGCATCGTAAATTGTTTCGTTGCCAAAAGACCAACTTTTGTTCACAAATGAGCAAAACCATTTAAAGCTCCTCCATGAAGAGAGTTAAGTAATTCCAAAACATCAATGTTTGAAAGCTATACACTCTTTATTGTTTCAAAACCTTTAAAAGCTCCTCCAATTGGAAAAAACTGTTAAAGGCTTCTTTATTGTTTCAAAACATCCGTGGATTGTTTTGTTGCAAAAATACCGACTTTCGTTCCCAAATGGACAAAACCTTTAAAAGCTCCTCAATGGAGAGAGTTGAGCCATTTCGAACAATCAAAGTTGATAGGTGTACACTTTTTATTGTTTTCTTACATCCAAATTTTCTAGTATACGCATCGTAGATTGTTTCGTTGACAAAAGACTAACTTTTGATCCCAAATGGCCAAAATCGTTAAAAGCTTGTTGATGGAGAGAGTTGACCAATTCCAAACCATAAAAGTTGATACGTTGTAGTACCCCATTTTTGTCCGGAAAGTTTTGATTTTTCCCAAGCCAAGACGAAGCCCATTAAACTCACCAAAAACCAAGCCCAATTACTAATTCATTCATTTAAACTAACCTACCCAATTAAGTCCAAATTCTGGCCCATCTCCCAATTAAACCCAATTAAGCCCACCATCTAATTAAATCAAGCCAAATCATCACCCAACTAAAAGCCCAGCCCAACCCAAGTTTTAACCCTAATACCTAAAGGTTTTGATAAGAAGAAGGAAGAGGCCGCCGGTTATGGGAGAAGAGAGAGAGAGAACCTGGGAGACAGAAGAGAGGGAGAGGCACCAGATGAAGCCAAGGAGAAGAGAGGCGCCTCCAAGTTTGAAAAACGAAGAAAGAGAAGGCTGAATTCAAAGACAGAGACTTTTAGGCTAGATATTGTTGATTTTTGGGGGATTTAATTCGGTTTTTGTTGTTATAAAAGGAGGAAGAGGAAACAGAGAAAGGAGGCTGGTTTTTGGGGCTGTTTTGGAGGAATTTCGTGGCTGTTTTGGGGCTGTTTTGGAGGAATTTCGTGGCTGGTTTTTGGGGCTGTTTTGGAGGAATTTCGTGGCTGTTATTGGGTTGTTTTTGGAGGAATTTTTCTGGAAAAAACAACCAGAGGTTCTTGGGGGAGATCAGAGGGATTTTCGAGTTGTTTTTTGGGGAAGATTAGAGGGATTTTCGAATGTTTTAGAGAGAAGCCAGTGGCTTCTTTTGAGGAGAACCCAGAAAATTGAAGAAGAAAAGAAAGAAGGAAAAGCCGGAGCAGATTTCTTTGAGAAGGAAGATCCAAAAAAATAGAAAAAAAAACTAACAAGAAAAGTGGATTCGGAGGTTTGATTTCGATTTTAATTTCAGTCTGTTTCTTTTCTTGTTATTTTACTATGCCAATCATACATGTTAAGGATTTCATTTAGCTAGTTTGGATTTTTATTTCTACTTGGAATTGTTTGTTTGGATCTTGTTGTACCTTGGTTTGCTTTGTTTGTTTTGTATGTCTCGGTTGGCAACAGGAAGATGGGAGGGAAAAAGAAACCTGGGAAAAGCCATTGTCGGACAGGTCTGCTATGGGAGGAGAAAGAAGCACAGTAACGGGCTAGGCCAGGGGTGTGTTGTTGGGCTGGAAGCTTGAGGATCGGGCCGGGCTCGATTTATATTAATTTGGGCCGTTTGTGTTTTATTTTAGGCTTTGTCTTGGGTTGTGTTTACATGTAATGGGCCTGGATCTGTTTTGGGCCTGTTTTAGATGGTTATGGGTTTTGGACCACTTTTGGTTTCTGTGAAGGGGCTTCTTGTTTGGTTTGGGCCTCTGATTGTATTATTTTGGGTCAGTTTTGTCTTGTTTGGTTTGGGTTGCTGTTTTGTACATGCATTTGGGCTTATTTAAATAATTTTAAAAGAATCAAATCATACGATTTTCTATATTCAAATCGCCAAATATCCGACGATGGAACCAAACGGAGAAGCATTGGATGCGATCCCAAAAGGATTCTTGAGGATAAAATAAAATGAAATTCTCATCCATTGGATGGAGAGGATTTTTTTTAAGCATTTATATTATATATAAAAATTATATCGAAAGCCTTAACCGACGATTGAATTAATTTGGAGAATGCATTTGATGCACCTTCAGACAAAATTCTTGAGGTGAGAGTGTTTCATGGACACTTGACCATTGGATGGAAGAGTTCCATGAACCTCAATATTATACTCTCAATATAATTTTTATATGCTTAAATATTTATCATGTATATATTTTCGTTAAAATATCACGTTTAATTTTCTTAATCATGTAATGGGATAATAAAAGTTAAATTGGCAACTGTTTTTAAAACAGACGTTGTGGGGTGCCTCACACCTTCCCCATACGTAACAAACTCACTTACCCATTTTTCTGGATTTTCGCAGACCAAATTATTTTTTTAATTGGTGACCAATTGCACCTATCACAATTGGTGGCGACTTCTTTTTAAAATTTCCTTTCGCAAAACCGGTTGCGACAACTGGCGACTCTGCTGGGGAAAACTAGTTTTTAAATGTATATAGATTTCTTAAAACTAGTGAGTTGGGCCTTCAAAATTTAACTTTTCTTATCCCATTATTTGATTTTGTTTGTTTTAAATATATTTGGTGCTTTATTTCTCTAGTTTTTTTTATTGATATTCTCTTATTATTTTTAAAAAATTGTTGTGTTTTGTGAGCTTTTTTTATTTTTATTAGTGTCCTCACACATTGTGCACGATACCTTTTCATGAGTCCAACAACTCGGGCTCAAAACCCTTAGGAGAGGATGAAGTAAACGAGACCTTCGAGGGATTTCAATCCCCGTGCAGGCTTGCGAAAAATTCTCACTCGACTCACTCCTCTGTTAAGAGGGACCTTGGCTATTCCAGTAATGGACACTGGCGGGGGGATAAGTCGGGAGCCTAGATTGTCCATAACCAATGACCATAGTCATAGGACACATGAAACTACTTCTAACCTTATCTTTAGGGTGTTGTATATATTATCCCATTTTGTTGTACATATATCGTTTTGGTTTTGCTTTGATTCGTACATATATTGTTTTGATTGTACATAAAGGCTTCATGTACTTATCTTGCATACATCATTTAAAGTTATGCCCATGTATATACCCCTCTTTCCCTCATACATGTCTGTATATATATTTCCTGTATTATTTTGCATACATCAGTTAGGTTTCATCCATGTATATATGTGACATTCATTACCATCACATGTACAATAGTTCCTTTGTTTATAGGATGTCCATAAATTCACAATCATGCATATATTAATGAAGTTGGTATAAAAAAAATGACAAAAAAAAACACAAAAAAAAATACAAAATAAAAATCATTGGCAAATGATAATATTGAGGCATTGACGTTTAATCTTCATGTTGTTAAATAAATAAGTCAACTCTACTACTAATCATTTCTCGCCCATTGGTTTATGAGCTTAGTAACTGGATCGGTGTGGCAATTTCCAGTATCTTATCAATGGCCTCAAGGAGTAATCTCTAAATGCACAACCCTTTGTGGTCTAGTTCATGACCACTTATTGGGTTTTGTAATGAGCATGTCTTTATATTGTCTTTGATGAAGTTTTACCACGACTGTTGCATGTTGCATCATTTCATCTTTTCTATATTATCACCATGAATAAAGCTCTTCGTTCAAAATTCTCAAAATTATTCTCTTTCATTTTCCATAATTTCCAAATCTCACACATTCTACCATTCCATTCACCAAGATTGAAATTGATGATAAGGAAAAAGATGAACCTAATGAAACAGTTTTTGGGTGCACTCAATAAATAATGTTGAATCCTTCTCTGACATTGAGAATGAATTTGAAATATCATCAGAAGATTTTTGCCACCCGAACAGGGATGTTAGATTTGAATCCTCAGGTACAGTGAGGGAAGAGAATATTGGTCAAATGACTCAGAAAATGACAGGGAAACCAAACAGATTACGGAGGAAATTCAGAAAGAAATATGTGGCTCCCATACAACTGAATAGTGCAATAAATACTTTTGTTATGTGACCACGTGCTGATTGATAACGGTGGCAATGGTGAGGATAGTGTGCATTGACTTTGAGATCAAGACTGACGGTGACTTGAATTGATACCATCAATAATGAGCATAGTTGAGGAGCAGATATGCGCAGGTTACGATGTTGACCATGTGAGGACAATTTCTATGTTAAATAAGTGATTTTCTTGTCTGCAGATCTTTTGGTTGCCAAATGAGCTATTTTACAATCATTCACCATCTCTATTGCTAATTCAGGCGTGCATTCCAATATTCCTCCATTGTCTCCTTCTTTTGCCAATTATTCAACTCTTCTTTAATGATTTTTTGTCTCTCCAGCCATCTTGAGTTGCATTTCTTTGTAATCTCTTCCACGTACTCAACCGTGAATCCTGACTTTTCCTCTCATCTATCTCTTTCATGACATTTTATTCAAAGCCTTCTTCAATGTTGTCTCTTTCTTCTGGCCAACTTCGTCTTCTCTCTCTTTGAGTCACCTCTTCACCGTCAACTCAGCTTTACTAGCAGGCCATCTGCCAATTCTTTCTCTTTTCTTACACCGCTAAAACTCCTTGTTTGAAATCCTTCGGTCGATTTTGAACCACCTCAGTTAGCTCATCTCTATGGCTACCAAAAGACCATTCGAGCAATCCCCTCAAATGACTGATCTAAATCGCCTTATATGTCGGGAAGCGGTTAGGAAATATCGAGAATCAATAAGAGGGAGAAAAATTATTCCAGAGAGAGGTCTGCAAACTTCTTTAACAGCAGAGCCTGCAATTGCAAAAATTATTGCTGAGCGGGATTGGGAGGATTTTGTTGCACAGCCAAAACCCGCAGTTGTCCCAGTGGTAAGGGAATTTTATGCAAATGCAGTTGTAGGGTATGAACATGTATATGTTCGGGGTATGATGGTCCCATTTGATTGCAAAACCATCAATGCAGTCTACAACCTTCCAGATATCGTCAATGACGATTTCTCAGCCTTACTGGAGTCTGATACTATTTTGGATGAAGTGATTCGTACGTTGTGTAAGCCAGGAGCCGTCTGGAAGAAATTTAATGGGGTGGGAGTCTCATTTCCCACATCTGCTATGACAAAAAATAGCAGGACTTGGATGCGATTTATCTAGGCGAAGCTCATGCCAAGCAGTCATTCAACAGATATCCGTAAAAATAGAGCAATTTTGCTTTATTGTATTCTACATGGAAAATCAATTGATATTGGCAAAGTTTTACACAATTCCATTGTGCACAGTTGTCATAATACAACAACCATCAGGCTTTGTTTGCCCTCTCTGATTTGCACATTGTGCATGAGAGCTGGAGTTCTTTGGGCACCGCATGAGGAGGTGCAGTATCCAAAATGTGCTATTGATCGCAGAATGATTGGAAGATATAAGGATGATCATATTGCAGAGACTCCTACTGTGACTGAATTCCCTGTCATTCATCATTCTCAGTCATCCGGAACCACTAATGTAGCTAAAACATTAACGCAGATTGAGGCACGTCTGGATCACTTGTCCAAAAGTATTGATCTGTTAGTGACATATATTGCAGGCAACCATGGAACCATGACACACATGCCTAATCAGTTGTCCAGTGATTTTGGAAGCCATACCATGCAGTTTTATACTACACAAGCCCAACCACAGAATTGTTATCCTTCTGAAAATCATGAGGACTCGGAATTTCAGTTAGGGAATTTTTATTTTCCATCATTTCAGTAATTGTGGAACATTGCAGAAGTGGTGTTGTTTATCTTTTTGGAAGGTTAGTTTCCGATGAATAAATTGAGTTACTGTCTTCAATATAGGCATTTGCATAATTATGAAAAATCCCGCTGGAGTGAAAACCTGAAAGGGTGCTCTAGGCAAAAATTAGGGACAAAAAAAAACGAACAATGAGGAAAAATGAAAAGGAAAGAAGAAAAACAAAGAGGAGAAAGGATACATTGAATTCAGATTGGAAGTTCAGAAGAACAGTTCAGGCATGGACTCGTTGGACTTTGAACAGTGTCATGATTGGTGATCAATTGAATTTGTGGTGATATGGGTGAAGGTGCATAATTGGCTTCCTAAACACGCACCAAAACTGGGGCAGTTTTGGTGTAATCTTTGAATTGTCACAATTTTTATCTTGGAAAAACTCAATCTATTTCTCATTTCTTTGACATCAACTCTTCCCCTCCAAAATAAAGCTTCTTATCGTCACTCATCATTTTCGATTAAATTTTATCGAAGTGTTCATTTCTTTGACTTTGCTCATCCATTTTCACATCTCATTCATCCTCCAAGAAGTTTTCCATTTGACATGCATAGTCGTATTGTTAAATTCATCATTGACAAAGTTTTGATAGAAAGTGTGATAAGTGCATTTGAATATTACTTTTTGTCAGAACATTGATGGATGTTGGTGCCCTACACTGAAAAAGGGATGGAAAAAAAAAACCTCGTGGTCGAGATATGTATTATTAGCAGAGGAATGATTTGAAACATAAAAAAGGTTTTAATTAAGAAATGCGGGCACATGTGTTTTGAAGAAAATTGTCAACAGCAACAAAAAAAAAGAGAAAAAAGAAAACAAAACAAAAGAGAGAGGGAAAAATGGAAAAACTTGAGAGTATTGCATTCATTCCAAGTGAGATATTCATAATTGTGCAATATATGTCATTGCATGCATCATCGTTGCATGTTGCTTATCATTTGACAGGTTTGTTCAAACAGTACAAATTCAGACAATCTTCATGAATCAGGTATGCATCTCTTTCTTCAAATATTTTATGATTGGCCAAGCCGGGAATGGCCCTAGTGATCCCGTGAATTTTTCCAAAAAAAAATAAAAATTCAATGACTCACCAAGCTGGGAATGGCCTTAGTGATCCCGAGCATTTTTTAAACAAACGGAAAAAAATCTTCTTCACTGTTGAGTCACACGTTTTCACCATCTCTATCGTGCCTTTCCTCATCACTATCGCAATTCAGGCATGCACGACTTTCTTCATTCTTGTCATTTTCATGGCATGTGTTTTTAAAATATTTTGTATCTTTTGGCCATATTTTTTTCCTGTCTCTATCGTTTTCCTCCCTATCTCCATCATGTCTCTTTCCCATCCTTGTCATAGCTCAGGCATATGACTTTCTTTATTTCTTTCATTTTCTTTCGGCCATCTGTCTCTTCTCATCTCTATCGTGTCTCCATCACCAGCTCAGGCACGTATCCCCACATTTCTCCTCTCTCTTCCTTTCTGGCCAAGTTTTGTCTCATCTGACGGATTTCATCGCCTTTCCACTAAGTGACATGTTTTCACCGTATCATCCGTGATGTCGACTTTTCAACTACTTTTGAAATTTTACGTTCATTCTTTATTGTTTCGTCGCTTATGGTCGAGTTTTTCTCTTCTTCTTGGAGTCATGTGTCTTTACCATATCTATCATCTGTATCATCTCATCATTTCGTCTCTTTCAGATTTTCTTTCACTTCCACTGATCGTCGATCATTGTTTTACTCTGATCTCATCACTTCATTTTTTCCTTCCATTACCGACACGATTACTCACTTTTAGTGATTTTCGTCCATTGTTCCACCTCTTCCTCCACTTCATCTCACCTTCATCAAGTGAAAGTCCTCACCCATCTTTCATCTCATTTAATGGATGGGACTCTGTCACCCCGCTTACAAGCAATCACGTTGTTTGCCAAAGCGGAAATTATTCCTGAGCGACGATTCGACCTTCACATTCTTAGAGATGCCAGCGCTCGTTGGGCTATGAACTACCTCCAGGATCACTCTATGTTATTTTTGGTTAACTCAGATCCTACAGGTAATTTATCAGTGTACCCTCGTATAGTTCGTGATTTCTACGAGACTCTTGAAATGTTACCACCGAGTACGAGAACAGGACCACATCCGATTTACCAGGTGGAGGTAATTGGTATAAAACTCCAGTTCACCACAGCAGACATATGCGAGAGTTTAGGGTATCCCCCTTCTTATGATGTAGCTACCGGTTTTGAAGCACCGGTATCTGTTTCTAAGAAGGAGATAATTGACAACATGTGTCAAGGACAGAGTGATAAAAAAGTAAACGCTACACGCCGCTCATATTTGCCACCGAAGATGTGGTTGCTGGACGATGCTCTCCGGCACAATATTTGCCCCATCGGCCACCACCACCAGAGACGGGGTAAGATTCTTCATGCCCTATACTATATGTATCAGGGGGTATGGTTTGATATTGGAGAATTCTTTATGACCACTATTCTAAAGACACAGAGTTTCGTGGAGAATAGACCATCGAAGGTCAGAAAATTATATTTCCCACAACTCGTTACCCGACTGGTTTTGAGCAAAGGCATTCGTCCTCCTATAAGCCAAATCTCCCCATTTTATCCAGTAAGCATTGTGCAGAAAAATAACTGGTGGAAAGGCATTAACCAAATGACCACTGCTGCCAAGAGGCGAAAAGCATCACGGACAGAAGTTGTATTACTGGGGGAAACATCTCGGTCTGTTACTAGACCACCCTCACCTCGCTGTATTCAAGAAACACCGGCTCATGAGCATCAGCCGGAGGCCAAGCGACAAAGGTGGGAGCAACTATTGAATGTGGTCGCGAATATGGAGAGGCCCAACTAAGAATTGTACAGTGTCAACGCATGTATTTTTGCCAAAGTCCAGCCCATGTCACAGATAAGCCCAGGGATGACTACAGTGATCCCGAGCATTTTTATGTATAAGAAAAAAATCAATCATCACTTTCAGCCAAGTTGGGAATGGCTCTAGTGATCCCGAGCATTTTTTCAAAAAAATCATTTTCAATGATCAGCAAGCCGGGAATGGCTCTAGTGATCCCGAGCATTTTTCAAAAAAAAAATAAAATCATTTTCAATGATTTGCCAAGCCGGGAATGGCCTTAGTGATCCCGAGCATTTTTCAAAAGAAAAAAAATTCATTTTCAATGATTGGCCAAGCCGGGAATGGCTCTAGTGATCCCGAGCATTTTTTTCAAAAACATTTCCAACGATTTGCCAAGCCGGGAATAGCCCTAGTGATCCCGAGCATTTTTAAAAAAAAAAGTTCACTTTCAATGATTGGCCAAGCCGGGAATGGCCCTAGTGATCCCGTGCATTTTTCAAAAAAATCATTTTCAATGATTCGACAAGCTGGGAATGGCCTTAGTGTTCCCGTGCGTTTTTCAAAAAAAATCATTTTCAATGATTCGCCAAGCTGGGAATGGCCCTAGTGATCCCAAGCATTTTTCAAAAATAATTTCCAATGATTAGCCAAGTCGGGAATGGCTCTAGTGATCCCGCGCATTTTTCAAAAAAAAGAACAAAAAGAAAAGAAAAAGTAAATTTTTGATCGCCAAGCCGGGAATGGCTCTAGTGATCCCGTGCATCTTTCAAAAAGATCATTTCCAATGTTTAGCCAAGCCGGGAATGGCTGTAGTGATCCCGTGCATTTTCATGAAATTGGACTAAAAATAGGTTTACTACTCCTTTGCGCACCATTACTATGTAAAGGTCATGCAAAGGGGGGCAGCTGTAGTACCCCATTTTTGTCCGGAAAGTTTTGATTTTTCCCAAGCCAAGACGAAGCCCATTAAACTCACCAAAAACCAAGCCCAATTACTAATTCATTCATTTAAACTAACCTACCCAATTAAGTCCAAATTCTGGCCCATCTCCCAATTAAACCCAATTAAGCCCACCATCTAATTAAATCAAGCCAAATCATCACCCAACTAAAAGCCCAGCCCAACCCAAGTTTTAACCCTAATACCTAAAGGTTTTGATAAGAAGAAGGAAGAGGCCGCCGGTTATGGGAGAAGAGAAAGAGAGAACGTGGGAGACAGAAGAGAAGGAGAGGCACCAGATGAAGCCAAGGAGAAGAGAGGCGCCTCCAAGTTTGAAAACGAAGAAAGAGAAGGCTGAATTCAAAGACAGAGACTTTTAGGCTGGATATTGTTGATTTTTTGGGGATTTAATTCGGTTTTTGTTGTTATAAGAGGAAGAGGAAACAAAGAAAGGAGGCTGGTTTTTGGGGCTGTTTTGGAGGAATTTCGTGGCTGGTTTTTGGGGCTGTTTTGGAGGAATTTCGTGGCTGTTATTGGGTTGTTTTTGGAGGAATTTTTCTGGAAAAAACAACCAGAGGTTCTTGGGGGAGATCAGAGGGATTTTCGAGTTGTTTTTTGGGGAAGATTAGAGGGATTTTCGAATGTTTTAGAGAGAAGCCAGTGGCTTCTTTTGAGGAGAACCCAGAAAATTGAAGAAGAAAAGAAAGAAGGAAAAGCCGGAGCAGATTTCTTTGAGAAGGAAGATCCAAAAAAATAGAAAAAAAAACAAACAAAAAAAGAGGATTCGGAGGTTTGATTTCGATTTTAATTTCAGTCTGTTTCTTTTCTTGTTATTTTAGTATGCCAATCATACATGTTAAGGATTTCATTTAGCTAGTTTGGATTTTTATTTCTACTTGGAATTGTTTGTTTGGATCTTGCTGTGCCTTGGTTTGCTTTGTTTGTTTTGTATGTCTCGGTTGGCAACAGGAAGATGGGAGGGAAAAAGAAACCTGGGAAAAGCCATTGTCGAACAGGTCTGCTGTGGGAGGAGGAAGAAGCACAGTAACGGGCTAGGCCAGGGGTGTGTTGTTGGGCTGGAAGCTTGAGGATCGGGCCGGGCTCGATTTATATTAATTTGGGCCGTTTGTGTTTTATTTTAGGCTTTGTCTTGGGTTGTGTTTACATGTAATGGGCCTGGATCTGTTTTGGGCCTGTTTTAGATGGTTATGGGTTTTGGACCACTTTTGGTTTCTGTGAAGGGGCTTCTTGTTTGGTTTGGGCCTCTGATTGTATTATTTTGGGTCAGTTTTGTCTTGTTTGGTTTGGGTTGCTGTTTTGTACATGCATTTGGGCTTATTTAAATAATTTTAAAAGAATCAAATCATACGATTTTCTATATTCAAATCGCCAAATATCCGACGATGGAACCAAACGGAGAAGCATTGGATGCGATCCCAAAAGGATTCTTGAGGATAAAATAAAATGAAATTCTCATCCATTGGATGGAGAGGATTTTTTTAAGCATTTATATTATATATAAAAATTATATCGAAAGCCTTAACCGACGATTGAATTAATTTGGGGAATGCATTGGATGCACCTTCAGACAAAATTCTTGAGGTGAGAGTGTTTCATGGACACTTGACCATTGGATGGAAGAGTTCCATGAACCTCAATATTATACTCTCAATATAATTTGTATATGCTTAAATATTTATCATGTATATATTTTCGTTAAAATATCACGTTTAATTTTCTTAATCATATAATGGGATAATAAAAGTTAAATTGGCAACTGTTTTTAAAACAGATGTTGTGGGGTGCCTCACACCTTCCCCATACGTAACAAACTCACTTACCCATTTTTCTGGATTTTCGCAGACCAAATTAGTTTTTTAATTGGTGACCAATTGCACCTATCACAATTGGTGGCGACTTCTTTTTAAAATTTCCTTTCGCAAAACCGGTTGCGACATACGTGTACACTTTTTACTGTTATTTTATGTCCAAATTTACTAGTATACGCTTCGTATATTGTTTCGTTGCCAAAAGTCTAACTTTTGTTCCCAAATGGAAACCGGTAAAACTTCATCCAAGGAGAGAGTTGAGCAACTCTAAGCCATCAAATTTATTAGGTGTACACTTTTTATTGTTACTCTAAGCCATGAAATTTATTAGGTCTGTTTTCCGGATCACTGCCGGAAACGGCACGGTGAAGGCCACCGTTGGCATCAGTTGGTAGGCGCTGGCCTAGAGAGTTGATCGCCGGTCTTCCTTACGTATTTCGTGGTCGTAGTAGGGCGAATCCCGTCACCAAAGCTTCCGAAGGCCGCACCCTTCTCCCCTCCGTCGACGGCTCGATTGAGCTCCGTTGGATCCGAAAATCACCCCAATGAGTTCAGGGTGACGTGCTCGTGCTTTTCGTGTCTCTCTCGCAGTGAACTAGTGCCGTCACCGGAAAAGAGCCTCCTGTCGACGCCCCCTCTCTCTTGCCTCTTGGGTTAGGGTTTCTCGATTCCCGTGTCCCTCTTTTCTTTTTATTTTATATTTGTTTTATTTCTTATTTAGTTTCTCTCCTATTTGGACACCTTTGCCCTCCCTATTTCTTTTAATCCCCTTGTATACCCTCTGCCCATTTTCGTATAATTTAACACATAGATCACACACATAATACATATATTAAAAAAAATATACATTACCCACCCATTTTAGAGGTCGGGATATTACACCTTATGTCCAAATTTATTAGTATTCGCTTCGTAGATTATTTCGTTGTGAAAACATCAATATTCGTTCTCAAGAGAAAAAAAAACCGTTAAAAACTCCTCTATCGAGAGAGTGCGATTTCGAACTATCACAGTTGCTCCGTGTACACTTTTTATTGTTATTTCATGTCAAATTTACGAATATAGGATCTGTAGATTGTTTTGTCGCAAAAATACCGACTTTCGTTCCCAAATGGAAAAAACCTTGAAAAGCTCCTCAATGGAGAGAGTTGAGTCATTCCGAACAATCAAAGTTGATAGGTGTATACTTTTTATTATTTTATTACATCCAAATTTTATAGTGTACGCATCGAAGATTGTTTCGTTTACAAAAGACCAGCTTTTGATCCCAAATGGGCAAAACCGTTAAAAGCTTCTTGTTGGAGAGAGTTGAGCAATTTCGAACCATAAAAGTTGATACGTGTACACCTTTTATTGTTGTTTTATGTCCAAATTTACTAGTATAGCTTTCGTAGATTGTTTTGTTGCCAAATTACCAACTTTCTTTCCCCAATGTAGAAAATTGTTAAAAGTTCCTCCTTAGAGAGAGTTAAGCAATTTTGAACTATAAAGATTAATCAATGTGCAATTTTTATTGTAATTTTATGTCTAAATTTATGAGTATTGGCTCCGTTGATTATTTAGTTGCCAAAAGACAAATTTCTTTTCCAAATGTGGAAAACTGTTAAAAGCTTCTCCATAGATAGAGTTGAGTAATTTCAAACCATCAAAGTTGATAGCTGTACCATTTTTATTTTTGTTTTATGTCCAAATTTACCAGTATACTCTTCGTAGATTGTTTCATTGCCAAAAGACTAACTTTCATTCCCAAATGGGAAAAACCGCTAAAACTTCATCCATGGAGATAGTTGAGCAACTCCGAGCCATCAAAGTTATTAGGTGTACACTTTTTATTGTTGCTTGATGTCCAAATTTACTAGTATACGCTTCGTAGATTGTTTCGTTGCCAAAAGGCCAACTTTCGTTCTCAATTAGACAAAACAGGTCAAATTTTCTATATGGAGAGAGTTGGACAATTTCGAACCATCAAAGTTGGTCGGTGTACCTTTTTATTGTTATTTTATGTCAAATTTTATGAGTATAGGCTTTGAATATTATTTCTTTGCCAAAACAACAACTTTCATCCCCAAATGGTCAAAATGGTCAAAAGCTCCTCCATAAAGATAGTTGACCAATTCCGAACCATCAAGCTTGATCAGTGCCCCACCTTCTACTGTTATTTTATGTCAAATTTATGAGTATACACTCCGTCTCCAAATGGACAAAGTTGTTAAAAGCTTCTCCATGAAGAGAGTTGACCAATTCTGAACAATCAAAGTGGATTGGTGTACACTTTTGGGTGTTTTCTTAAGTCTAAATTTACTAGTATTCGCTTCGTAGACTGTTTCATTTCCAAAAGACTGACTTTCGTTCCAAATTAGAAAAAACAGTCAAAAGCTACTCTATCGAGAGTGTTGGGCAATTTCGCACCATCAAAGTTGGTCTGCATAATATTTTTATTGTTATTTAATGTCAAATTTTATGAGTATAGGCTCTTTAGAATGTTTCGTTGCCAAAAGACCCACTTTCGTTCCCAAATGGATAAAATCGTTAAAAGCTCCTCCATGGAGAGAGTTGAGCAATTCTGTAACACCCCTCCCAAATAACCATTCTTACAATCTTGCAGACCAACATTATCAAAAAAAAACTGACAATTATGATTATAAGCTTAAATACATACCTAGTACAAACACCACCCAAGGATTCAATATAGCAATAATAATAAAATAAAATAGTCCTTCAATAATTTCAAATAAAATAAATCCCCAATGGGCCGCTCATGCACCAAGGTCAAACCAACTAGGAATGCTAATCCTTTACAGTACTAGTCTCGCAATCAACTGCTTATTCAGGAAATTTAGAAATTATTAGTACTTAATCATAATATACTTGGAATAAACCCATAAATTAACTACCCCTCAATGCCTCATTCGTTACATGAGCACCTTCACCGAGGATCCCCGACATCACCATCAAAAATCAAATCAGCATATTCATCATCACCTGCATCACGGAACGTAATGAGGCAAGGCCCAGCAAGTAACATTTTATGCATGAATGTGCATGATTTCTTTAGGGAATACAACTTCAACCATTAAAAAACTTTAACTAGTACTAGGGCCCCCTAACCCTAGCAAACTGCTACAGAGCAACCGGTCGGGATTTTCTTTCAGTATTCTACCATAGAACACTTCCCTGTATTTGTACTTTATTTCTGTCTTTCCTTTCCAATTGCGTAAGCCTTAACAATAACATTTTCCGTACACCCCCTGTAGCGGTTATACTAGGTTTATAAAACATTTTCTCCATTACGTGAACCTTACAGTATGCAATGCCATGATATGCACAATTTTCGATAATCACTAAACATACAACAAATATCAATACAAATACGTTCCCATATAATCACATTTATCAATAATTTATCAATTTCAGTCACCCAATACATGCATGGCATCAAAACATTTCAAGTAGCGCACAAGTTCCGTAATACAGTTGAAACGTTACTTACCTTATTGCGCTTTCCTAAATCCTGATAAAAATCAACTATGCAGCCCTAACCCTGAAATTCATAGTTACTCATTTACATTAATACCTGTATACAATAATAATATTTATTTATTTATTTAAATTAATTGGTCAAATCTGGAAAGACCAGTCAACAGGTCTGTCCAGTGTCAACCGGGTCAGGCTGACCCGGTTGTACCTCCCCCACCCCTACGTCGGGTCAACAGACCCGTTAAGAGGCAAATCCGGGTCGCCACCGTCCCAGGTGTTGTGGCCTTCACCACCGACCTCGATCGATAGAGGAAGCCCGGACGAACACAGCGCCATCCCCCTTTACCTGCATGGCGGTCGGAGCTTGGCGTAATCCTCCCTAGAAGTCACGGCAGCCGCGACTTTCCTTCTTAGATCGATGGCCCTGCGCTGCTCCAATGGATCCGAAAGTGGTACGATTAACCTCCTCTCCTCGCGCTCGTCCTCCCGGTGTCCGCCTCGCCGCCGTTCGTCAACGTCTCCGGAGCAATCCATTCGTCGCCGCCCATTCTCTCTCTCGCCTAACTCGGGTTAAACCTAGGGTAAGCCTCGATTTCTATGCTGGTTTTTTTAATATTATTTTACCAATTTACTAGTTTTACACTTCTACCCCCTTAAGTTGTGTATTTGACCCACTAAATCCATACTGTATTTACCATACTACCATTTTAGATCGAACCCTTAACGATTCCCGATAATTCCTAAAATTCCCACTTAAATACATTCTCAATTTCCCAATCTCGGGAATATTAAAGCCCGTAATATTTAGTAATTATTTTCATACCAATTTCAACAATTCGTGTTAATTATTACCCCTGTTAACTGATCTTAGCATGCATGCTAATTACGAGCCCGGTGTGTTACAAATTCTGAGCCATCACAGTTGATAGGTGTACACTTTTAATTGTTTCCTTATATCCAAATTTACTAGCATTTGCTTCGTAGATTGTTTCGTTATCAAAAGACTCACTTTCGTTCCCAAATGGACAAAATCGTTAAAAGCACCTCCATGGAGAGTGTTGAGCAATTCCAAACCATCAAAGTTGATAGGTGTACACTTTTAATTGTTGCCTTATGTCCAAATTTACTAGTACTCGCTTGATAGATCGTTTCGTTGTCAAAAGACCAACATTCATTCTCAATAGGACAAAGCCGTTAAAAGCTCCTCTATCGAAAGCTGTAATTTTTAATTATCAAAGTTTTTCGGTGTACACTTTTTATTGTTATTTCATATGAAATTTACAAATATATGCTCCATTGATTGTTTTGTTGCGAAAAGACCAACTTGTGTTCCCAAATGGTCAAAACCGTTAAAAGTTCATCGATGGAGAGAGTTGAGCTATTCTGAACCATCAAAATTGATAATTGTTAACTTTTTATTGTTGTCTTTTGTCTAAATTTACTAGTATACACTTCGTAGATTGTTCCTTGCCAAAAGACCAACTTTCATTCCAAAATAGGCCGAACTATTAGAAGCTTCTCCATGGAGAGAGTTAACCAGTTTTGAAACATCAATGTTTGAAAGGTGTATATTTTTTATTGTTATTTTATGTTCAAATTTATTAGTATACGCTTCGTGGATTATTTTGTTTCCAAAAGACCAATTTTCGTACCCAAATTGACAAAACCACTAGAAGTTCCCCCTTGTAGAGATTTGGGCAATTTCGAACTATCAAATTTGATCCATGTGCACATTTTATTGTAATTTATTGTTAAATTTTACAAGTATAGGCTCCATATCTTGTTTCTTTGCCAAAAGACCAACTTTCGTTCCCCAATGGGCAAAACCATTAAAAGCTTCTCCATTGAGAGAGTTGAGCAATTCTGAACCATAAAAGTTGATAGGTGTACACTTTGTATTGTTGTTTTATGTCCAAATTTACTAGTATATGATTCGTAGATTGTTTCCTTGCCAAAAGATCAACTTTCATTCCGAAATGGGGAAAACCGCTAAAACTTCTTCCAATGAGAGAGTTGAGCAACTCCAAACCATCAAAATTGTTAGGTGCACACTTTTTAGTGTTGCTTTATGTCCAAATTTACTAGTATTTCTTTCGTAGTTTGTTTCTTTGTCAAAAGATCAACATTCGTTCTCAATATGACAATACCGTTAAAAGATCTTCTATCATGAGAGTTGAGCGAATCCGAACCATCAAAGTTGACAGGTGTACGGGAAGTTGGGCGATTTGGATTCGTAGGTTTCGTAGATCGTTTCATTCCCAATAGACCAACTTTCATTCTTAATTGAACGAAACCGTTAAAAGCTTCTCTATGAAGGAAGTTGGGTGATTTGGAACCACCAAGTTGGTCATTACAAATTTTTAGTGTTATTTTTTGGCAAATTTTACGATTATAGGCACCGCAGATTATTTCATTACCAAAAGACCAACTATCATTCCCCAATGAACAAAACCACGAAAAACTCCTCCATGCAGATAGTAGAGCAAATCTCAACGATCAAAGTTGATAGGTGTACACTTTATATTGTTGTTTTATGTCCAAATTTACTAGTATAAGCTTCATATATTGTTTTTTTGCCAAAAAACCAACTTTCGTTCTCGATTATGCAAAATCGTTAAAACCTTCTCTATAGAAACAGTTGGGCAATTTCGAACCATCAAAGTTGGTTGGTGTAATATTTTTATTGTTATTTAATGTCAAATTTTATGACTATAGGCTCTGTATCATGTTTCGTTGCCAAAAGACCCACTTTCGTTCCCAAATGGAAAAAACCATTAAAAGCTTCTCCATGGAGAGAGTTGAGCAATTCTGAACCATCAAAGTTGATAGGTGTACACTTTTGATTAATTCCTTATGTCCGAATTTACTAGTATTCGCTACGTAGATTGTTCCGTTATCGAAAAACTCACTTTCATTAATAAATGGACAAAACCGTTAAAAGCACTATTGAGAGAGTCGAGTAATTCCGAACCATCAAAGTTGATAGGTGCACACTTTTGATTGTTTTCTTATGTCCAAATTTACTTGTATTTGATTCATAGATCGTTTCCTTGTCAAAAGACCAACATTCGTTCTCAATAGGACAAAACCATTAAAAGCTTCTCAATGGAGAGAGTTGGGCAATTTCGCACCATCAAAGTTGGTCGGTGTAATATTTGTATTGTTATTGAATGTCAAATTTTATGAGTATAGGCTCTGTAGAATGTTTCGTTGCCAAAAGACCCACTATCGTTCGCAAATGGACAAAACCATTAAAAGCTCCTCCATCAAGAGAGTTGAGCAATTCTAAACCATCAAAGTTGGTAGGTGTACACTTTCGATTCTTGCCTTATGTCCAAATTTGCTAGTATTTGCTTCATAGACTGCTTCGTTGCCAAAAGACCAACTTTCATTCTCAAGTGGACGAAACCGTTAAAAGCTTCACTATGGAGAGAGTTGGGGAATTTTGCACCATCAATGTTGGTCTGTGTAATATTTTTATTGTTATATAATGTCAAATCTTATGAGTATAGGCTCTGTAGAATGGTTCGTTGCGAAAAACACCCACTTTGGTTCTCAAATGAACAAAACCGTTAAAAGCACCTCCATGTAGAGAGTTTAACAATTCCGAACTATCAAAGTTGATAGATATACGCTTTTAATTGTTTCCTTATGTCCAAATTTACTAGTATTCACTTCTATCTATTGTTTCGTTACTAAAAGACTCACTTTAGTTTCCAAATGGACAAAACCGTTAAAAGCTCCTCTATGGAGAGAGTTGAGCTATTCTGAACCATCAAAGTTAACAGATTTACACTTTTGATTGTTGCCTTTTGTCCAAATTTACTAGTTGCCTTTTGTCCATTTGGGAACGAAAGTGGGTCTTTTGGCAACGAAATAATCTACAGAGCCTATACTTATAAAATTTAACATTAAATAAAAATAAAAATATTTCACCAACCAACTTTGGTGGTGCGAAATTGCCCAACTCTCTCCATAGAGAAGCTGTTAACGGTTTTGTCCAATTGGGAATGAAAGTTGGTATTTTGGCAACGGAACAATCTACCAAGCGAATACTAGTAAATTTGGACATAAGAAAACAATACATAAGTGTACACCTATCAACAATGATGGTTCCGATTCCCTCAACTCTCTTCATGGAGGACCTTTTAAAGGTTTTGTCCATTTATGAACGAAAGTTGATCTTTTGGCAACGAAATAATCTACGAATCGTATAATAGTAAGTTTGGACATAAAACAACAATAAAAAGTGTACACCTATCAACTTTGAAGGTTTAGAATTTGCCAACTCTCTCCTTGGAGAAGCTTTTAGTGGTTTTGCCCGTTTGGGAATGAAAGATGCTATTTTGGCAATGAAACAATCTACGGAGATTATACTTATAAAATTTGACATATAATCATAATAGAAAGTGCACATCAATCAAATTTGATAGTTCAAAATTGCTCAATTCTCCTAAAGTTGAACTTTTAACGGTTTTCTACATTTGGGAAAGAAAGTTGGTATTTTGGCAACAAAACATTCTAAGAAGCGTATACTAGTAAATTTGGACATAAAAAAACAATAAAAAGTGTATACCTATGAACATTGATTGTTGAGATTCGCTCTACTCTCTTCATGGAGGAGTTTTGAACGGTTTTTTCCATTTATGAATGAAAGTTCGTCTTTTGGTAACAAAACAATCTACGAAGCATATACTAGTAAATTTTGACATAAAATAACAATATAAATTGTACACCTATCAACTTTGATGGTTCAGATTTTTCAACTCTCTACATGGAGGAGCTTTTTATAGTTTTGTTCATTCGGGAACGAAAGTTAGTCTTTTGGCAACGGAACAATCTAAGGAGTCTATACTCATAAAATTTGACATAAAATAACAATGGAAATGGTAAAATGAGCAACTTAGTGGATCGAAATTGCCCAACTCCCTTTATCGAGAAGCTTTTAACGGTTTTGTCCAATTAAGAACAAAAGTCGGTCTCTTGAGAACGAAACAATCTGTGAGGCTTATACTATTAAATTAGGATATAAAAAATAAAAACATATAGACCAAATAACATTGATGGTTCGGTTCGCTCAACTCTCTAGGTAGAGAAGATTTTAACGGTTTTCTCCTATTGAAAACGAATTTTGATCTTTTGACAGCGAAACAATCTAAAAAGTCTATACAAGTAAATTTGGACATAAAATAACAATAACAACTGTACACCTAACAACTTTGACGGTTCGGAATTGCACAACTCTTTCCATGGATGAACTTTTAACGATTTTGCCCATTTGGGAACGAAAGTTGGCCTTTTGGCAACGAAACAATCTATGAAGCGAATACTAGTAAATTTTGACATATGACAATAATCAAAAGTGTATACCTACAAACTTTGATGGTTCAAAATTGCTCAACTCTGTCCATGGAGAACTTTTAACGGTTTTGTCCATTTACGGAGCCTTTATTCGTAAATTTGACATGGAATAACAATAAAAAATTTACACTGACAAAGTTTGATAGTTTCAAATTGCATTCTCTCAATCGATGAGCTTTTAACGATTTTGTCCTATTGAGAACGAATATTGGTCTTTTGAGAATGAAATAATCTATGAAGCGAATACTAGTAAATTTGGACAAAAGGCAACAATCAAAAGTGTAAATCTGTTAACTTTGATGGTTCAGAATTGCTCAATTTTCTCCATGGAAGGGCTTTTATCCGTTTTGTCCATTTCAGAACTAAAGTGTGTATTTTAATAACGAAACAATCTACGGAGTGAATACTAGTAAATTTGGACATAAAACAAGAATAAAAAGTGTACACTTATCAACATTGATGGTTCATATTCGCTCAACTCTCTTCATGGAGGAGCTTTTAAAGGTTTCATCCATTCGTGTACAAAAGTTGGTCTTTTGGCGACAAAACAATATACGAAGCGTAGACTAGTAAATTTGGATATAAAACAACAATAAAAAGTCCACCTATCAAGTTTTATGATTCGGAATAGCTCAAGTCTCTCCATTGAGAAGCTTTTAACGATTTTACTCATTTGGGAACAAAACTTTGTCTTTTGAAAATGAAAAAATCTACGGAGCCTATAGTTGTAACATCTTACATTAAATTACGATAAAAAATGCACATTGATCAAATTTGATAGTTCAAAATCACTCAAATCTCTCCAAGGGGGAACTTTTAATGCTTTTGTCAATTTGGAGTGAAAGTTGGAACTTTGGCAGCAAAACAATCTACGAAGCACATACTAGTAAATTTGGACATAAAACGACAACAAAAAGTTCACACCATTCAAACATACATGTTTTGAAATCGCTTAACTCTTTCTATGAAGGAGCTTTTAATGGTTTTGCCCATTTGGGAACGAAAGTTGGTCATTTAGCAACGAAACAATCTACTAAGTGTAAACTAGTAAATTTGGACATAAGGCAACAAAAAAAGTGTACACCTATAAACTTTGATGGTTCGGAACGGCTCAACTCTCTGCATTGAGGAACTCTTAACAGTTTTGTCTATTTGTTAATGAAAGTTGGCCTTTTCGTAACAAAACAAATTACGGAGCCTATCTTCGTAAATTTTTCATGAAATAACAATAAAAAGTGTACACCTCCAACTTTAATAGTTCAAAATTGCTCAACTCTCTCGATAGAGGAGTTTTTAACGATTTTGTCCTATTGAGAACGAATTTTGATCTTTTGACAACTAAACAATCTACGAAGCAAATACTAGTAAATTTGGACATCAGGCAACAATCAAGAGTGTACACCTATCAACTTTAATGGTTTGGAATTGCTCAACTCTCTCCATTGAGAAGCTTTTAACGATTTTACTCATCTGAAAATGAAAAAATCTACGGAGCCCATTCTTCTAACATCTTACATTAAATTATGATAAAAAGTGGACATTGATTAAATTTGATAGTTCAAAATCACTCAAATCTCTCCAAGGGGGGACTTTTAATGCTTTTTTCAATTTGGAGTGAAAGTTGGTCCTTTAGCAACAAAATAATCTACGAACCACGTGCTACTAAATTTGGACATAAAGCGACAATAAAAAGTTCACACCTTTCAAACATACATGTTTCGGAATCGCTTAACTCTTTCTATGGAGGAGCTTTTAATGGTTTTGCCCATTTGGGAACGAAAGTTGGTCATTTAGCAACGAAACAATCTATGAAGCGTATACTAGTAAATTTGGACATAAGGCAACAAAAAAAGTGTACACCTATAAACTTTGATGGTTCAGAATGGCTCAACTCTCTGCATTGAGGAACTCTTAACGGTTTTGTCCATTTGGTAATGAAAGTTGGTCTTTTCGCAACAAAACCATCTACGGAGCCTATAGTCGTAAATTTGTCATGAAATAACAATAAAAAGTGTACACCTCCAACTCTAATAGTTCAAAATTGCTCAACTCTCTCGATAGAGGAGTTTTTAACGATTTTGTCATTTTGAGAACGATCTTTGATCTTTTGACAACGAAACAATCTACGAAGCGAATACTAGTAAATTTGGACATCATGCAACAATCAAGAGTGTACACCTATCAACTTTAATGGTTCGGAATTACTCAACTCTCTCCATGGCGGAGCTTTTAATGATTTTGTCCATTTTGGAACAAAAGTGGGTCTTTTGGCAATGAAACAATCTACGAAGCGAATACTATTAAATTCGGACATAAGGCAACTATCAAAAGTGTACACCTATAAATTTTGATGGTTCAGAATTGCTCAACTCTCTCTACGGATGAGCTTTTAACGGTTTTGGCAATTTGGGAACGAAAGTGGGTCTTTTGGCATCGAAATAATCTACAAAGCCCATACTCTTAAAATTTAACATTAAATAACAATAAAAATATTACACCGAGAACTTGAGTGGTGTGAAATTGCCCAACTCACACATAGAGAAGCTTTTAACACTTTTGTCCATTTAGGAATGAAAGTCCGTATTTTGGAACAAAACAGTCTATGGATCCTATGTTCGTCAATTTGACATGAAATAACAATAAAAAGTACACATCGATCAAATTTGGTGGTTCGAAATTTCTCAACTCTCTTGATAGAGTAGCTTTTAACGATTTTTCCTATTAGAACGAATATTGGTCTTTCGACAACAAAGCAATCTACGAAGCGAATACTAGTAAATTTGGACAAAAGGCAACAATCAAAAGTGTACACCTATCAACTTTGATGGTTTGGAACCGCTCAACTTCTCTCCATGTAGGATCTTTTAATGGTTTTGTCAATTTGGGAATAAAAAGTGAGTCTTTTGGCAACGAAACAATCTACGAAGCAAATACTAGTTAATTTGAACATAAGGCAACAATCAAATGTGTATACGTATCAACTTTGATGATTTGGAATCGCACAACTCTCTCTATGCAGGAGCTTTTAACGATTATGTCCACTTGGGAACGAAAGTGGGTGTTTTGGCAACAAAACAATCTAAAGAACCTATACTCATAAAATTTGAAATTAAATAACAATATAAATATTACACCGACCAACTTTGATGGTGCGAAATTGCCCAACTCTCTCCAAAGAGCAACTTTTAACGAGCTTGCACATTTGGGAAAGACAGTTGGTGTTTAGGCAAAGAAACAATCTACGGAGCCTATACTTCTAAAATTTGACATAAAATAACAATAAAAAGTTCACATCAATCAAATTTGATAGGTCAAAAATGCTCAATTCTTTTGATAGATGAGCTTTTAACGATTTTGTCCTATTCAGAATGAATGTTGGTCTTTTCATTACAAAACAATCTACGAAGCAAATACTAGAAACTTTTAATGGGTTTCTACATTTGGGAACGAAAGTTGGTATTTTGGCAACAAAATAATCTACGAAGCGTATACTAGTAAATTTGGACATAAAACAACAATAAAAAGTGTACACCTAACAACTTTGGTGGTCCGAAATTGCTAAACTCTCTCCATGTAGAAGATTTTAACGATTTTGTCCATTTGGAAACAAAAGTTAGGTTTTCGATAATAAAACTATCTATGGGGCCAATACTCATAAATTTGGAGACAAAATAACAATAAAAGTCTACACCTTTCAACTTTGATGGGTTGGAATGGCTCAACTTCGTCCATTGAGGAGTTTTTAACTGTTTTGTCCATTTGGGAACGAAAATTGTTATTTTCAATTTGATATTTGACATTGGGAACGAAGTTGTGGCTCAACTTCGTCCATTAAGGAGCATTTTTGAAAATTGTTATTTGACATAAAACAACAATAAAAAGTGTACGGCTATCAAGTTTGATCATTCGAAAATGCTCAACTCTCTCCATGGAAGAGCTTTTAATAATTTTGTCCCTTTGGGAATGCAATCTGGTGTTCTGGCAACGAAACAATCTACATAGCCTATACTCATAAAATTTGGCATAAACTAACAATAAAAAGTGTACACTCACCAACCTAGATGGTTCAGAATTGCCCAAGTCTTTCCATAGAAGAGGTTTTAATGGTTTTGTCTAATTTAGAACGAAAGTTGATATTTTGGAAAAGAAACAATCTATAAAGCGTATACTAGTAAATTTGGACATAAAGCAACAGTAAAAAAATGTACACCTATCAAGTTTGATAGTTCGGAATTGGTAAATTCTCTTCATGAAGGATCTTTTAACGTTTTTGTTAGTTTGGGAATGCAAGTTGGTCTTTTGGCAATGAAACAATCTACATAGCCCATACTCATAAAATTTGACATAAAATAATAATAAAAAGTGTACACCTATCAATTTTGATGGGTCGAAATTGCTCAATTCTCTCCATGAATGAGCTTTTAAGGGTTTTGTTCGTTTGAAAATGCAAATTGGTCTTTTGACAACGAAACAATCTACATATCCTATACTCATCAAATTTGACATAAAATAACAATAAAAAGTATAGACCTATCAAGTTTGGTGGTTTAGAATTACCCAACTGTCTCCATAGAGGCGCTTTTAATGGTTGTGTCCAACTCAGAACGAAAGTTGGTCTTTTAGAAATGAAACAATCTACAAACCGTATACTAGTAATTTTGGACGCAAAGCAACAATAAAAATTGTACACCTATCAACTTTGATGGTTCAAAAATACTCAATTTTCTCTATAAAGGAGCATTCAAAGGTATGTCCATTCAGGAAAGAAATTAGTCGTTTGGCAACAAAACAATCTACAGAGCCTATACTCGTAAAAGTTGACATTAAATAACAATAAAATGTCTACACCGACGAACCTTGATGGTTCAGAATTGCTCAACTATCTCGATGGAGGAGCTTTTAACAATTTTGCCATTTGGGAACGAATGTTGGTCTTTTGGCAACAAAACAATCTACGAAGCCTATAGTCATAAAATTTTACATAAAATAACAATAAAAAGTGGACACCAACTAACCTTGATGGTTCATAATTGCCCAACTCTCTCCATAGAGGAGCTTTTAAAGATTTTTTCCAATTGAGAATGAAAGTTTGGATTTTGACAACAAAACAATCTACGAAGTGTGTACTAGTAAATTTGGACATAAAAGAACAATAGAAAGTGTATAGCTATCAACTTTGATCGTTCGGAATTGCTCAACTCTCTCCATAGAGGAGCTTTTAATGATTTTGTCTGTTTGGGAATACGAGTTAGTCTTTTGGTAACGAAAACTACATAGCCTATACTCATGAAATTTGATATAAAATAACAATAAAAAGTATACAAAAACCAATCAAGATGTTTCGAAATTTCCCAACACTCTCCAAGAGGAGCTTTTAACAATTTTATCCAATTTATAATGAAAGTTGATCTTTTGGAAAGGAAACAATTAACGAACCGTATACTATTAAATTTGGACATAAACAAACAATAAAAAGTGTAAACTTATCAACTCTTATGGTTCGGATTCGCTCCTACATGGAGGAGCTTTTAACGGTTTTGTCCATTTGGAAATGAAAGTTGGTCCTTTGGCAAAGAAACAATCTACATAGCCTATGCACGTAAAATTTGACATAAAATAACATAAAAAATGTACATCGATAAACCTTGAAGGTTCGGAATTGCTCGACTCTCTCCATAGAGGTGCTTTTAATGATTTTGTATAATTGAGAATGAAAGCTTATCTTTTGGCAATGAAACAATCTATAAAGCGTATAACAATAAATTTGGACATAAAGTAACAATAAAAAGTGTACATCTATCAACTTTCATTGTTCGGATTTGCTCAAATCTCTCATTGGAAGAGAGTTTAATGATTTTGACCATTGGGAATGAAAGTTTGTGTTTTGGAAATGAAACAATCTACAGATGCCATACTAGTAAAATTTGACATAAAATAACAATAAAAAGTTTACAAAGACCAACCTTGATGGTTGAGAATTACCCAACTCTCTCCATAGTTGCTTTTAATCATTTTGCCTAATTGAGAGCGAAAGTTAGTCTATTGGCAACGAAACAATATACGAAGCGTATGCTAGTAAATTTGGACAAAATGAAACAATAAAACGTGAATAAATAGCTATTTTGATTGTTCAAACTATTGAGACACTATCCATAGAAGAGCTTTTAACGATTTTATCTATTTGGTAACAAAAGTTGATAATTTGACAACGAAACAATTTATAGAGCCTATATTGCGATAATTTGACATAAAATAATAATAAAATTTGTAGACCGACCAACTTTGATTGTTTTGAATTGTCCAACTCTCTTCATAGGTAAGCTTTTAACTGTTTTGTCCAACTCATAAGGAAAGTTAGTCTTTCGGCAACAAAACAATCTATGAAGTATATACTAGTAAATTTGGACATAAAAAACAATAAAAAGTGTACACCCATCAACTTTGATGGTTCAGAATTCCTCAATTCTCTCCATAGAGGTGCTTTTAACGATTTTTTTCATTTAAGAAAGAAAATTGGTCTTTTGGCACTGAAACAATCTACATAGCCTATACTTGTAAAATTTGACATAAAATAAAAATAAAAGGTGTACACCGGACATCCTAGATGGTTCGAAATTGGCCAACTCTCTCCATGAAGGAGATTTTAATGGTTTTGTCCAATTGAGAATGAAAGTTTATATTTTGGAAATAAAACAATCTACGAAGCGTATGCTAGTAAATTTGAACATAAAGCAACAATAAAAAGTGTACACCTATCAATTTTGATGGTTCAGAATTTTTCAACTCTCTCCATGGAGGAGCTTTGAATAGTTTTGTTCATTTAAGAATGAAAGTTGGTCTTTATGTAACGAAACAATCTACGAAGTATATACTAGTAAATTTAGACATAAAATAATATGGGAACCCCTATAAGCTTTGATGGTTCAGAATTGCTCAACTCTTTCCATAGAGGTACTTTTAACGATTCTGCCCATTTGGGAGCGAAATTTGGTCTTTTGGCAAAGAAACGATCTACAAAGTCTACACTCATAAAATTTGACATAAAATAACAATAAAAAGTGTACAATGACCAGCTTTGATGGTTCAGGATTTCCCAACTCTCTCGATAGAGGAGTTTTTAACGGTCTTGTCTAATTGAGAATGAAAGTTGATCTTTTGGCAATGAAACAATCTATGAAGCATATAACAGTAAATTTGGACATAAAGCAACAATAAAAAAAAGAACATCTATCAACTTTCATGGTTCGTAATTGCTCAACTCTCTTGTTGAAGGACCTTTTGGCAATGAAACATTCTACAGATCCTATACTAGTAAAATTTGATGTAAAATAACAACAAAAAGTTTACATCGACCAACCTTGATAGTTGAGAATTGCCTAACTCTCTCCATAGAAAAGCTTTTAACCATTCAGCCTAATTGAGAGCGAAAGTTAGTCTTTTGGCAACGAAACAATCTACATAGCCTATACCTGTAAAATTTAACATAAAATAACAATAAAAAATGTAGACCAAATATCCTAAATGGTTCAAAATTGGCCAACCCCCTCCACAGAGGCGATTTTAACGGTTTTGTCCAATTGAGAATGAAAGTTGGTCTTTTGGAAACGAAACAATCTATGAAGCATATGCTAGTAAATTTGGACATAAAACAATAATAAAAAGTGTACACCCATCAACTTTTATGGTTCAGAATTGCTCAACTCTCTCCATAGAGGAGCTTTTAACGATTTTGTCAATTTAAGAACGAAAATTGGTCTTTTGGTACTGAAACAATCTACACAGCCTATACTTGTAAAATTTGACATAAAATAACAATAAAAGGTATACACCGGACATCCTAGATGGTTCAAATTGGCCAACTCTTTCCATAGAGGAGATTTTAATTGTTTTGTCCAATTGAGAATAAAAGTTTATATTTTGGAAAGAAAACAATCTACGAAGCGTATGCTAGTAAATTTGAACATAAAGCAACAATAAAAAGTGTACATCTATCAACTTTGATGGTTTGGAATTGCTCAACTCTCTCCATTGAGGAGCTTTGAACAGTTTTGTTCATTTAAGAATGAAAGTTGGTCTTTATGTTACGAAATAATCTACGAAGCATATACTAGTAAATTTAGAAATAAAATAATAATCAAATGGGAACAACTATAAACTTTGATGGTTTAGAATTGCTCAACTCTGTCCATGGAGGTGCTTTTAACCGTTTTGCCCATTTGGGAGCAAAACTTGGTCTTTTGGCAAAGAAATCTATAAAGTCTACACTCACAAAATTTGACATAAAATAACAATAAAAAGTGTACAATGACTAGCTTTGATGGTTTAGAATTTCCCAACTCTCTCAATAGGGGACTTTTTAACGGTCTTGTCTAATTGAGAATGAAAGTTCATCTTTTGGCAACGAAGCATATACTAGTAAATTTGGACAAACAATAAACCTATCAACTTTGATGGTTCAGAATCGCTCAACTCTCTCCATGAAAGATTTTTTAACAGTTTTTTTTATATTTGGGAACGAAAGTTGGCCTTTTGGCAATGAAACAGTCTACGGTGACCATACACGTAAAATTCGACATAAAATAACAAAAAGAAATGTACACCGACCAATCTTGATGATTTGCAATTTCCTAACTCTTCCCATAGAGGAGCTTTTAACAGTTTTGTTTGATCGAGAATGAAAGTTTATCTTTTGGCAATGAAACAATCAACGAAGCATATAACATTAAATTTGGACATAAAGCAACAATAAAATGTGTACTTCTATCAATTTTCATGGTTCGAAATTGCTCAAATCTCTCCTTGGAGAAGCTTTTAATGGTTTTGACCATTGGGAACAAAATTTGGTGCTTTAGCAAACCAACCTTGATGGTTGAGAATCGCCCAACTCTCTCCATAGAGAATCTTTTAATCCTTTTGCCTAATTGAGAGCGAAAGTTAGTTTTTTGACAATGAAACAATCTACGAAACTTATACTAGTAAATTTGGACTTAAAAAACAAGAAAAAGTGTACACCTAGCTATTTTGATGGTTTAGAATATCTCAACTCTCTCCATGCCTCCTATTAACGATTTTGTCTAGTTGAGATCAGACGTTGGTCTTTGAGCAACAAAATAATCTACAAAGTGTATACCAGTAAATTTGGTCATAAAGCAACAATAAAAAGTATATACCTATCAATTTTGATGTTTCAAAATTGTTCAACTCTCTTTATAGAGGAGATTTTAACGGTTTTGTCTATTTGGAAACAAAAGTTGGTCTTTTAGCAATGACACAATCTACGAAGCCTATACTCGTAACATTTGACATAAAATATCAAAAAAATGGACACCGACCAACTTTGATTGTTTAGAATTGCCCAACTTTCTTCATAGATAACCTTTTAAAGGTTTTGTTAAATTGACAACGAAAGTTGGTCTTTGGGCAAAGAAACAATCTACAAACTTTATACTAGTAAATTTGGACATAAAGCAAGAATAAAAAGTTTACACCCATCAACTTTGATTGTTCCTAATTTCTCAACACTCTCTCCATAGAGGAGCTTTTAACGGTTTTGTCCATTTGAGAACAAAAGTTGGTGTTTTGGCAACAAACCCAAAAGTTGTTGTTTTGGCAACAAACCAATCTATATAGCCTATACATGTAAAATTTAACATAAAATAACAATAAAAATGTACACCGAACATACTAGATGGTTTGAAATTGGCCACTCTCTCCACAAAAATGATTTTAACAGTTTTGTCAAATTAAGAATGAAAGTTGGTCTCCTAGAAAATAAACAATCTACGAAGCATATGCTAGTAAATTTGGACATAAAGCAACAATAAAAAGTGTATACCTATCAACATTAATGGTCAAAATTGCTCAACTCTCTCCATGAAGGAGCTTTTAATGTTTTTGTCCATTTAAAAACAAAAAAAAGTGTACACCTAGCCATTTTGATGGTTTGAAATATCTCAAATCTCTCCATGGAGGAGCTTTTAACGATTTTGTCCATTTGGGACTGAAAGCTAGTCTTTTGGCAACGAAACAATCTATCGAACCTATACTAGGAAAATTTGAAACAAACTGACAATAGAAAATATAGACCGACCATTTGATGGTTCAAAATAACTCAAGTCTCTCGATAGAAGAGCTTTTAAACCTATTGTCCAATTGAGAGCGAAAGTTGGTCTTCCGACAACTAAACAATCTACGGAGCGTATACTAGTAAATTTGGACAGAAAACAAAAACAAAAAATGTATACTTATTAACTTCGATGGTTCGTAATTGCCCAACTATCTATAGAAGAGCTTTTAAAGGTTTTGTCCAATTGACAACGAAAGTTGATCTTTTGGAAAAGCAACAATCTACGAAGCATATACTAGTAAATTTGAACATAAAACAACAATAAAAAGTGTAAATTTATCAATTTTATGGTTCGGAATTTCTATACTCTCTCCATGAAAGAGCTTTTCACAGTTTTTTCCATTTGGGAACGAAAGTTAGTCTTTTGACAACACAACTATCTACAGAGCTTATACTCGTAACATTTGACATAACATAATAATAAAAAGTGGACACCAACAAACCTTGATGGTTCGGAATTGCCCAACTCTCTCCATAGGTAAACTTTTAGCGATTTTGTCCAACTAAGAACAAACGTTGGTCTTTGGGCAATGAAACAATCTATGGAGCATATACTCATAACATTTGACATAAAATAATCATAAAATTTGTATACCGACCAATCTTGATGGTTCAAAATTGCTCAACTCTCTCCATCGAAGAGCTTTTAATGGCTTTCTCCGTTTGGGAACGTAGGTCAGTCTTTTGGCAACGAAACAATCTACATAGCCTATACTCCTAAAATTTGACATAAAATAACTATAAAAAATGTACACCGACCAACCTAGATGGTTCGGAATTTCCCAAGTCTCTCCATAGAGGATCTTTTAATGGTTTTGTCCAATTTAGAATGAAAGTTGGTATTTTGGAAAAGAAACAATCTACGAAGCATATACTACTAAATTTTGACATAAAGAAACAATAAAAATTGTACACCTACCAAGTTTGATGGCTCGGAATTGCTCAATTCTCCATGAAATGGCTTCTAGTGATTTTATCCGTTTGGGAACGCGAGTTGGTCTTTTGGCAACGAAACATTCTACATAGCCTAAACTCATAAAATTTGACATAAAATAACAATAAAAGTGTACACCGACCAACCTAGATGGTTCGGAATTGGTCAAGTCTCTCCATAGTGGAGCTTTTAATGATTCTATCCAATTTAGAACGAAAGTTAATCTTTTGGAAAAGAAACAATCCACAAAGCGTATTCTAGTAAATTTTGACATAAAGCAACAATAAAAAATATACACCTATCAACTTTGATGATTCGGAATTGCTAAACTCTCTCCATGGAGGAGCTTTAAACGGTTTTGTCTATTTGGGAATGCAAGTTGGTCTTTCGGCAATATAACAATCTACGTAGCCTATACTCAAAAAATTTGACATAAAATAACAATAAAAAGTAGTGTACGCATATCAAGTTTGATGGTTTGGAATTGCCCAACTGTCCCAAGAGAGGAGCTTTTAACGGTTTTGTCCAATTAAGGACGAAAAATGATCTTTTGGAAACAAAACAATCTACAAACTGTATACTAATGAATTTGTACATAACAATAAAAATTATACACCTATCAACTTTGATGGTTCGGAATTGCTCAACTCTCTCCATAGAGTAGTTTTTAACGGTTTTGTCCATTTGGGAACGAAAATTGGTCTTTCGGCAACGAAAAAATTTATGGAGCCTTCTCTCATAACGTTTGACCTAAAATAACAATAAAAAGTAGACACCGACCAAACTTAATGGTTTGGAATTGCCCAACTCTCTCAACAGAGGCGATTTTAACCCTTTTTTCAATTGAGAACGAAAGTTGGTCTTTTGGAAATGAAACAATCTACTAAGCATATGATAATAAATTTGGACATAAAGCAATAGTAAAAAGTGTATACCTATCAAATTTGATGGTTCGAAATTACTAACCTCTCTCCACGAAGGAGCTTTGAAGGGTTTTTTCCATTTGGGAACGAAAGTTAGTTTTTCTGTAATGAAACAATCTACTTAGCTTATACTAGTAAATTTGAACATAAAGCAAGAATAAAAATGGTACACCTATCAATTTTGACATTTCAGAATTGCTCAACTCTCTCTATGGAGGTTCTTTTAACGATTTTGCCCATTTGGGAACAAAAGTTTCTCCTTTGGCAATGAAACAATCTACAAAGCCTATACTCGTAAAATTTGACATAAAATAACAATAAAAAATTTACACGGACCAAATTTGGTAGTTTAGAATCGCCCAACTCTCTCCACAAGGGAGTTTTTAATGATATTATCCAATTGAGAACGAAAGTTGATGTTGTGGCAATGAAACAATCTACGAAGCATATACTAGTAAATGTAGACATAAAATAACAATAAAAGTGTAAACTTATAAACTTTGATGATTCAGAATCGCTCAAATCTCTCCGCGGAGAAACTTTTAACGGTTTTGTACATTTGGAAATGAAAGTTTGTCTTTTCGCAATGAAACAATCTACCGTGCCTATACACGTAAAATTTGACAAAAAATAAGAAAAATAAATGTAGACCGAAAAATCTTGATGGTTCAGAATTGACAAACCCTCTCCATAGTGGAGCTTTTAACGGTTTTGTCTGATTGAGAATGAAAGCTTATCTTTTAACAACAAAACAATCTATGATGCATATAGCAGTAAATCTTGACAAAAAGCAACAATAAAAAGTCGACACCTATCAAGTTTGATGCTTCGGAATCGCTCAACTCTCTTTATGGATGAGCTTTTAACTGATTTGTACATTAGAGAATGAAAGATTGTGTTTTGGCAACGAAACATTCTACAGATCCTATACTAGTAAAATTTGCCATAAAATAAAAACAAAAAGTTTACACCAACCAATCTTGATTGTTGAGAATATCCCATGTGACGCCCCAATCTGGGCACGTCACGGGTGTCTCTCCGGCGCCAACCTAGGCCACTAGTGCGATCATCCGGCAGACCGGAAATCCGGCGGCATCTCCCCGTATATCGGAGAGTCCCCGCTTGCATCAGAAACACGCAGTAGAAAATTCAATCCATCACACTAGCAACCTAGCTAGGCCTCAGGCCTCAATCACATGCAATCCTGATCCTAGGGACCTCAGGCCATCCACTACCAGCATGCACAAACTGATAGTAATCTACACATCAATCAAATTCATAATATCATATAACCAAAAATCAAACTCAGCATACATCATGCATACACCCTCTGGTGCCAATGGTTATAACAATATCATGAACAACACTCATACATCATATACAAAATACATGCTTAGAGTATCTCTCTAGCACCCTCATTCTACCCAGGGCCATCCATGTCACATCCCGCTCTCACTGATCCGTTCCACCAGTACTTGTACCTGTACCAGTATCACCTGTGGGGAGGAAAAGAAAGTAGAAAGTGAGCAAGAAGCTCAGTAGAATAAGAGTATAAGAGAACAAAGGCAGAATCCGATCAATAAGATATGCAGCAATATGAAAACTACTACATGCACGTATACTCAACAATCACGTAAAACATCAATCCGGGCAATCCCCTCAATAAGCAACCTCATCGATACCATGGCTCATTCCATGTAATATCGAACGTGAGCAAGCGCACCACATCAACTCATCAATATCATGGTCACTATCCATGTCATATTGAATAGGAGCAAGCTCCCTAACATCAAATGCTCTTGGATTACCCGGTTGTGTGATCCCATCACTCCCGCACCATTCCAGGCAAGGTCCCTCATTAACCGTACCTCTAGTGCGCTATCCTACAAGGAGTTCACATGACTTGGTGGTAACTCTCATCACCTCGTCATCCCTCCAAGTAGCTTTCAAGAATCCTAAGAATCTTCGAGTCCATACTCGAAGTCCAATGCAATTCTAATGCGTTTATGCCATGACATGCCGAAAAGATATATATATATATATATATATGAACATCCTACATATATATGTACATAACTACCATGATGCATGAACGGCATCAAATCGTGCCCATAGATGATGGAACACACACAATCGGGTCATGCAACATCAAGAATTACAATATCCAAAAGCAAGGTTCGTTTCCCCTTAGAAGCTGCAGAGGGAAAAGCTGCAGAGATTAACATAGGCTAAGTAAAGGCAAGGTTAATATAAAACATATGATGGTCATGCAAACATCAAAAGAGTCCGAAAATAGGCATCCATCGTAGGACCAATCCTACTCCTCCAATTTGCCATACCAGAGAATTTATTGAAACTGCCCAATCTCTGCATAGACCACATGCAATGCTCTCTTACACTTGTGTTTTTTTCCTTTTTTTTTTTTTTTTAAAGATCAATAATGTACATGACCAACCAGTAGAATATGCCTCTCCAAATTCTGGCAGTTCCCGAATTATGCGACTGCACTTATCTCACACTTAGGTCACACATAGCTCACTTTTTGGTCGCAACCATCTAATACTTCCACTTCGTAAATAAATCACCGTTTCTTTTTTTTTTTGGTTTTTTTTAAGCCAGAGTACACACATAGGTCGTACATCACCCAGAAAACCACTTTCACATATGTTTACCCACTTTAGCTTCCAATCCTTAAAATTCACCCTCAAAAACTTTCTAAACTTCTCAAATCATCCTCTTAACATCTCAAAACAAAGTCCCATGATGGAATTCTAAATTTATGACTCATTGATCATGCATTACACATCACACATCACAAGGATAGAGAGGCTTATCAAAAGAGACAAGGTTTTCATTGAGAAGAAGGGGTTCACAATAATCATCCAAGGTAGGCCAATTGAACAAATAATGCCTTCATCACTTTCACAGAATAAAAACACGGCACTTAACTTTAGATGGTTTAATACAAGTTCTAGCATCACATAATCATGAAATTCATTGCACAAACTTTTTTTGAAGGCTTCTCACATGGCTAAACAATGCAAGAATAATGAGTATACCAAGCAGACTTTCATAGCAAATTGTCATGCAAAGAATCACACCGTCAGTCGCTAAAGCACTTCATAACAATCATGCACAAGTATGCCAATTCCCAAACTCTTTATTAAAATTTTTGGCAAAAGCAAATTCCCTCTCCCCCAAACTTGAAATTGACATTGTTCTCAATGCAAAAGAAGAAAAAGAAAAAAAAAATTTGCTATGACAAAAATTAAATTGTAATGAAAGAAAACGGAAATGAGACTTAGCTGGTTGAAAATGTTGAATATGATGCTCCTCCACATGGGTTACCTCCCATGAAGTGCTAAATTTATTGTCTTCAGCCGGACATAACCACATTGTGGCTTGAATCAAGGTGGATTGAATGGGATGTCCTCCTCCACTGTGATAGGGACCGAATCCCAATAAGGCTTCACATGATGCCCAATAACTTTAAAATTCTGATCGGAGGCGAGGTGTTGTAACTCAAATTCTCCATAAGGATACACTGTCTTCTCTAAGTAGGGACCATGCCATCTTGATTTCAGCTTGTTTGGGAACAGTTGCAAATGCAAGTTCTGAACAGGATCCTTTTGCCCCTCATGAAAATCTTTTCGCATAAATGTTCTGTCTTCAACTTCTTGCGTGTGTGAGTTTAGCCACCTTTGTGTCTCTCTAAAAGGCTTAGCATCCTCTTTCGAATAAGCATATTCCACGTGATTGGGTAGCTGTTTCATCTGTAATTTTGGTGTTTTACCTGTAGAGAGAACAAGAGATGAATTAGTAGGTGTCAGTTGTTCAAAAGATGAAGTGCCCTTACCAACGTATGGATGACCAAGCTGGAGTCCCAATTTAGCCCTTTTGATTTGGCTATCACGTTCCATGGGTCCTGCAGATACTACTCGGTCATCTAACCCTTGTGTCACCACTACTTCTAAGGGGTCTTCGCTTGATACCTGAAAATCCTTACTCTCAAAATCATGTATAGTATCTACATTAAAACAATCTCTATGATCATCATGAGATTTAAGAGCTTCAAATACACGAAATTCCAGTTCTTGGTCATTCACTTTCATGGTTATAGTTCCTTGTTTTACATGAATATGCATATCAGCAGTGACCATAAAAGGGCGACCAAGAATAATAGGGAAAGATGTAGACATTGGACTATCTTCCATATCCAAAACAACGAAATCAACTGGTAAAATTAATCCTTTCACAGTGACTAACACATCTTCTAAAATTCCCCTAGGTCTCTTAACACTACGATTAGCCAATTGTAGAGTGATGGATGTGGGTTGAAGCTCTCCTAGGCCTAGTCTCTCATACACAGAAAAAGGTAGTAAATTTATACTAGCCCCAAGGTCCAACAATGCCTTTTCAAAAAATTGATTTCCTACCTTGCAAGGGATAGTAAAACTACCTGGATCCTTAAGCTTAGGAGGTAGTTTATGCAACAAGACAGCACTAACCTCTTCATTCAAGGCAACTTTTTCATGCTCAACAAATTTCCTCTTGTTAGTACAACATTCTTTCAAAAATTTAGCATACGAAGGAATTTGTTTAATAGCATCAAGGAGTGGAATATTAATCTCTACCTTCCGTAAGGTCTCAAAAACATCAAGAGATTTAGAATCACTTTTCTTCTGAGCAAACCTTTGCGGGAAAGGTGGTGGATCTCTTCCCCAATCCTTTGTAACATCTGATGCAGAACTGCGACCTTTTTGCATCCTTTCTGCAACCTGTCGGCAGTCTTTTCCAGCAGGTTTCGTTTCAGCAACTCTGTTATCAATTATTTTCCCACTTCTCAGTGTTGTAACAGCCTTCAAATGCTCCATTCTAGTTGGGTTGTTAATGGGTTGTGCTAAGAGCTATCCCTTCTTCCTTTCACTCAACTCCTTAGCCATTTGTCCCATTTGTGTCTCCAAATTTTGGATGGCTTGAGTTGTTTGTTTCATGAACTGCATCATAGAAATCTCCAAGTCACTTTTCATAGCTGGTTGGGCTGCTGGAACTGGTGCATTATTAACGGGCTGATCATTTTTCCAAGAGAAATTTGGATGGCTACGCCAAGGATATTGTTGGTTCCTTTGATTAAAATTTGTTTGACCCATGTAATTGGCTTTCTCTCGATCTGTCATAGCTGTCAAAGGACATGCCTCAGTAGCATGATCTTGGTGCGAGCATATTGCACAAATCATGGCTGATTGTGGTACATCAGATGGGGCTGAAGTATTCATGCCTCTCATAGTATCCACCAAAAGATCAATTTTCCTCGTCAAATTAACAATCTCAGCTTGCACAATTGTGTCTGAACTCACCTCATACACTCCTTGCCGCTTAGAAGAATTCTTACTTCTTGTAGAAAACTGTTGAGAATCCTCACTCAATTCCTCAAACAATTCCATCGCCTCTTCACTACTCTTCCTCATCAAAACCCCATTACATGCCGAATCAACCTTCATTCTATTGGCCTCATTCAATTCCTCATGGAAGTGCAAAACTATGTCGTCCTTGTGCAAGTTGTTAGTTGGGCATCGAGCTAAGCGGATCTTGAAATCCTTCCAAGCTTCGTAGAACAAATCTCCATCCTTTTGTTGAAAATTTTGAATTTCTCTCATGAGTTGCTTAGTTCTATGAGCTGGAAAAAATTCTCTCAAAAATTTTGTAGCCATTTGCTCCCATGTACCAATAGAACCCGCTTCAATGTAGTTATACCACATCTTAGCTCCTCCTCTCAATGTGAATGGAAATAACATGAGCTTCAAATTATCAGCTGTAATCCCCGTCATATTTTGCGTTCGGCACAAATCAATAAAATCTTTCAAGTGTTGGTGAGGATCTTCATCAAACCGCCCCTCATAGTGAGGTACAGAGTTTAACAACTGAGGTGATAAACTGAAAGTGGCGCCTCTGTTGGGCTGAAAAGCACTGCAAGATGGTTGGGCAACATTACGTGGAATGTACCGATTCATCATAGGAATCCTCTCGTTACCCGCATCACCAACTTCAACAATTTGACCATATTTTTTCGTCGCAATGCTCTCACGGATATCTCAATTTCCGGATTGAGTTCTTCTAGCTCTCTATGTTGTGAGCGTGTAGTTATCATGCAACTCAAAGAATCAAAAGATTACCTGTGATACGAATAAAAAGCAATGTAAGTTCGGGTATCACTTAATGAACAAGTAAATAAATCAAAATTATCGCTAAACGTTTGAATAGTAATAAACTTAACAGTCCCCCACAACGGCGCCAAAAACTTGGTCGATATAAAATATCACAAGTAAACCTGCAATATCAAGTACTAACGGGTCTTACCCAATCGCAAGTGTACGTGTCGTGGGACAGTATAAAAGAGAGCGGGGTCGAATCCACAGGGACCGTATCAATCACCAAACAAACAAAGTAGCAATAATAATACAGAAAATTCAGATTGAAATAAAGAATTAAAATATGCTAAAATTGGATAAATAAATATGGAGGAGATCTAGCTTGGGTTGGTGTTGTTCTTCTACTGTCACTCAATCACACAACTTAATATGCAATCACACAATTTAAAGGTTTACCGTTGTCAATTAGAAGACCTTGGTCCGGCTCTCCTAATTATGACTTTCCTAAGCAACGAATTTTGCTTTGGTCCAGCCCAAAATCTTTTCTTACCGTAGGGTCTTGGTTGGTGTACCCTAAGATTTCCCTAAGACAAGCATATGAACGAGAAAGTCGACAATCGCACAACTTTAAGCATTGGTGTACCACCTAATCAATTGTGTTCAAAATTCCCAAATCTGGATCCTATGCAGATTCTTGTTACTTTGTCAAACACCGGGTATGGGTCAGCCGAATGTATTCAACTAACAGTTCTTATCATCATGATGTTGATCAGGCAAACACAATAATAAGAAATCAACATTAAATTCAGAGAATCAATGAATTAAACCTGGTGTAATTGTCAATCAGATTGTGCAACAAGTTGTGGTAGAAGAAACTAACCAAACCAAACTAAATAGAAATTTAGTTACACATGTTCATGATTTAATTGCATAAATAAACCAAAGTTCATTTGGGGAAAAAGGAGATGCACGGAAGTGTTGAAATCCTCCTCCTGGCGTCTTCTCTCCCTCTTTCTGAAGTGCAGCGGCGTCAATAATGATTTCTGGGTCGAGTTTGATTAGTATTAAAACCCTACTTGCCACATCAGCAAAGTAAATTACGTCACTGGCCCGCTAAAATCCGCGGCCGCAAACTGGTCGCACTTTGGTCGCAATGGGTTCACAATCAGGTTGCACTGTTTGCCCAGAAAACTCTTTAAATCACCCATATTCCAGCCAGCTGTCACCTGCTCAATAAAACACCAATTAAGTAGTAATTGGACTTAAAAGATCATAATTAATATCCCTAAAGATCAGAAATACAGGTGCATTTTTGCACCTATAATGGTTCTCGAAGATGATGAGTTGAGGTAAGAGATTCTAAAGGAAGCACATCATTCTTGGTTTGCTATGCATCCCGGGGGTACGAAGATGTACCAAGACTTGAGGCAGAGTTTCTGGTGGAAGGGAATGAAGGCTGATGTAGCTAGATTTATGACGAAGTGTCTTACTTGTCAACAAGTGAAGGCACAGCATCAGAGACCAGCTGGATTGTTGCAACCCTTACCGGTAGCAAAATGGAAGTGGGAGAAGATCACAATGGACTTTGTGACTGCGTTGCCAATGACTCAGAGGAGGCATGACACGGTTTGGGTGATAGTGGACAGATTGACCAAGTCAGCACACTTTTTACCCATGAACAAGACGGATTCGTTGGAGACCCTGAGTACTATGTATGTCAAGGAGATTGTGAGACTTCACGGAATTCCATTATCTATTGTGTCGGATTGAGACCCAGGGTTCACAGGTAGATTTTGGAGTAGTTTACAGGAGGCATTGGGAACGAAGTTGGATTTCTCTACAGCTTATCATCCTCAGAGTGATGGGCAGAGTGAGAGAACCATATAGATTTTAGAAGATATGCTACGGGCATGTGTAGTTGACTTTGCAGGAAGTTGGGATCGGTACTTACATTTGGCGGAGTTTGTGTATAACAACTCTTTCCAGAGTAGTATCGGAATGGCACCTTACGAGGCGCTCTACGGGAGGCTTTGTAGGTCGCCTTTGTGTTGGGAGGAGGTTGGTGAGAAAGTTATTTCGGGACCGAAGATGGTCAAAGAAGCTTGAGAGAGAGTTGATGAGATCCGAAGGCGGTTGATCACCGCGCAGAGCCGACAGAAGTCTTATGCCGACTGGAGGAGGAGACCTTTTGAGTTTGCTGTAGGTGATAAGGTTTTCTTGTAGGTTAGTCCGAGACGTGGAATTCGGAGGTATAGCAAGCATGGGAAGTTGGCACCGAGATTTGTGGGGCCATTTGAGATTTTGGAGACGGTTGGACCGGTGGCGTACCGTTTGGCACTTCCACCGAAGCTTGAGAAGGTTCACAATGTATTGCATGTATCAATTGCTTCAGAAATATGAGCCGGATCGTCGCATGTGATAGATTGGACTACGTTGGAAGTTGGAGAAGATGGGAGTTACACTCTTCAACCGGTGAAGATTCTGGACCGACAGAACAAGCTCACGAAGTCAAGTGTGATTCCATTAGTAAAGGTGATGTGGATGTACCACGGAGTTGAAGAAGCAACATGGAGTTGGAGTCTCGAATGAAGGAGAAGTACCCGGAGCTGTTCAGAGATTCAGGTACGTGTGTAGTTAAATTTCGGGACGAAATTTTATTATGGGGGGAAGGATGTGAAACCCCGACCCAATAATTTTGTGAAATTTTGATGTTCGATCAAAGGGGGAAAACTGGACTAGGCGCACCAGAGGGCGCCTAGGCGCTGCGCCTAGTCCAATGAGTGACAGGAATGCAGGTAAGGAAAGAAGTCCAGAAAAGGAGGCACTGGACTGGGCGCACTTCAGGGCGCCTAGGCGCAGCGCCCAGTCCAGTGAATGCATGAATGGAGGAAGTCCAGAAGAGGAGGCACTAGATTGGGCGCACCTCAGGGCGCCTAGGCACGCCAGTCCAGTGGGAGAGAGGGAAATGGAGTAGGCGCACCTCGCCTGGGCGTGAAAACCCTGCACGCCCAGGATGGCGCCCAAAGCAGCGCGCCAAGGAAATTTTTGGTAGGCCAGAGCGCCTAGGCGAATCTCTAGGTTGTTTCAGTTCTAGAGAGAGAGCGACGATTCTAGAGAGAGAAGAGTATTTGAGGTGATTCTTGGAGATTGAAGCTTGGTTTTGGAGATTTAGAAAGGATTCAAGGAAGATTCAAGCTTTGGAGGTAAGATTTCTTCATTTTCCTATTTATAGGGTTTTGAGTAGATCTTGTTAGTTTTGTTTAGAGTTGATTCCTATGGTTTAGATATGTTGATTTAGGGTCATATGTGGTTGTATATGTAGGTTTGATTCTTGTTTTGGAGTTGAGTTGCATAAGGTTGAGTTTGGGGGTTTGAGAGGAACCCTAGAGAGAGAAAGTATTTTTCTCAATTTAATTGTTTAATTCATATTGGTTATGATATGTTGAGTTGTTTTGGATGATCATTGGAGTTCGATTGTGTAAAAATTGATAGGTTGGAGAAACGGGGTTAAAAACCCTAATTGTGAGATTTGTGAATTGCTCGACACGAGGTAGGGGATTTCCAACCATTCTTCCTATCGTTTATTCTCGATATTCTAAAGAGCGTTTCGATTCTTCATTGTTCGTTTATTTGTGTTTCCGCCTTAATTGCTTCTAAGGGGAAACGAACCTTGCTTTTGGATATTGTAATTCTTAATGTTGCATGACCCGATTGTGTGTGTTCCATCATCTATGGGCACGATTTGATTCCGTTCATGCATCATGGTAGTTATGTACATATATATATGTAGGATGTTCATATATATATATATATATATATATATATATATATATATTTTTGGCATGTCATGGCATAAACGCATTAGAATTGCATTGGACTTCGAGTATGGACTCGGAGATCCTTAGGATTCTTGAAAGCTACCAGGAGGGATGACGAGGTGATGAAAGTTACCACCAAGTCATGTGAAATCCTTGTAGGATAATGCACTAGAGGTACGGTTAATGAGGGACCTTGCCTGGAATGGTGCGGGCGTGATGGGATCACGCAACCAGGTAATCCAAAAGTGTTTGATGTTATGGAGCTTGCTCCTATTCAATATGACATGAATAGCAACCATGATATTGATGAGTTGATGTGGTGAGCTTGCTCACGTTTGATATTACATGGAACGAGCCATGGTATCGATGAGGTTGCTCATTGAGGGGATCGCACGGATTGATGTTTTACGTGATTGTTGAGTATACGCGCCTGTAGTAGTTTTCATATTGTTCTCTTATACTCTTACCCTACTGAGCTTCTTGCTCACTCTCTACTTTCTTTTCCTCCCCACAGGTGATACTGGTACAGGTAAAAGTACTGGTGGAACGGATCAGTGAGAGCGGGATGTGACATGGATGGCCCTGGGTAGGATGAGGGTGCTAGAGAGATACTCTAAGCACGTATTTTGTATATGATGTATGAGTGTTGTTCATGATATTGTTATAACCATTGGCACCAGAGGGTGTATGCATGATGTATGCTGAGTTTGATTTTTTGTTATATGATATTATGAATTTGATTGATGTGTAGATTACTTTCAGTTTGTGCATATTGGTAGTGGATGGCCTGAGGCCCCTAGGATCAGGATGGCATGTGATTGAGGCCTGAGGCCTAGCTAGGTTGCTAGTGTGATGGATTGAATTTTCTGCTGCGTGTTTTTGATGCAGGCGGGGACTCTCCGTTATACCGGGAGATGCCGCCAGATTTTCGGTCTGTCGGATGATTGCACTAGTGGCCTAGGACGGTGCCGGAGAGGCACCCATGGCGTGCCCGGATCGGAGCGTCACATATGGGAGCTCTTTGTTGATGGTTGTTCAAACAAGGATGGGAGTGGAGCAGGAATTCTGCTTCTCGGGCCGGGGGGCTTGACTACTGAATACGCTCTTTGTTTGAGTGAAATCCTGAACGTTGAAATACGGAGAGTGCCCCGAGAAGTGAATCAACAAGCCGATGTGCTAGCTCGACTAGCATCCATCTCAAAAAACGACAAGGCCTCTTCAGTACGGATAGAGATATTGCCCAAACCAAGCATCCTCGTAAGGGCTATCGTCGAAATTAACACTGAATGGTCTTGGATGGATCCAATACGAACATTCCTCACAGATGGGCAGTTGCCTGAAGATAAAAATGAGGGTAAGAATCTCTGAGCAAGGGCAGCGAGGTATTCAATCATTCAAGGGATACTCTAAAGAAGATCCTTTACGCTCTCTTACCTTAAATGCCTTGCTCCACAGGACTTCGAGTATGCTCTCCGAGAAGTGCATGAAGGAGTTTCTTGCAGGCATGCAGAAGCAAGGACCTTAGCTAACAAGGTCTTGCACTGTGGCTATTATTGGCCGAACATGAGCAAAGATGCCGAGGATCTAGTACGAAAGTGCGACAAGTGCCAGAGACATGCTAACATACCACACCTTCCACCATCCGAGATGACTGTTATCGAGAACCCTTGTCCCTTTGCTCAATGGGGGATAGACCTGCTGGGACCCTTTCCCCAGGCAACAGCTCAGAGGAAGTTTCTCATAGTGGCAGTAGATTACTTCACAAAGTGGGTTGAAGTCGAGCCTCTCACAACCATCACCGACCACAAGGTAAAAGACTTCATCTGGAAAACCATCATCTGCAGATACGGCGTTCCTCGGATCCTTATTACAGATAATGGTCGACAATTTGTAAGTGTGAACATCCGAGAATTTTGTGAAGAGCTGGGCATCAATCTAAGAATCACTGTTGTAGCGCATCCTCAAGCTAATGGTTAGGTTGAAGTAACCGACCGGATCATCCTTCAGGGACTAAAAACTCGTCTAAACAAAGCCAAGGGGCTTGGACCGAGCAACTCCACAGCGTCCTCTGGTCATATAGGACCACGCCAAGAACGTCGATGGGAGAAATGCTTTTCTCCCTAATGTTTGGATCAGAAGCTGTCATTCTAGTAGAGATCGGGGTCCCCACTCCCTGAATTGTTAACTTCAATGAGTTAGAAAACAACGACTTGCTATGTAACAATCTGGATCTCTTGGAAGAAGCTCGGGAGACTGCTCGGATCAGGACTGCAGCCTACAAGCAAAGGACAGCTCGTTACCACAATAAAAGAGTTCGAACAAGGAGGTTCTCCGAGGGAGATTGGGTCCTCAGGAAAGCAACTGCAGCTGGAAAACATCCCGGCGAGCTTGGGGAGACTTGGGAGGGCCCTTTTCGGATTATTAGGGTCATGCTGGATGGAACCTACAAGTTAGAGAATCCCGAGAAACCAGGAGAGATGCAACCCTAGAATGCTGCAAACCTCAGAAAATAATACATTTAACTTTCTCTTGTCGGCATGTATTTAAGAACTCCTTTTTCCCACTTGTTCCTTACACGAGACTTAGGACTTTTTCTCATTTCAATGAAAGTAGCTCGTTCTCTTACAAAAAGTTCACAGTACACTGCTCTGGTACATTACAGCTTATTTGATATGACTTACAATGACCGAGCATTGTTCCAGGCTTCTCAAATTACAGTGGACAAGAAAAGATTTGGGCATGTTACAACTCAATCCCATTGAGTTACAACAACCAAGTGAAAACAAGTTGGGCATGTTACAACTCAATCCCATTGAGTTACAACAACCAAGTGAAAACAAGTTTGCTACGACCTAGAAAAATCTAGGCCACAACAATTAAGTAGCTATTCTCGGATCTATTACAGTTTAAAACATTTTAAATTACAATATCCGAGCATAAATGAAGAGAGATTAATAAAAATCATCAAAGGTGACAAGAAAAGAAACTTCATTGATAATTAAGTCATCTACATAGAAAGCAAGGAAACATTTCTAGAATAACAGTGGAACGATCTAAAAAATTAACTAGTTTTCTACATCAACTGGCTCCTCGGTGGTCAGGCGCTTCTCGGGCTCCTCGCCATGACCAAGTTCAAGGGGAGCATTGTCTTCCATAGGAGCAAGAGGAACATCGGTATCCATATACGCCTCGATGTCGTCCTTGTCATCACCATCCTCCTGAAGAAGTCAGAACTGCTCGTACGCTTCCTACTTGACAACGTCCACGTCGTCCTTCCCGGCGAAGCCAGGACACAGCTCGTAATTACTCAACTCTCTCAATGGAGGAGCTCGTAACGGTTTTGTCCTTTTAGGAACAAAAGTGGGTCTTTTGTCAACCGAACAAGGAACGAGGAGAATAATAAAAAGACAACAATCAAAAGTGTACATCTACCAACTTTGATGGTTCAAAATTGCTCAACTCTCTCAATGGAGGAGCTTTTAACGGTTTTGTCCTTTTTAGAACGAAAGTTAGTCTTTTGACAATGAAACAATCTACGAGGAGAATACAAGTAAATTTGTACATAAAACAACAATAAAGGTGTACACCTATCAACTTTGATATTTCGGAATTGTTCAACTCTATAAATGGAGGAGCTTTTAAGGATTTTTCCTTTTGAGAACAAAAGTCGGTCTTTTAGCAACGACGAAACAATCTATGAGATGAATACTAGTAAATTTGGACATAAAACAAGAATCAAAAGTGTACACCTATCAACATTGATATTTCAGAATTGTTCAACTCTCTCAATGGAGGAGCTTTTATGGATTTTGTCCTTTTGAGAACGAAAGTGGATCTTTTGTCAACCAAACAATGAACGAGGAGAATACTACATAAGACAACAATAAAGGGGTACACCTATCAACTTTCATGGTTTGGAATTGCTCAACTCTCTCAATGGAGGAGCTTTTAACGGTTTTGTCATTTTTAGAATGAAAGTGGGTCTTTTAGCAACCAAACAATCTACGAGGGGAATACCAGTAAATTTGGACATAAAACAACAATAAAGGTGTAAACCTATCAATTTTGATATTTCGGAATTGTTCAACTCTCTCACTGGAGAAGCTTTTGAGGATTTTGTCATTTTGAGAACGAAAGTGGGTCTTTTTGTCAACCAAACAATGAAGGAGATGAATACTAGTAAATTTGGACATAAAACAACAATCAAAAGTTTACAGCTATCTACTCTGATGGTTCGAAATTGCCCAACTCTCTCAATGGTAGAGCTTTTAATAGTTTTTTCCATTTTGGAACGAAAATGAGTCTTTTGGCAACGAAACAATCTACGAGGCAAATACTAATAAATTTGGACATAAAACAACAATAAAGGTGTACACCTATCAACTTTGAAATTTTGGAATTGTTCAACTCTCTCAATGGAGGAGCTTTAATGGATTTTGTTCTTTTGAGAACGAAAGTGGGTCTTTTGTCAACCAAACAATGAACGAGGAGAATACTACATAAGACAACAATCACAAGTGTACTGTGAAATCCCGACCCAAAAATTTAGTTTTGAGTCGAAATACGGATGATCCGTGAAGTACGGAATCATGGAAAAATAGTTTTGAGCTTTGTTTGGTAAATGGGTCATAACTTTTAGTATACATGTCCGTTTTGGGCCCATAATATATCAAATCGAAGCTTGGACCGAGATGGAAAATAAATTTGAGGAAAAACTGGGTTCTGTGAACAGTAATCTGTCCGGACGGATTTGCCTAGAGGAAGGGCAGTGGGTTACGGGAACAGTAATCCGTCCGGACGGCCACTTAGGGCGTCTTGACGGCTGTCGGGAAAATCAGATATTAAGCCCAAAATTTGACATTTTTTGCATAAAATTCTTGGAGAAGCCCGAGTAGAGAGAGAAGAAGAGAGAGAAAGTGGTTTTAGCAAGAGTTTGGCTTGGGGATTGAAGATTGGTGACCATTGAAGCTTGGGAAGGAAGATTCAAGCTTGATTTTGGAGTTTTGGTAAGTTTTCTATAGTTTTTGGAAATTCTAGGTTTTTCTAGATTTGCTAGATTCTTGAAGAGTTGGGTGCTATGCTTTAGATATGTTGTTTATAGGTTGATTTTGGATGTTTATGTAGATTGATCTGTGTTTTGGAGTTGAGTTGAGCTTGGAGTGAGTTGGAGGATTTTGGAAGGAATTTCTAGAGAGAAAAGTAAGTGATTTCGAATTTATTGATTTTAATTGATGTTTATATGAGTTGTGGTTGATATATTGATGCATGTGAGGGTTCGGTTATGCCACATTGTAGGTTTGCGAAAACCGGAACCCTAGGAACTGAATTTGGGAAATTGTGGTAATTTGCTTGACACGAGGTAGGGGATTTCCAACCTTTCTATCTATCATTCGTTAATGTTGCCTAAATAGCGTTTCTATTCTTCAATGGTCGCCGTTGTTTGTGTTTCCACCTTAATTGCTTCTAAGGGGAAACGAGTCTTGTGTGGATTATTGTTGATGTTGAATGTTGCATGACCCGATTTAGTGTTCCGTCATTTACGGACACGTTGTGACCTTCCGTTCATGCATCATTGTAGTTATGTAAATATATAGGATATTCATATATACTTATCCATTCGGCATGACATGTCATAATGCATTAGAGATGCATGGGGGACTCGGGTATGGACTCGGGAACCTTTAGGTTTCTTGGAAGCCACATGGGAGGATGGCAAGGTGAAGGTTGTTACCACCGAGTCATGTGAACCCCATGTGGGGTAACGCACTAGGGGTAGGGTCAAGAGGGACTTGCCTTGTGGAGTGCGGGCGTGATGGGTTCACGCAACCTGATGATCCTAGGAGTGGTTGGTTGTGGTGAGCTTGCTCCCGTGCAATATTACATTGAGTTGCAATGGTATTGTGGTTGTTGTGCTCCGAAAGGGTTAATCCGGTAAATGTTGATGTGAAAATGTTGAGTATACGTTCATGTGGTAGGTACATATTGATGCATTACTTTCTTTTGGTTCTGCCTATATCAATGTTTACTTCTTTACCCTACTGAGCTTCTAGCTCACTCCTCTACTTTCTTCCTTCCACAGGAGATACCGATACTGGTACCGATGGTGCGGATCGGTGAGCGGGACTTGACATGGATGGCCCTGGGTAGGATGGGGTGCTAGAGATAAACTCTATGCATGTGGGTGTATGTAGTATATCTATGTTGAGAGAATATAACCATTTGGCACGGTTGTGCTTGCATGTGGATGTAGATGTTGAATTATGGTTATATTTGATGATATAAAAATCTGTGTGTGGATTTATATGTGATGCCATCAGTTTGTGCATGCTGGTAGTGGATGGCCTGAGGCCTAGGGTCAGGATTGCATGTGGTTGAGGCCCGACGCCTATGTTTGCTAGGTTGCTAGTGTGATGTTGTTGTTGCTGCATTTTTGATGCAGGTGGGCACTCTCCGATATACGGGAAGGTGCTGCCGGATTTCCGGTTGATCCCGGATGTTCACACTAGTGACCTAGGAAGGGTGCGGGGAGAGCACCCAGTCGCGTCTCCGGAAACAGGGCGTGACATGTACATCTATCAACTTTCATGGTTTGGAATTGCTCAACTCTCTCAATGGAGAAGCTTTTAATGGTTTTAATCTTTTTGGAACGAAAATGGGTCTTTTGACATAAAACAACAATAAAGGTGTACACCTATCAACTTTGATATTTCGAAATTGTTCAACTCTCTGAATAGAGGAGCGTTTAAGGATTTTGTCCTTTTGAGAACGAAAGTGGGTCTTTTTGTTAACCAAACAATGAAGGAGATGAATACTAGTAAATTTGGACATAAAACAACAATAGAAAGTTTACATCTATCCACTTTGATTGTTCGGAATTGCTCAGCTTTGCCAAAGGAGTAGCTTTTAACTGTTTTTTCCATTTTGGAACGAAAGTGGGTCTTTTGACAACGAAACAATCTACAAGGCGAATACTAGTAAATTTGGACATAAAACAACAATAATGGTGTACACCAATCAACTTTGATATTTCGGAATTGTTCATCTCTCAATGGAGGAGCTTTTAAGGTTTTGTTTTTTTGAGAACGAAAGTGGGTCTTCTTGTCAACCAAACAATGAAGGAGATGAATACTAGTAAATATGGAAATAAAACAACAATCAAAAGTTTACACCTATAACCTTTGATATTTCAGAATTGTTCAACTCTCTCAATGGAGGAGCTTTTATGGATTTTATCCTTTTGAGAACGAAAATGGGTCTTTTTGTCAACCAAACAATGAAGGAGATGAATACTAGTAAATTCGTACATAAAACAACAATCAAAAGTTTACAGCTATCTACTTTGATGGTTCGAAATTGCTCAACTCTCTCAATGGAGGAGCTTTTAACAGTTTTTTCCATTTTGGAACGAAAATGGGTGTTTTGGCAACGAAACAATCTACGAGGCGAATACTAGTAAATTTGGACATAAAACAACAATAAAGGTGTACACTTATAAACTTTGATATTTCGGAATTATTGAACTCTCTCAATAGGGGAGCTTTTAAGGATTTTGTACTTTTGAGAAAAAAAAGTTCCTCTTTCAGCAACGAAACAATCTACGAGACGAATACTAGTAAATTTGGATATAAAACAACAATCAAAAGTATACACCTATCAACTTTGTAATTTTGGAATTGTTCAACTCTCTTAATGGAGGAGCTTTTATGGATTTTGTTCTTTTGAGAACGAAAATGGGTCTTTTGTCAACCAAACAATGAACGAGGAGAATACTACATAAGACAACAATCACAAGTGTACATCTATCAATTTTCATGGTTTGGAATTGCTCAACTCTCTCAATGGAGGAGCTTTTAATGGTTCTTACCATTTTGGAACGAAAGTGGGTCTTTTGACAACAAAACAATCTACGAGGGGAACACTAGTAAATTTGGACATAAAACAACAATAAAGGTATACACCTATCAACTTTGATATTTCGGAATTGTTCAACTCTCTGAATAGAGGAGCTTTTAAGGATTTTGTCCTTTTGAGAACGAAAGTGGGTCTTTTGGTCAACCAAACAATGAAGGAGATGACTGCTAGTAAATTTGGACATAAAACAACAATCGAAAGTTTACATCTATCCACTTTGATGGTTCGGAATTGCTCAGCTCTGTCAATAGAGAAGCTTTTAACTATTTTTTTCATTTTGGAACGAAAGTGGGTCTTTTGACAACGAAACAATCTACGAGGCAAATACTAGTAAATTTGGACATAAAACAACAATAATGATGTACACCAATCAACTTTGATATTTCGGAATTGTTCAACTCTCTCAATTGAGGAGCTTTTAATGATTTTGTCCATTTTAGAATGAAAGTGGGTCCTTTTGTCAACCAAACAATGAAGGAGATGAATACTAGTAAATTTGGACATAAAACAACAATCGAATGTCTACATCTATTCACTTTGATGGTTCGGAATTGCTCAGCTCTGTCAATGGAGGAGCTTTTAACTGTTTTTTCCATTTTGGAACAAAAGTGGGTCTTTTAAGAACGAAACAATCTATGAGTCGAATACTAGTAAATTTGGACATAAAACAACAATAATAGTGTACACCAATCAACTTTGATATTTCGGAATTGTTCAACTCTCTCAATGGAGGAGCTTTTAAGGATTTTGTCCATTTTAGAATGAAAGTAGGTCCTTTTGTCAACCAAACAATGAAGGAGATGAATACTAATAAATTTGGTCATAAAACAATAATCAAAAGTTTACACCTGTCCACTTTGATGGTTCGGAATTGCACAACTCTCTCAATGGAATAGCTGTTATCGATTTTTCCCATTTGGGAACGAGATTTGGTGTTTGGCAACGAAACAATCTACGGAGCCTATACTCATAAAATTTGACATAAAATTGCAATAAAATGTGCACGTGAATCGAATTTGATAGTTAGAAATTTTTCAACTCTCACTATGGAGAAGATTTTAATGGTTTTGGCCATTTGGGAATGATAGTTGGTCTTTTGGCAAAGAAACAATTTATGGAGCCTATACTTGTAAAATTTGACATTAAATTACAATAAAAAGTGAACATCGATCAAATTTGACTGTTCGAAATTACTGAACCCTCTCAATGGAGGAGGTCTTAACGGTTATGTCCTTTTAGGAAGGAAAGTGGGTCTTTTGTCAATCAAACAAAGAATGAGGAGAATACTAATAAAAAAAACAATCAAAAGTGTACATCTATCAACTTTTATGGAGGAGCTTTTAACGGTTTTGTCCTTCATTGTTTAGTTGACAAAAAGACCCACTTTCGTTCTCAAAAGGACAAAATCCTCAAAAGCTCCTCCATTGAGAGAGTTGAACAATTCCGAAATATCAAAGTTGATAGGTATACACCTTTATTGTTGTTTTATGTGAAAATTTACTAGTATTCCCCTCGTAGATTGTTTCGTTATCAAAAGACCCACTTTCGTTCTAAAAATGACAAAACCGTTAAAAGCTCCTCCATTGAGAGAGTTGAGCAATTCCAAACCATTAAAGTTGATAGATGTACACTTGTGATTGTTGTCTTATGTATACTCGTAGGACTGTGCGATCTGATAGTACAGCTGAGGTACCTCGTGCCGGAGGCCAACGAGGGAGAGGTAGAGGCCGTGGTAGAAGTGCGGGGCGAGTGGCTAGACGCACACCTAGTACTGATGGTTCAGTTCTGAGAGTAGACCCTGATGTGAGAGATGAGGAGATAGTTCAGGAGGGACTACAGACTGATGATGTAGCACAGCAGGCACCACCTGTGGTGCAGGTTGCTCCTGTTACTACAGGGGGCAACCCGTGATGATGGAGGGTCTTACTAGCTTCATGATGAGTAAGGTGCAGACACAGGCGCAGACCATAGCGCAGGCTGTGGCACAAGCGATGGGTGCAACTGGCATCCATACAGAGGGAGTTGTACCAGATGCTACAACTGAGGTAGCAGCAGTACCTAGAGCTGGGAGAGGGATGTATGAGGTGGACCAATTGGGGAGGACTACTCCTCCAACCTTTTCTGGAGATGGAACGGGTGTGCGGGCGGAGGAGTGGTTCAATCAACTGAGTATGAGGATGGACACTCTTGAGATACCTGATGAGAGACGGTCGAAGTTTGTGTTCTACTACTTGAGTGGTGCGGCCTATGAATGGTGGATGTCCATGGGTCAGAGGCGGAATGAGCTGACTTGGACTTCGTTTGAGCAGCTGTTTATGCAGAAGTTTGTGCCAAGGCCTCTTCAAACGGAGAAGGCCAAGCAGTTCTTAGATTTGTTGCAGACATCAGAGATGACGGTGTCTCAATACACCAAGCAGTTTGAGGAGTTATACCGGTATGGGAAGGAGTTTGCCCCAACTGATGTGAAGAAGGCAGTGAAGTACCGAGATGGGTTACTTCCTTGTCTTGGTAGGATGGTGATGGCCACTAGGGTGGTGTCATATCAGGACACAGTGGAGATGGCTCTCGATTTTAAGTTGAGTGAGAAAAGTGAAGCTCAGAGGAAGCGTCCAGTGAGTGAGGGTAGTGGTGGTGGTGGTAGTAGCCACAAGAAACCGAGCACGGACTTTTGTCAACAGAGAAGGGACCGAGGCAAGAGTCCAAGGCCACCATGGAGCAAGACAGCATGCTTCAAGTGTGGAAAAGAGGGGCACAAGGCAAGTGAGTGCAGGCTTCCTGGGTTTAAGTGCTTTGGGTGTGGCAAGTTGGGTCACAGAAAGAGTGAGTGTCTGGAGGGCAACCAGAGAGCACAGCAGCAGAGCATACCAGGAGTACCACCTCCGGCTCTTCCTTCCAATGTTCCCTCAGGAGGAAGGGAGCGGGGTGGGACTCGTCAGCCACAACAGCAGCAGAATGCACTGACAGAGGGACGTGTCTATGCATTGGGTCATCAGGAGGCGCAGGAGCATCCAAATTTCATTGGAGGTACCTTCTTGATTTCTAATTGTTGGGCAAGAGTCTTGTTTGATTCTGGGGCGACCTCATCTTTTATTACTAGTTCGTTAGCACACGCACTAGAGGTGGAGATTTCGCCGATAAGACGAATGTTCACGGTATCCTCACCATTCGGTTATTTCACCATGTTAGAGGGGGTAGTGTTCGGATGTGAGTGTCGGTTTGGAGAAATATCTCTGAAAGCCGACTTGTATGTATTAGATTTCCAGGATTTTGATGTGATTCTTGGAGTTGATTGGTTGACGAAGCACCAAGGGTTGATTGACTTTTGGGAGAGGAAGATTACTCTTAGAGTACCCGAGGGAGGAGTAATTCAGTTGAGGGGATCGAAGGGGATTCCATGCCCACATTTCATGGATAATCCTTTGTACCAAGATTGTAGAGTTGCGAGTTTGGTGAGTTCGGCTCCTAAGGGAGATGTAGCTACTATGATCCGGGTAGTGGAAGAGTTTATGGATGTATTTCCGAAAGAGTTACCGGGATTACCTCCGAAGAGGGAGATTGACTTTGCTATTGAGTTGCATCTGAATGTCAAGCCGATTTCAATTTCGCCGTATCGGATGGCTCCAGCAGAGTTGAAGGAGTTGAGTTCTCAATTAGAGGAGTTGTTAGACTTGGGGTTCATTAGACCGAGTGTGTTCCCATGGGGAGCACCGGTGTTGTTCGTCAAGAAGAAAGACGGAAGTTTGAGGATGTGTATTGATTATAGGCAGTTGAATAAGGTTACAGTGAGGAATAAGTATCCGTAGCCTAGGATCGATGATTTGTTTGACCAATTGAGAGGTGCCAGGCATTTCTCTAAGATTGACTTAAGGTCGGGTTATCATCAGTTGAGGATTAAGGATGAGGATATCCATAAAACAACATTTAGAACTCGTTATGGGCATTATGAGTTCCTCGTGATGCCGTTTTGGTTGACAAATGCCCCGGCGGTATTCATGGACCTAATGCAAAGGGTTCTTCGACCATTTTTGGACAAGTTTGTAGTTGTGTTTATTGATGATATATTGATTTATTCTCCTACGGAGGAAGAGCATGAGGAACACTTGAGGGTAGTGTTACAGACGTTGAGGGAGAATCAATTGTATGCTAAATTGAGTAAGTGTGAATTTTGGGCCACATAAGTGAAGTTCCTAGGCCATGTGATCACTCAAGAAGGCATAGCGGTTGACTACTCCAAAGTTGAGTCGGTTTTGAATTGGGAGAGACCGAAGAATGTGACTGAGATCCGGAGTTTCCTATGGTTGGCAGGTTACAACCGAAGGTTTATTGAGGACTTATCAAGAGTTGCTTCGCCGATGACGCAGCTCACGAAGAAGGGTACACCGTTTGTGTGGACAGACGAATGTGAGGCCGCATTTGAAGAGTTGAAGAAGAGGTTGACAACACCTCCAGTGTTAGTAGTTCCGGAGAGGAATGTTGCCTATCAGGTGTATTGCGATGCATCTGGAGTCGGGTTGGGTTGTGTGTTGATGCAGCAGGGCCTAGTGATAGAGTATGGTTCAAGGTTGCTGAAGACACATGAGAGGAATTATCCAGTGCATGATCTGGAGTTGGCGGCAGTGGTATTTGCTCTTAAGCAGTTGAGGTACTATCTCTACAGAGAGACGTTTGAGGTGTTCTCGGATCACAAAAGCATCAAGTTCCTATTCACCCAAAAAGAGTTGAACTTACGGCAAAGGCGGTGGATGGAGTACTTGGAGGATTTTGATTTTAATTTGCAATACCATCCTGGTAAAGAAATGTGGTTGCGGATGCATTGAGTAGGAAGCAGAAGGTTGCTAGCTTATTCATGCATGAATGGGAAATTGTGGGCATAGATGGGTTGTAATTCTTTTCTTTGCTTTGGTTCTAAGGTTGATTTCATGAAATAATTCTTCTTACTAGAGCTTTGATGTAGCCTAGTGTTTCTGGATTGAATTCAAAGTTTCAATAAATTCTTGGCTTTTATTCATTGTTAAGTGTTCAAGATTGTGCTTAATGCTTTTAAACATCTGACCAATGTTTGATTGATTTATTTATCATTGTTTTGTCTGAAACGAAGAACATGATATTGATTGTGTCATGAATGCCTTAAATTGAGTGGATGCTAGACATGGATTCATAGTTTATGCAGTATTGTTATGGTTCTCCATTGATTTTAATGCGCCTCTGATTTCTTTAATCATGCTTGAAAGAGATGATTGTTGATTAAGAGTAGTTTTCATATAGTCTGAAAATGTGTGTCAAATAAATTAGGGAGAATCGACTGATAACAAGAATAATTGTCCAAGGTTTATTAAACTGAGATTCAATTGAGATAGCTATGGTGAAATCATGTTGCTTTAGTGCTACTTAATCTTGATTCTTGTTTCACTTGCTTGTTGCTATTAGTTAATTTTTATTAATTCATTCTTCAATTATTCAAACTCAATTTTGTATCCAGGTACTGTTTGCAATTGAATTAGTAGTCTATAGTTGATTGAATTAAATAGTCCTTGAGGGTTCGATATTTGGTCTTTGATCACTATATTACTTTTTTGCGATTTCGTGCGCTTGCGAATAATTTTCACAACAAGTTTTTGGCGCCGTTGCCGGGGATTATTTTAATTTATTTTACTATTGACATTAGTTTGATTAAAGGCTTACTCTGGATTTTAATTTTTCTGTTTCAGGTGCTCTTAACTGTGCATGAATTCTGAAAAATGACGTTCGCGAAGCTTGGAGCGAGTTGCCTTTGATCCTGAGATCGAGCGAACCTTTCATAAACTTAAACGGGAAAACAAGAAGCAAGTAGAGACCACTAAGACATTCTTCATGGCTGAACAAGATCTACCTTTGAGGACTCTAAGGGAGTACGCTACACCAACAGCCACTCAATCAGCTATCCAAGGGCCGACACTTAACATTCAGACTTTTGAAATTCGGCCAAATACTATTCAGCTTCTCTAGCAAGCTTCCACTTTCTATGGGCAGCCAAGCGACGATCCAAATATTCACTTGGCGACGTTTTTGGAGATATGTGACACGTTTAAAATTCAAGGCGTTTCTGATGATGCTATCAAACTGAGACTTTTTCCATTCTCCTTGAAAGACAAGGCCAAGCAATGGCTGCACTCAGAACCTACAAACTCCATTCGGAGATGGGATGATCTAAAAACAAAATTTTTGGCAGAATATTTCCCACCAGCAAATACTGCAAGGCTCCGCCAAGAAATTTTGACATTTACTAAATATGACAAGGAGCCACTTTGTGAGGCTTGGGAGAGGTTCAAAGAGTTGCTAAGAAAGTGCCCGCACCATGAGATTCCAGAGTGGATCCAGATGCAAACCTTTTATAATAGACTAGGTGCAAACAGCCGTACTTTGGTTGATGCTGCATCCGGTGGAGCACTAATGGGAAAGAATCATCAAGAAGCATGGGAATTGTTAGAAACAATGGCCACAAATAGGTACCAATGGCCGAGCGAGAGGATAAATCCTAAACCAGCTCCTGTTCTTGAGCTTGATGCAATGGCTATGCTAACCGCACAAATCCCTTCCCTTACTAAAAAATGTTGATTCTATAAGCATTAATTCCCATAATTCTCCAGCTAACATATGTGACTTTTGTGCAGGTCCTCACCTCATATCTGAGTGTACAGCCACCATGGAGCAAGCTAATCAAATTGGAGATTTCAACAGACAGAACAATAACCCATACTCCCACACCTACAATCCTGGCTGGAGGAATCATCCAAAATTTTCATGGTCAAACAATCAGAATGTGCAAAGACCACCACCTGCTTATGCTCCTCAAGAGAAGAAGGTAAATCTGGAAGATGCTTTGACTCAGTTGACTACAATCTCTACACAATTCATGGCAGAGTCAAAGACCAATTTTCAAAATCAACAAGCATCCATTCGAAACTTGGAGATTCAAGTGGGACAGCTAGCTGAGGCTATTAGTGGTAGAGATAGAGGATCCTTGCCAAGTCAGACTGAAATAAATCCGAAAAATCAGGAACAAGCGAAAGCCATCACTTTGAGGCGAGGAAAGCAAGTTAAAACTGCCATTGATCTTGATGAAGAGAAGGAAGACCAGCGGGTAGAATCTGACATTGGAGACACTATTTTGGTACCTAGAGTTGAAGAATCAGTTGATAAGACAGCTCAGAAAGTCGCGGTTTCAGTTCCTACTTATGTACCACCTACTCCATATCCGCAAAGGCTACAAAAAAAGAAAGACGATGAGAAATTCTCCAAATTCCTCTCTATGTTTAGAAAATTAGAGATAAATATTCCTTTTTGAAGAAGCTCTTGAGCAGATGCCGAAATATGCCAAGTTCATGAAAGACATCCTTTCCAAGAAGAGGAAATTCGGTGATCATGAGAAGATTCAGCTTAATGAGGAATGTAGTGCTATTTTGCAACGAAAACTTCCACCAAAGTTGAGTGATAAAGGGAGTTTTAAAATTCCATGTGTGATTGGCACTCAATTATTTGAGCGAGCTTTATGTGACTTGGGGGCTAGCATCAACCTTTTACCATTATCTATTGCAAAGACTTTGGGCATTGGAGATATTAAGGCAACTACAGTTTCTTTACAGATGGCTGATCGCTCTATCACTTATCCTGAGGGCATTTTTGAAGATGTATGGTTAAGGGTCGGAAAGCTGATTTTTCCCACAGATTTTCTGGTATTAGACATGCAAGGAGACTCAGACACACAGCTGATTTTGGGCCGTCCGTTCTTAATCACAGCTCGCACACTTATTGACGTGGAGCAAGGCTTGCTTACAATGAGAGTAGGAGAGGAGACAGTTACTTTTCAGGTGTTTAATGAAGTGAAGAAGTCACAAAAAGATACAGAAAATTGTTTCAGCTTAGACATTATTGATAGTTTTGTCATGGAAGAGTTTGTAGAGCACTTAACAACTGATATCTTGGAAACAACATTGCAAAAGAGTATTATGGCAGCTGATGGCAGCCCTACACTTGCTGAATGTGCTCATTATATTGACTCAAATAAGTCAACTCAGCCATGGAGAAGAGAAAAGTTTGAAGAACTTGGTTTGGCACCTTCAAAGCCTTTACCGAGTGTTATTTTGGCACCTTTATTGACACTCAAACCACTGCCAACTCACTTAAAATATGTCTATCTTGGTGAGAATGAGACTCTTCCAGTTATTATTGCTGAAAATCTAAATTCACTTGAAGAGGAGAAACTTTGGCGTGTTTTAAGGGAGTATAAGATAGCTATTGGGTGGACCATTGCAGATATTAAAGGGATCAGCCCTTCCATGTGTATGCACCGCATTTTAATGGAGGATGATTACAAGCCTTTAGTAGAGCATCAACGAAGATTAAATCCACATATGAAAGAGGTTGTTCGGGCTGAAATTCTAAAGCTCTTAGATGCTGGAATAATATATCCAATTTCTAATAGTAGTTGGGTGAGTCCTACTCAAGTTGTGCCGAAGAAAGGAGGTATGACAATGGTAAAAAATGAAGTTAATGAGCTGATTCCCACACGTACTGTCACTGGTTGGAGAGTATGCATTGATTATAAGAAACTCAACAATGCTACACGCAAGGATCACTTTCTTTTGCCTTTCATTGATCAGATGCTTGAGAGATTGGTTGGATATGCTTACTACTGCTTTTTGGATGGATATTCTGGGTATAATCATATTTCTATAGCCCCCGAAGATCAAGAAAAGACAACTTTTACATGCCCTTTTGGCACTTTTGCATATAGGCGAATGCCTTTCGGTTTGTGCAATGCACCTGCCACTTTTCAGCGATGCATGATGAGCATATTTTCAGATATGGTGGAGAGATTTATCGAGGTCTTCATGGACGATTTTTCAGTTTTTGGTCCATCTTTTGACGCTTGTTTACACAACTTTTCATTGGTACTGCAGCAGTGTGTAGAAACTAATTTGGTCTTAAATTGGAAGAAGTGTCATTTTATGGTACAAGAGGGCATTGTTCTTGGGCATAGAATTTCAGAAAAGGGCATTGAAGTGGACAAGGCAAAAATAGAGACAATCTCAAAGTTACCTCCTCCAACAAGTGTGAAAGCTATCTGAAGCTTTTTAGGACATGCGGGGTTTTATCGGAGGTTTATTAGCGATTTTTCAAAAATTACAAAACCCCTATGTTCTCTTCTCCTCAAGGATGCAGATTTTGATTTCAATAAAGAGTGTTTGAAGGCATTTGAGTTGCTTAAAGAGAAGCTCACTACGGCACCTGTCATTATCGCACCCGATTGGAGCCTACCATTTGAGATTATGTGTGATGCAAGTGACTACGCTGTCGGGGCTGTTTTGGGGCAGCGAAAAGATAAGCTTTTACAAGTCATTTACTGTGCTAGTCGGACACTCAACGATGCCCAATTGAATTATGCAACTACAGAGAAAGAGTTATTGGCGGTAGTATTTGCTTTGGACAAATTTTGCTCTTACTTGATTGGCTCGAAAGTGATTGTTTACTCTGATCATTCAGCCTTGAAATATTTATTGTCCAAAAAAGAAGCCAAACCGAGGCTTATTAGATGGATTCTTCTTCTACAAGAATTTGACATTGAGATAAAAGACAAGAAGGGATCCGAAAATGTTGTGGCTGACCATTTGTCGTGGCTGGTGCATGAAGATGGAAGCGATGTGGTCCTTATTAGTGAGTCTTTTCCTGATGAGCAGCTGTACACGGTTGACAAATTGGAAGAACCTTGGTTTGCTGATTTTGCCAATTATGTATCCAACCGAGTAATTCCTGCAGGCTTGTCTCCGCATCAAAGAAAGAAATTCTTTTCTGATGTCAAGCACTATTATTGGGATGATCCTTATCTATGGAAACATTGCTCAAATCAGATTATTCAGAGGTGTGTACCCGAGTCAGAGATGGAGGATATATTGCAACATTGTCATGCCATGGCTTGTGGAGGTCACTATGGGTTAGCGAAAACTACGACTAAGGTATTACAATCTGGATTTTGGTGGCCTACACTTTTCAAGGATTCTTATAGATTTGTCACCGCTTGTGATCGTTGCCAAAGAACGGGTAATATCTCTAACTGCAATCAAATGCCCCTAAACAGTATTTTGGAGGTCGAAATGTTCGATGTGTGGGGGATTGATTTTATGGGTCCGTTTCCTTCTTCTTTTGGCAATGAATATATTGTTGTTGTGGTGGATTACGTGTCCAAATGGGTGGAGGCAGCAGCTCTTCCCACTAATGACTCCAAAGTTGTGGTCAAATTTATTCGAAAAAATATTTTCTCTCGCTTTGGAGCTCCAAGGTTCATTATTAGTGATGGGGGATCACACTTTTGCAACCACCTCTTCAATTCAGTGTTGGTAAAATATGGAGTTACACACAAAGTGGCTACGCCCTATCATCCACAAACAAGTGGAGAAGTTGAGGTGACTAATTGGGAAATCAAAAGAATTTTGGAGAAATTTGTCATTACTTCCCGAAAAGATTAGAGTTTACATCTTGATGATGCTCTTTGGGCTTACAGAACTGCATATAAAACTCCTCTTGGATTGTCTCCTTATAGGCTTGTTTTTGGCAAGGCGTGTCATCTACCTGTAGAGCTTGAGCATAAGGCTTTTTGGGCTGTTAAAGCTTTGAATTTTGACCTGAATTTGGCTGGTGAAAAGAGGTGTTTACAGCTAAATGAATTAGAGGAACTCCGGAATGAAGCGTATGAAAGTTCGAGAATTTTTAAAGACCGTACAAAGAAGTGGCATGATAAGCGGATTGTTCAAAAGGACTTCTTTGTGGGGCAGCGAGTGTTGTTGTTTAACTCGCGCCTTCGACTGTTTCCAGGAAAATTAAAATCTAGATGGTCTGGTCCTTTCACTATTGTGCAAATATTTCCTCATGGAGCTATTGAAATTCGACAAGATCCGGACAGCTCCAGTTTCAAAGTGAATGGACACCGTTTGAAGCCATATTACGAAGCCAATTTTGATTGACAACGAGCCTCTTGGATGCTTGATGATGTCGAGTGATTCATGTTTCGGGTCCTATGTCTGGCTGAAGACATAAAACTTAGCATTGCTTGGGAGGTAACCCGAGGAGGCAGCTTGGCAATTATTTTTTGCTACGGATGGCGTTGCTGGTCTTCAAAATCGACAAAGTTCCCTCACCTTTGCATCTTTAACTTACTGTTTATATTATTTTATATGTTGTGTGAGTTGTTTCCTTACGTATCACATTGGGGACAATGTATAGTTTAAGTGTGGGGGAGTAGTTTATTCAAAAAAAAAAAACCAAAAAAAAAACTGTGTTTTTTTAGCTTAAAGCTGTTGAGTAGGTTGTGTTGAAAGACCAATAGCCGATGATGATAATTGTTGAACTAGGTATAGCTTTGGAAAATGACGAATGTGGTTTTTGTTTAAGTGCTTGAATTTGGGACTGGTTTTTCCTATTTTGGGGTCTTTCATGTATATTGAGCATAATTTCTATGCACTTGACCAAGCTGTGACTTAGAAAAGGCTTATGTGGAGAAAGTGAATTTTGTGTGATCTCAAATGAACTCTAGAACTTGTTTAGGATTTGCATCACTAAGGAAATGAATTAGGCCATCTTTCGACCGATTGAGCCTTTCTAGCCACCTTTTGCATGATTATATCCCTAGTCACCCCTTTGAGCCTATAAGCCTATTTTCTTTGTCAACTACACATTAGTAACCACAACCATTATTTATTCCCTCTTTGCACCTTGCACCAAGGCATATTGGTCATTATTGTTATATGAGTGATGGTGTTTGTGTATGAAAATTGAGAGAAGTGTGAAGATGGTTTTTGGAAATACTCTTATATTGTTGGTTTGCTTTTGACAAAAGGGAAAAATGAATAAAAAGAGAGCACAATCCCAAAATTCATAAAAGGAATTAAGTTTGGGGGTTGTGAAAAAAAAAGAAAAAAAAAAGAAAAAGAAAAGTGATGTTTGCATGAAAAAAAAAGCATTAAATTGTAGTGGTGGAGTAACATTGAATTAAGTTTGGGGGTCAACATGTGTTTTTACATATGTGAGTGAGTGTGATTATGGTGAGTGGTTAATTCTGTTGATATGCCTATGGTGGTAAGTCACTTTAAATGAGTTTATCCTTACCCGAGCCTTAACCCAATGTTACAAGCTTAATAAAGTCCTAACGATCCTTGGTGATACATTTTTCCTACATTAGTGGAGAGTAGAGTGAAAAGTAAGCCTATGGAGTTTCAAAAAAAAAAAATCATTATTTAGAGATTTTTACACTTCTCCACTTGTTTGCATAAACTCATCCAGGTTGTGGTGGGTTGAGTGTATTTGATAGGAGTTCATGTGCATTGATTGGTTCTATGTAGGGAAATGGTTTTGGGTTTGAAATCTTGAGCATTTTCCATGTTTAGAGTTTTGTTAGAGCTATGCTTGATGTTTAACCCTTGAGGCATTAATTGAGATTCAAATACTAACATGCTCTTGCTCTTTGCTCATCAGTTTGATGTTTGTGTTGTGTTTTGTTTTGCTTGAGGACTAGCATAATGGTAAGTTTGGGGGTGTGATAACTCTATTATTTATAGAGTTATTCGTGCTACTTTTGTTCTACATGAGTTAGTTCGAGAGTGTTTTTAGTCATTTTAAGCACAAATGGAGGTTTAGTAGGTCATATTTCGTTTTAGTGAGTATTTTAATTATTTCGTGCTTTGAGTAGTTAGTTTGAGTCATTTATGACTTGTGCATAAGGTCGTTTCAGTTGAATAAGCCATCATGAGAATTTTAGAAGAAAGAATGCCTTCTTCTTTACAAAAAATGAGTTTTTGGGTTTTAAACAACCACTTTGCATTTTAATGTGTGGTTTGAAGTTTCAATGCTTAAACATGATTAAATATGCCACTTATGAGTTGTTTGAATGATTTTCATAGGTTTTGGATGAACCGGAACAAATTCGGGAACGAAAAGCGGAAATATGAAGTGCTGTCAAAAGTGAATGCTGATATGCTGATATGAAGTTTGACGTGCTGACGCTCAAACAGCCGCTGCAGTTTGTATAAAACTCCGATTCCATTGATTCTTTCAAGTATGTTAATTTTGAACGTCAGATAAAGAAGTTGTGAGTGTACAAAGTCAGCTGTAGCAGAGGTTCACGTCCAGTTTGAGTGTCCTTCACATTTATCCTTCTAACTTTTACTCCAATGCCTAGAAAAATGTGATTTAAAATTCATTGGAAAGCTAAGAGGAAGGTCTACAACTATTATGTTTTAAACTTTCTCAAATTCTGGCATTAGAACACTGTAAAATGGTCATCTTTGTAGACCATAAAAGCTGGACAGATTATACAGCAGCAGCAGAAGGGTATTTTTGGAATTTCAACTTCATCAAAGAGGGTATTTTAGACAAATTAAAAAATATGTATGATGGAGGTCTCTTAGGAGAGGATATTAGGGCAAAAACGTGCATAGGAAGAGGCAGCAGTAGCGGCAGCAAATACAGAATAGGGAGAAAAATCGTTGGAACAAAGAAGAAGGCAATTGAGAGATTCGATTCGCTCTTACATTCATAGATGGGTTGTAATTCTTTTCTTTGCTTTGGTTCTATGGTTGATTTCATGAACTAATTCTTCTTACTAGAGCTTTGATGTAGCCTAGTGTTTCTTGATTGAATTCAAAGTTTCAATAAATTCTTGGCTTTTATTCATTGTTAAGTGTTCAAGATTGTGCTTAATGCTTTTAAACATCTGGCCAATGTTTGATTGATTTATTTATCATTGTTTTGTCTGAAAGGAAGAACAGGATATTGATTGTGTCATGAATGCCTTAAATTGAGTGGATGCCAGACATGGATTCATAGTTTATGCAGTATTGTTATGGTTCTCCATTGATTTGAAAGAGATGATTGTTGATTAAGAGTAGTTTTGATATAGTCTGAAAAGGTGTGTCAAATAAATTAGGGAGAATCGACTGATAACAAGAATAATTGTCCAAGGTTTATTAAACTGAGATTCAATTGAGATAGCTATGGTGAAATCATGTTGCTCTAGTGCTACTTAATCTTGATTCTTGTTTCACTTGCTTTTTGCTATTAGTTAATTTTTATTAATTCATTCTTCAATTATTCAAACTCAATTTTGTATCCAGGTACTGTTTGCAATTGGATTAGTAGTCTATAGTTGATTCAATTAAATAGTCCTTGAAGGTTCGATATTTGGTCTTTGATCACTATATTACTTGTTTGCGATTTCGTGCCCTTGCGAATAATTTTCACAACAGCTTTTGCTCACTTTTTTACTTTTTTGTCCCCTTCAGGTGAGATTGGTATAAGTGACGGTGACACGGGTCAGTAGAGATGACGCTGTGGCATGGATGACACTTGGAGTGAGGATTAGGTTTGGGTTGGTAGACTTGAACCATTTATGTACACACGCTTATTGTATTTGAGATTCATATGTCATGTAGATCGTGTGACAACGTTTGGTGTGGATTGTGGACGGTTAGAAGGAAATCAATGAAACTGGATCTTCTGAACCGGGATAGGACCTTGAGACTTAACTTTTATGATATATGAATGCATTTGATGTTTAAGTTATGGAAAATAGTTTGTGCATGTTGCTAGATGGCCTGAGGCCCTACTAGGATGAGTTTGCATGCTAATAGAGGTTGGAGGCCCTGCTAGGTGTTATGTGATTCTATGTTATATGTTGCATTGTTTCCAGGTGAGCATTCCCCGATTTACAGGGAGATGCAGTCGGATTTTTAATTGAGGAGTTGACCTAGTTGAAAATCTATAGTTGGAATCTTGGATATTAGTCATATTGACAACTTAGGAAGGTGCAGTAAGCACCATGTGACGTTTCTAGAAACGGGGCGTTACAATGGTTTAGTTGGTGGCATGGGGAACATGTCAAAGAGAGGTGAGGAGTTTGATTCCTACCTTCAACAACTCACGGCCTTTCGAGCCGAGAAGGGTTGGGCTTTCTAGGCCATGACCCTGGGAAGTAGACTGGGCATGCTAAGCCGGGCTTGCGAGCTGGAGGGCTGGTGGTAGTCGAAACTTATAAAAAGGTAGTTTTTCTGTGACAGCCCAACCCTAAGGAACCGGCCCGCAGGCCCTGTCCCAATCCGTTGGCACTTCACATTCAGGCTCTATAGGCCCCACCCCCAACCTATCTCCCTCTCACAAGGGAAGGTTGTTGATAGGTGTCGAACACACGACCTTCCTAACCTTTAACATAGAGACCATGGCAACCTATGTCACCAACTAAGGTTATAATTTTTAGCACAGATGTCCACTTTGGGCCTATATTATATCAAATCAAAGCTAAGATCAAGACAGAGTTGGAAAGAATAAGGTCACATGTGTAGGAAGGTGCCTAGGCGAGGTGAACCTAGGTGTGTACAAAAATCCACCCAGGACGTGCCCGGGACAAATTGTAGTAGGTTGGAGTTTAGGCCAAGTTTGCCTAGGTGCACCCCGAGTTGTTAAAGGGTGTTCCGCGACCAGAAATTCTATTTTTGTGGTGAAGCTTGATTTGTAGAGAGAGAAAAAAAATTAGAAAGAGAAGGTGAGATTTTGAGAGATTATTGAAGTTTTGGAGCATGGATTGAAGATTTAAACAAGATTTGGAGATTTCTAAGATTCAAGTAAGTTTTCGAGTTTTGGAGATTTTAATGTTTTCTTAGATTTGTGTTGATTCGTTAAGCGTTATGTTTTAGGGCATAGATATATTCTTTTTAAGCTTGTTTATAGTTGTTTTACTAGTTTAATTAATTGATTTAGACTGCGTTTCAAATTTGGAGAAGTTCGAGGATTTTGGGGAAAATCATAGAGAAAGAAGGTAAATTCTTTTGATTAGTGATTTGATTTCATATTATTGTTGTTAATATGATAATATGGTTAAGATTGATGGAAATTGATAGGTTGGTCAAAAAGGGTTGAAACCCTACTTTTGGGAAAGTTCGATTGTTGTGTTTTGCTGAATTGAGGTAGGAAAAATCTTGACGCAATTCTTTTTTGTATGGTTCCTTTGCTCTTTAAATGCGGTTTATTCCATCATTGGTCATCTTGCTCTGTGTTTTTGCCTTATTGTCCCTAAGGAGGAACAAGCCTATGATTAATTCTTGATTTATGCATTGACCTTATTTCATGTTCATTCATTCATTAAGCATGGTTTGATCTTGTTCATGCATCATGTGTAGTTATATATGTGCAGGTTGAATATATATATGTACAACATGACATGGCATGAACATGCATGCATTAGAGACGCATGGGATTTTCAATTAAGGACTCATGATACCCTAGGATTATTCAAAGGTAAAGGTCACATGGAAGGATGGTGGTGTGTCCAAGCACGGGCACCGATCGTATGGCTTTATGTTAGGCGACACACCAATGGTGTGGGTGTGATGGGGATCAGGCGATCGGATAAACTTGTTCGGGGGTGTATAATGGATAATAAGCTCATCCACATCTATTGGGGGTTTGGTTAGAATGGTACGGTCAATCCATTAGTGGTTGGGAGAATCGGGATTGAACGCAGAAATTTGAAGAGCTGGAGTGCATCCATTTATGGTTGGGAGAACCAAGATCTATGTTCAATGTTGTGATGAAACCATGGTTTGTAAAAGTATGGATTTGATTGGCTGTTTGTCAATCTATAGTCGAGAACTATGAGGTTGATGAATGTATTCATCCCCGGAGGGAATACTCAGATTTTTCTTGATATGTTATATGACATGATTTTGTTATCATCATATTGTTGCATCGCCTTTCCTTAAATTTCAGCCTATGATTTTATTTGATCTCTTACCCTACTGAGCTTCTAGCTCACTCCTTTACTTTTATCATTCCCTACAGGTGAGACTGATACTAGTGCCGGTGGTGCAGATCAGTAGAGAGTTGTTGTGGCATGGATGGCACTTGGAGAGGGGATAAGTTTGGGAACGAGTGACTCAAACTATTTTTTATGTTGTTTATTTGTGTTGGACGTATTAATGTCGTATCGACTAGTTGGCACTGGTGGATATGGATGATGGACGGTTGGAAGAGACTTTATGTGTTGAACCTTCTAAACTGGAAGAGGACTTTGAGTCCTCAACACTTGTTATGATTGTGGAATGTTATGTGACATTTATATTGTGAATCAGTTTGTGCATGCTGCTAGATGGTCTGAGGCCCTGCTAGGTTAGGAGTTGCATACTGATAGATGGCCTGAAGCCTTGCTAGGTTGTGATGTGATTGACTACTGTTTTGATGCGTTGTTTCAGGAGGGCATTCCTTGATTTACAGAGAGATGCTGTCGGATTTTCGTTTGATGGATTTGACTTAGTTGGTAAGCTAGGGTTAAATCCTTTTGGTGTGGATGACATTGATGACCTAGGAAGGTGCAATTAGCACCTTCAGGTTTGGCATGATCGGCCATAAAAAGAGGGAGTGTCTACAGAGCAGTTGCGGTTTACAACAGGTAGATGCACCAGGTTTGCAACAACTGGTGTTGACACATGGGAGGGATCACACATTGAAACATCAAGAGATTTATGAGAACCTCGACTCCATTGGAGGTATTTCTTGTATTCATAGTTGTTAGAGTACGTGTCATGCGATTTAGACATGTGTGTTCCTTTTATGAGTATAAATGAAAAAAAAAATTGGGTGGGAGTGCCAATGATACTTATTGGTAGCATTTAGATCGGTTGGTGTGCGATAAATGACGTGTTTGATTGTAGAGTATCTTATTCTAGGTGAATATAAAGAGGGCCTAGCTTATGATGTATGATGTTGATGGATAGGGTTCAAGGATTATAAATACTTGAGGTGGGATTTTTTATATCAGTATGTAGGCAATGCCTTTGTGGGGGGTGACATGTGTTGGAGTTGTTGTGAATGTTCATGGTATGAAACCTATCTTATTCTAGGTGAATATAAAGAGGGCCTAGCTTATGATGTATGATGTTGATGGATAGGGTTCAAGGATTATAAATACTTGAGGTGGGATTTTTTATATCAGTATGTAGGCAATGCCTTTGTGGGGGTGACATGTGTTGGAGTTGTTGTGAATGTTCATGGTATGAAACCTAATATAAGCATGGATGCTAGAGCATGGATGAGTTGGGTCAATGAAAGCTATTGAGCTACCATGTGATGCAAGAGTTGTAGAATATGATGCCCAGTATTGGCGTGGATGCTTGGACTTGGTTGATGTGGACAACGTAGTCTGTAAGCTACCATGTGGCGCTAGGATTATAGGATGTAACACTCTGCATCAACGTGGGTGTTTGGGTTTGGTTGTCTTGGGAAAGATCATGTCGTTGAGCTACCATGTGGTATAGGAGTTTCAATATGGAAGTCACATCGCTTAGAACAGGGTAGGGAAAATACTTTTTTAGTACGAAAGTATCTTGAAAAAAATGGAGTAGTTTTTAGGGTTTTGTGGAGCATGTGAGCGTGCAAGTGGGATTGGGAAATACAATTGGATCATGTGTTTGGGCACAGGCTATCACACTGAAGGTATTAGAATTAATGGTAACTTAATTTACTCAGGAAATAAATTTAATTTATTTTGGAACATTAAAGAGAATGGGGCACGATAGTTCACATGAGAGGGTATTGATAAATTGGTGATTTGGGATTTGGAATTGATTGGTGACCCATAAATATGGAACTATTGAAATTTAGGTGATAATTGACTTGGAAAAGAAATTGAAATGAATTTTGTTGAAATAAATAAATGTGAAGAGTCACGGAAACTTTATGACGAAAGGTTATAGTGGAGAGATATCTAGTTGAAAGATGCACTTGTAGTCTAGAGTCTATGAAGCGAGAGACTTCGGAAATAGGATTGATATCCTTGAGGAAAAATCTCAAAGATGTTATAAGTGTGAGTTAAATTTGGAAACAAAATATCTTAAGAGGGAAGGTATGTAGCAAAAGGTTACGAGTGATATTGTGTACAAAATGATGAGGCGAAAGGAGTTCGCTTAAGGATAAGAAGAAGTCTATCCAATTTGGGAAAAGTACTAGATGTTTGGTGATGGTATTGATGATTTTATTTGCTAATACTAAATGGTATGTAAATGGTGTTGTACAGGAAATTCTCGGTAATAAGTGTAGATATTGGGTGTTTACATTGAATGTCAATATGATGGTGAAAATTTAAAGAGGATGGGTGGTTTAGAACTAAAGGTCAATAAGTTATAACCATGTGAGAATGAGCTGTATATTCAAGAATTTATTTGGGGAATCTGAAAATAATAATTGTAGATAGAGCGGGAGGGACTGAGTATCCCTGAAAGTTAAATGGAGTTTATCGAGGCATTTGAGAGCATGCTATTATAGACTAGTTTGTCTTGTGAAGTAATAGTAACAAGGTAGAATTATTACTGACATTGAAGATTCAGGGAAGAAAAACATATTCTTTAGGAATCTTTCAGAGATAATGGAGATTTTTTGGTACAATTAAAGGGAATTCGGGTGAAGCAAAATTATACGGATGTTTTAGAACACCACAAGAAATGGTGACATGACATAGAGTAGCTGAAAATGGCTGAGGCATTCGAGAGCACGCTATTATAGACTAGTTTGTCTTGTGAACTAATAGTAACAAGGTAGAATTATTACTGATATTGAAGATTCAAGGAAGGCAAGCATATTCTCTAGGAATCTTTCAGAGATTTTGTGGTATAATTAAAGGGGATTCGGGTGAAGCAAAATTGTATGGATGTTTTAGAACACCACAAGTAATGGTGACACGACATAGAGTAGCTGAAAATGGCTGAGGTCCTTTAAGGGGTTGCACATTTGTGCAAGGTTACATAGGGTTGTAAGAGTTACGGATATATGTGGTCCATTCCCTACGGGTTCCTGGAATGGACAACAATACTTTATCATATATATAGATGATTATTCTCGCTATGAGTACATCTACTTAATACACAAGAAATCTTAGTCGTTGGACATTTTTAAAGCTCATAAAGCCGAAGTTGAAAATCAGCTTAACGACAAAATTAAGGCCGTCAAATCTGATCGTGGTGGAGAATACTATGGTCGATATGATGGATCAAGTAAACAACATCCGGGCCCTTTTGCTAAATTTTTAGAATAGTACGGTATCGTTCCACAGTACACCATGCCTGGGAAACCTAGCATGAATGGTGTCGCAAAACGATGAAATGGGACTCTAAAGGATATGGTAAGGAGTATGATCAGTCATTCCACCTTACCAAAATCCCTTTGGGGTGAGGCACTCAAGATTGCGGCTTATATTTTGAACAGGGTGCCAAGCAAGGCAATAGCTAAAAGCCCTTATGAACTTTGGACTGGGTGAAAACCTAATATTAATCATTTAAATTTCTAGGGTTGTCTAGCTAAGGCAAGGCCTTATAGGCCAAATGAAAAGAAACTGGATTCCAAAACAGTAAACTGGTACTTTGTGGGGTACTCTGAATGGTTAAAGGGTTATAAATTTTACAATCCCACAACCAAGTCCATTTTGGAGATGGGAAATGCAAGATTCCTGGAGGATATTGAGTTTGGGAGGGAAGATAAGGTTAAATGAGATACATACTCTAGAAGAGCAAACTCAACACCCTCAAGAACAAGTGCCTTTAAGAAGGTCCACTAGAGAGAAGAGAAGTGTGATTATGGATGATTATGTCGTATATCTCTAGGAACATGAGTTTGACATCGGGATAATGGAGGATGATCTAATCAACTTCGCTCAAGCCAAACAAAGTTCTAATTCTCAAAAGTGGATTGATGCCATGAATGAGGAGATGAAGTCTATGAGAGACAATGATGTTTGGGATCTTGTCAAATTGCCTAAAGAAAAGAAGCCCTATTGGTTGCAAATGGATATTTAAAATCAAAAAGGATTCTAAAGGCAATATTGAGAGATATAAGGCTCGTCTTGTCGCAAAAGGCTACACTCAAAAAGAAGGCATTGACTTTAAAGAGACCTTCTCTCCAGTTGCTTCGAATGACTCTTTTAGAATAATTATGGCACTTGTGGCTCATTTTGACCTTGAGCTACATCAGATGGACGTTAAGACAACGTTTCTCAATGGGGACATTGATGAGATGATTTACATGGTGCAACCAGAAAACTTTATATATGGAGATTCAAAGTCTATGGTTTGCAAACTGAAAAAGTCCATCTATGGTCTCAAGAAGGCTTCCTGTCAATGGTATCACAAAATTTCATAAAGTGATCATCTCATTCGGTTTTGAGGTGAATCTTGTGGAAGATTGTGTATATCACAAGTTCAGTGGGAGTAAATTTATCTTCCTGGTGCTTTATGTTGATGACATTCTACTAGCAAGTAGCGACATAGGTTTGCTATACGACACCAAGAGGTTTCTTTCAAAATTTTTTGAAATGAAAGATCTTGGAGTCACCTCTTTTGTGTTAGGTATCCAGATACACTTGGATCGCTCTCGGGGTATCCTTGGGTTTTCACAAAAGAGTTATGTCGAGAGGGTACTTAGTAGATTAAGTATGGAAAAGTGTGCACCAACAAACACTCCGCTATCTAAAGGGGATAAGTTTAGTCTCACACAGAGCCCCAAGAATGATGTTGAAAAGGAAGTCATGCAAAAGATTCCTTATGCTTTAGCAGTAGAAAGTCTTATGTATGCTCAAGTATGTATGCGTCCAGATCTTGCGTTCATTGTGGGCATGTTAGGCAGATACATGAGTAACCCTTGAATGGATCATTGAAAGGCAGCAAAGAGGGTTATAAGGTATTTAAAGAGAACAAAGAATTACATGCTCACATATCAAAAATTAGAAATTTTGGAGATTATAGGGTATTCTGATTCTGACTTTGCTGGATGCCTAGATAGCAAAAGATCCACTTCGGGCAATGTCTATCTCTTAGCTGGAGGAGCTATTTCCTGGAAGAGTGCTAAGCAAACACTCATAGCTACATCAACTATGGAGGCAGAATTCATAGCTTGTGATGAGGCATCCAATCATGCAAAATAGCTGCTTAACTTTGAAAGGCATTGAAAGGCCATTGAAACTTTACTGTGACAATAACTCGGCAGTGCTATATTCCAACAACAACATAAGCTCTTCAAGGTCAAGACATATAGACTTGAAGTTCTTGGCTATAAGAGAGAGAAATCAAAGTCGACTAGTGTCGATAGAGCATATCAGTACAAACTCCATGATTGCTGATCCGCTAACCAAGGGTTTACCGCCCAACGTGTTTCATGAGCACACAACTCGTATGGGTGTTGTATTTTCGGACGATGCTCAGCTCTAGTGGGATTTTGTAGTTTTGTTAAATTCACATTGATGCTCAATTTTGATATTTGCTTTACTGCAATATTTGGATGATGGTTCTTTTTTATTATTTTTATTATAGACTATGATTATATCCATATGATTTTTTTTTCATATTCTTTGGTTTCCTATTCTGGTTTGACATAAAGTTTGCGGTAATGCACTAAAGGGGAAAGACTAAGGTTAATCTCAATTCAGTTTAAGGAGGACCAGTTGGAAATAGGCATGTTAAATCACATTTCATGTAATTTTCATGCCACATTCCATACTCGGTCTATGTTATTCAGGGGTATTAGTACGGTGATCAATGAGGGTTCTAGTTGCCATACCAATAATTGCATTGATGAGCGCTTTGGTTTCATGCTCATATTTCTGATGGACAAGATTGTAACTACGGTGATATTCAGGAATGATATGGCATTTTCATGGCCATACTTCAGTTTTGTAATACAATTATTCTTGTACAAATGTGACCCAAGTGGGAGATTGTTAGGAAATTGTATTTCCTATATTGGGTCACATAAGATTATTGTATTAGGCCATATAATTCCTAAAAGTAAACCCAATAAGTGATTTAATAAGGATGGGTTAGAATATCAATTGGGTATAGACTCAAATGTGGATACCCGGTTAGTCGACCTAATTGGGTATGATGGGTTACCCAATAAGGGACTATTTAAAGATCTTATTAAGGTTATGGTCCCTGTAGCCAAAATTAGTTGTACGCTCCTTCTCTAAAACTCACGATCAGCTACAAAGAAAATCCCTCTAAAGTGTATTAGAGTTTTGGCGCTATAGAATATCAGATCGCTCGACCAAGCTCTCAATCCTACAATGCTTCCACCTACAGTTCGTTTTGTAGCCGTCAACATCATGGATTCAAGTTTTGTCCTAACCATTTAATATGAACGATCTAGGTTTGTGTATGGATTTATTAGTTCTATACATGAAACATAACATAAACAACTATATTGAGCTTCGATGGTTTGGATAACAATTTCAATCAAAAAAATATATGCAAGTTGAAATATCGCGAGTGTTTGGATAATTTTGTCTGTTGATAATACATAATGTTAGTGCAATTTACTTGTAGGAGTATTACATTTTTCACTAGTATTGGAAATGTCTTTATAGTTTTTCTTGAAAAGCGACAAGCATTGTGAGGACAATTTTGACCGAAAAATACAACGGTCTAAAAATACTAATTTAATATTACTTTATGCTAATTTTATTGTTTGTATAAAATCTCATCCCGGAAATAAAAAACAATAATAAGAAATAAAGTAATAAGAGAAAATAATAAATTAAGTATTTAAAAAAAACGTAGGATAAAAAGAAAAGGATAGAAAGATTTAAATTGAAATATACAAATGTGATCTAAATTATTATAAAAAAATCGGCGGTGATACTTATTATTTATTATAAAATTTTGGCTAAACTATACTTTAGGCCCTTGAAGTATCACGGCTTTCTCATTTATGCTCCTAAAGTTTAAAATTTCGTAATTGAGCCCTCAAAGTATCAATTCCATCTAGAATATGTCCAATTTTGACCGGACTGACATTGACCCATCATGTTTTGCTTATGTGGCAATCGGAAAGCTGACTTGGATTTCTAATTCAATTACAAAAAATAAAAATAAAAAACCACATGGGTATTTTCCTCTTTCATTTAATTAGAAACCCTAACTTATAATTTACTTCATGTTCTTCTTCTCCATCACGACAGGGTCATGTAGAAATCATAATAGGGGAGTTCGTGATCGAATTAATTACCTCCACTCTTTCACATCTCCTCTCACTAGTCTCTTTACCATTTCTTTCTCTAAGTGAAAATCAGGGCAATCCAAAGCAAAGAACAAAAAGTCCAAGCTCGGTGAGCTGTCCTTAATCGTGGCTTTGCGTTATTTGTTCCTCACTCTCATGTGAACTCAAGCTTTCGAAGAAAACCCAGGTCTAAAGGAACTCAATCCACAAACCAGGACCCCCCTTTTAAATTCAACCAAAACCCCTCACACACAAAAAAAAACAAGATGTTTGAATCAGTAGTGCCATTAATCTCACTAGCCAACGAATCGGAGCCCTATTGTTCAGCAGCGACAGGATTGGAATAGTGAATGGAGAGACAAATGGCTTTGTTTCGACTATCTTCGACAGAGACTAACGAAGGTCTGTAATCATAGCCATCACCCGAAGATCCATCATCACAGAGACCATTGACCCATGTCTTTCACGTAGCCTCCATCGTAAAACATGCATCAACAAGATCAGCTTCAACAACAGACCAACCAGCTACACTAGATCATCTAGATCCACATCTCCATCAACCTGCAATATCTCAGACAACAAATGGGTATCTTCAGTCATCAAAGTCAAACTAAAACAAAAATAAATAGGAATGATTTGAACATATTCATGGTCAACACATGATACAAGCTTTGGTTATTCAGATCAGGCGAAGTGAAAGACGACTCAGTCGATGGCTAGGTAAAAAAAAGTGAGAGAAATAATGAAGAGAGAGGAGAGGAAAGGAGAGGAGAGGGAGTGCAATTGTTTTAAAAAAAAACAAGTATAAGTTTTTTCGGAAAAAATAATTTTTTTTGACTAGTCAAAAAGCCAGGTCAGCAAATTTGCCAATGTCAACACTGAAATCTTGACCCAGGGTTAGAATTGAGACTAAATTGATCCTTCGATGATACAATCAAGAAATTTTAAACTTCAAGGGCAAAAATAAGAAAGCGGTGATACTTTGGGGCATAAACTATGATTTAGCCATAAAATTTTTAAAACATGTAGTGTTATCCATAAAAACCCTAGGGAAATTTGGCAAAATTACCCATTTAGAAAACATTTTTAGTCAAATAACCCGTTTTTTTTTTAAAAAAGTTAACTTATAACCTTTTTTACCAAGGAAATGTCAGATATGCCCTTCTTCCAATATTTGTGAATTCCCAATAAAAGCAACTTTTTTATTTTCCCAATATGTCAAATTCCTAGCTCCATCATTCTTCCTCCTTCCCGATGCGTACGAACAGCATGTCGTCAGAGTATTGATTTTCGACCATGAAACGCAAGCTCAAGTTGTGATTTCAGAAAGCTTCTCCTCTTGGTTTTCGAATCTCAAGCTCGGATTTGAAGCTCGAAACTCGTTTTTACTCCAGGTTAGATATTGAACCCTAATCTATGTAATGCATTATGTTTATTACTTGTTATGTATAGTGTGGATGTGTTCATTTTGTTGGGTTCATGGAAATCGGGTAGTTCTTTGCTGCATATAGGAAAATTGTGAAGCAATGCACAATACTTTTCTAGGTTATGATTGATTGTGAATTCTGGGCATCGGGTTGAGAAAGTAGTTATTGTTATTTGCTGTTTAAAACAGATTAGTATTCTGTGTAGTTTTGGTTTAGAACAGAGTAGACTTATGTTTAGAATAGTATATGTTCTATTTAGCATAATGTAATTATGTTTAGAATAATGTTTTTATTTTGTGTCCTTGGGCAAAATGACCCATTGAGAACATAGTGTACATTTTTTTGAAGGAATGAAAGAGGTGAGCATTTTGATTCAGTATTTTGGAATGTGGGAAAAAAATGACATGCACTACACATATAAAGGTGGGAAAAACAAGGCTATCATAGTCTCAGAGTTTATTTCTTACGGTGAATTAGTCCATAAAGTCCGTGATATTACAAAGTTGCAGCATCATGATATTCAGATGAAGTACCTTTACAATGTACCGATCCAGTTGAGATCGAAGGAGATGATGATGTTCGTTGCTTCATTTGGTGTAATATGGATAGAAGTATTTGGCTACATCTCTGTGTATATCTTCCAATATCAAAGGCAGAATTGATTATTCCAGGGATAACATACCAAGTATACAACATAGGGATGACTTGCATAATTTTGTAGAAGGAATAGAAGAATTTCATGGTCTTGAATTTGGTAGAAACAAAGAGACACTGCCAGACATTGATGAAATAGAACCACGTAACAATGAACCTACTGTTGAACTATATGATAATGATTTTGATGATCAAACTCATGAGGCATCCTATGATATATCGGATGACGTAGTCGATGATGTATTCCTTAAGGTAGTTGATTATGCAGTCAAAGATCATAATAATGCTCGAAATAATCATGGAACAAATACATCCCATTCTTGCCCCAACAATCCTTCGGTGAATCGTGTAGTCGAGTCCAATGTTCAGTCTGATGGAAGTGCCGAGGTTATGAGAGTTGGTGACATTTTTACAGAGAAGAAGATGTTGCATAAATGGCTCTGCAAGTTTGCGGTGAATAAACACTTTCAATTCAAACTTCTTTATTCCAGATTAAGAAGTTTTGTGATGTTCATGCCTCGTCTAATTGTCTCACATTCACTGAGAATCGACAAGCAACAAGCTCATTGATTGGTGAGTGCATAAAGTCTAAATATGAGAAAGTTGGTCGAATTTATAGGCCCAATAACGTCATTCAAGATTTTCAAAAGGAAAATGGCGTCAAGTGTAGCTACTGGAAGGGGTGGAAGGCTAAGGAATGTGCTCTTAATTCTATATATAGTACTGTAGAAGAAGGATATGCTCAGCTGCCAACATTTTAAAAGATAATCGAGTTAAAAAATCCAGATACCAAAAATACTGCTCCAATTTCAAATTATGTTTAGAATAATTGTCATTCTAATTATAATAGTATTACTTTTGCTTAGAATTGTGTAGTTTCTTTTTGGACTTGTGTGAAAACTGTTTAGAATAATGTATATTTTTGTTAAGAATGGTTATTATTATGCTATAGAATGGTCTTATGTTCTTTTAAGATCCGTCTTATTTTCCATATGCATCAGGTACGATAACTCATATTGAATATGACCCCCCAAAATCGATTTAAATTTTTCTTTTTGGCACTCAGTGCTTGTGTAAGAGGGTTTATTACGTGCATACGGCTTATACTATGTGTTGATGCAACTCGTCTTAAGAGCAAGTTTAAGGGGTGCTTTTATTTGCCAATGCTCTTAATGACAATAACCAAATTTACCCATTGGCCTTCGGTATTGGTGATTCAAAAAAATGATGCCTCGTGGGGGTGGTTCTTCAATAAACTATGTGGAGCAATAGATACTATACCCAATTTGGCAATTATATCGGACCGAAATAAAACTGTAGAGAATGGCGTAAAGCGTGTTTTACCCGAAGCATTCCATGGGGCCTGCATGTATCACATCGGACAAAATATGAAGGCGAAAAGGTACGTTGAATATGTTGTTAATACTTTCTTTAAAATTACTAAGTGTTATCATGTGTCAGAGTTCCAACATGTAATGTGCCAATTGAAACAATTTCAAGACGGGAAGGTATATAAGTATTTGGAAGATGCAGGCTTTCAGAGATGGGCCAGGGCATATTGCCCTGTGGATCATTATACCATCATGACGACTAACATTGCTCAAAGCGTAAATGGGGTTCTTAAAGAGGCTCGCTTGTTACAAATAACGAAGCTAATGAAGTATCTAGTTGAAATGCTACAAAGATGGTTTCACGAGCGTCGAGAAAAAGCATTTGCCATGAAAAATGATCTCACAAACTTCCATGAAGATATCTTGAAAGCTCGACGAGTGAAAGCTCGTCGAATGATAGTTGAACCCATCAGTGTCCTCGAGTACCATGTTAGGGATGATGATGTTGGAGGGCAAGTGGATTTACAACGCAAAAGCTGCTCATGTAGGGTATTTGACATTGATCATCTTCTTTGCACCCATGCTTGTGCTGCAATTTCAACTAGGAATTTGTCAACGACGCTTTTGTGCTCAAAGTACTATACGATATACATGCTCCTCCTGGCCTATGCAGAGCCCATCTATCATGTAGTCAGCATTGATGGGACTGTGGTAGTTGAGGAGACTGTGGTAGTTGAGGTACTGTTTGTGCTGTACTGTTTGTTCGTTACCTCCAAAGCGTTTCGTTAGTAGAATATCATCAAGAGGTTAGTTTTTCTTTGTTTAACATAGTATTTTTAATGTTTGGAATGGTTGTTTATTTTTAGAATAGATCCCATTATATTTGGAATTGGTTTCACACAATATTTAAGTTTTTATTCAATTTAGAATCTTTTTTATTCAGTTTAAAATAGTTTTTATTACGTTTGGCACAAGTTTCATTATGTTTAGAATATATCCCATTATATCTGGAATTGGTTTCACACAATTTTTAAGGTTTTATTCAGTTTAGAATAGTTTTTATTACTTTTGGAACAGGTTTCATTATGTTTAGAATATATCCCATTATATTTGGAAATGGTTTCACACAATTTTTAAGGTTTTATTCAGTTTAGAATAGTTTTTACTATGTTTGGAATAGGTTTCATTATGGTTAGAATATATCCCATTATATTTGGAATTGGTTTCACATAATTTTTAAGGTTTTATTTAGTTTAGAATAGTTTTTATTTCATTTGGAATAGGTGTGAATTGTGTTAATTTCACTATTAATCGTTGTCCAATGCACAGGGGTGACACAATTGTCTGGGCGTTATGGCAGGTGCACGAAACATGGTCACAATCGGCATACATGTAAAGAGGCCACGCCATTGCATTCAACAAATAAGTATGTCCTCCGAACGTGAGATTTCTTTTCTTTTTTTTAAATGTAGTTTATATTTTGAACCATAATTTCATGACACATCTAGTAAGTACTTATGCAATAGGTAATAAAGGAATACAAATGATGTATGGAGCCAAGGTGTGGCGGGAGTTCAAATGCGTAACACTTCATGTTATTCATTTAGTAAGACGTTATTTTTTTCGTACCCAACAATCCCTGTTTGTTTTTTAGAATAAATTCGTACACATTTTTCAAAAAATTGTCAGACAATACCCTTATGTGGATAGGGCAATCCAATGAATGGATGTGAACAGACGGTTGGATATATCATTTAGATAAGGTATGACCCACTATAAGTATCCAACAAGTAGCCCTCTTCTTTCCTCGCCTCCAATTCCCTTGTCTCATAATCTACAATATGAGCATACCATTCTCAGTTGTAGTTCACTGCCCGGGCTACTTGATAAATAATAGCTAGCATTTTTTGGAGTAGGTGAGGGTAAAACTACCTTCCATGGTATGCAAGTAGAGTGCTAGGATAGAATGTCTATTCTCTATCTTCTAAATTATTGTTTTAATCTTTTTGTGCTCAGCGATGGTGGTTCATTGTTCTACCAGAGGCATGGATGGCCATTGTGTTGCGGTCTTGTTGAGCTGAAGGAGGTTGACTACTATGACATGGAGATTCATGGGGCAGTGCATGGACTAGTTCACATGTACGTGATTGAAAATATGACGTTTTTTAGCGATGATGATGACACACCACGAACACTGAAATCTCACTGTCTGGGATGTCCCATAGTCAACGTTCCCCTGATGCATGTCCCTATGCTATCAAATGAAAAAAAATTACAGGTTTCGTGTAATACTATAAACGAAACTTTCATCATTCAAACTGAAAGTGAAATATTCCAACCAAATGTTCTAAACAAAATTAATGCTAGTTAAATGTGAAATGTTACAAACTTGATAAATAATAAATAACTACTGTAATGAACAACATAAATATTTGAAGCTAAATGAAAGAGGTGATCTAAACTAAAGATGATCAATTCTAAACTATAGTAGGATTGTTCTAAACTAAATTAATGAACCACTCTAAAAGAAATCAAAATCAGCAAGCCCATTGGCCCAACCAATTCTCAACTGTCATTAGCTTCCTGTATTTGTTCTGTCATTTGGTTTCAGGATCGATAAAGGAATGTTTACAGATAGTGGCTCTACAACTCTAATGCAAAAACCCCACAGTCTGACCTGAAAAATAAATCCATTAGCGAAGCTTTTTTGGGAAATATATTTTATAAGCTATCTGAATGTAATTAATACGCACCCATTTACTCACTGTGGTATATAGTCTGCCCTCTGAACTTTCCATTTCTCCTCATTTTTTCCCGATATTATTCCTACTCGCAGTAATACCTTAGGGAGGAGTGTCCGGAATGGCTCTATTTCAGAGTTGAATTTTGCAGCATTGACATGGCTTTTCAGAGAGTCAAACGCAATTATTTGTCTCCTTTCATGTCAACCATCAATGCTAACCAGTGGTCTCTGTTGATATTGAATGGAATGTACGCTAGGAGACATTGTCCCCTACACCAGAAACAGTGTTGTAAAGTTTGTTGTCTTTGTCCTAGTGGGCTGGATCGGCATTCTTCTAGAACATGGACCATCTGAGAGTCATGTATAATTGAAACAGAAAAAGAACACATTAGATGATACTAGAAACATGAGCATTCCAAAAAAAAATTAAACTATTATAAATTAAATAAATAATTATTTTAAACGAAGTTGTAGCTATTCTAAACATAGTAAACATAATCATAATATTATTAATAATTGTAAGCGGAACTTACAACGAATGTTGCATAATATGGCATTTCTGAGGGAATTTTGCTTTCCTAATCAACATGTAGTATATGGACATATCCAAATGTTGTATCAAAGTTGACATACCTTATTTCAATTACAAACTAATTAAATGAATAAAAGTAATAGGAAAATAATGTAAAATTGGATGTCCATACTGTGTCACTCAACTAACTCTCCTCGGTCATTAGCTCAGTAAACCATTTTTTGTTCGCATAATAAGTTGGTAACTGAAATGTATCATTATCCGTCATACTTTTATAGAAATAATCAAATTGTTCCTCCAGCTCAGCAGCTAATTCTCGTTCCGAATTGAATTTAGTCGGCGGCTCAGTTAGGGCCTTAGGTCTCTTGGAAGTGGGATCGGTGTATGGAGACATGTGATACTTGCTGACATACACTACCCTCTTTGGCCCTACTTGCATTGTATCATTAGGTATGACTGTCTTTCTTAAAAACTCTTTTAACTCGGGATTGACGATCACATATGATGTATCTACTGATAACGACTTCGATGGCGTGCAGAGAGTAATATCAGTTGATGGAGTAAGATTTGCTACATTCTCTTCATCTTCTGCTTCCACTGTCTCACTTTCGACTACCTTATTTTCATCTTCTGTTGCTGCATTCCCACCTACATTCTCATCAGCAAACTCCACCTCCACACTCTTTATCACCTCTTCTAGTCTATCATCTACCTCATTCTTCTTTATCTAGTCCTGCCTCGCATTTTTAGTTTGTTCATTCGTTTCCTCCTTCATCACCTTTCCCTTCTTGATTGTTTTTATCCTTCTCAACTCTTCTTGTAGAGTTGGTGCAGCTGAATGCTGTTGAACAAACCTTGGTGATGTCCTTCTTTCAAATATCACACTAGGGTCAGGGGTCCTCTTCTTTGGTGTGGCCTTTAGAATATATTTTGGATTTTCCTTCTTCTCTATACTCCTCTTCTCCACTACCACCTTCCTCGCCTTCTTCACCTTCTTCACATTGGCCACCTTCTCAGTCTTCTTCAACTTCTCCACCTTATTGTACTTCTTCGCCTTCTTCTCTAACATAGTATCCTTTTCTTCACCTTTGACAAAGGATTGAGTCTCTTTATTCATCTTATCCATTTTCCTCATAATCATTCTTCCTTTTAATTCAAGTTTCTTATTCAATCTCTTCTCCAAGGCTGATAAATTCTGAGATATGGTCTTTCCAATTTCATTAACTGAATCACCCTGTAATTTAATATTTCATAAATGAGACTAATCTGCAAAGAAATAAAATCATTTAGAACTAAAATCTTTTAAACGTAATATGAAAAAATATCAACAGAAGTTAAACTGTTCCAAAAAGTATATGAAACCGTTGTCAACATAAATAGACTGTTATTAACATAAGTTAAACTATGCCAAACATAAAAAATGTGTTCTCAACAAAAGTGAAAATGTTCCAAAACAAAAAGCAAGTTGATCCAATGAAAAAACAAATTGTCCCAAAATAAAATAAAATTATTCTCAACAGAAATATAATACTTCTAAACTGAAAGAAACTCTTGTAAAATATGCATAACACATCATAAACATTTATACACACCAGCGATGCTTCATTTTTTGTCTCTTTGTTCAGGCTTTCAGGTTGATGGGTTTGCTTTTTGTTCTTTGAAGCCTTAAACACTGATGGCTTAACACTTATGCATACACTGGCATCAATCAAATGTGTGTACTGCTCCTCCATCTCAGCCAATGAAGTTAACAGACTTTCATGCACGTCAAACTCATCATTGTCAAGCACACGATCAATTGCAGCAGGCTTGGGGGATACAATTTGAGACCACTTCAACATCCGTGGATATTGGTCTCTATCCCTCACAGCAAAAGTTTCACCCAATTGTGGAACAACCTCATAGGCCCATATCTGAAGCAAAATAATGGTATAAGTGTCTAGGTTCAATAAATATAAACAATAATTTTTCTTTTGTACACCCTAAATATTCTAAACAGATCTACATTTGTTCTCAACCTACCATGTTAAGTTCTAAATAAAATATGTAATTATTCAAAACTAAAACATTATGTTAAAAAATACATTAAGCTTTTCATGGCCAATACCTGAAAGGCATATGGGAACCCTACAAAGCTGTAGAAGTCAATTTGCAAGCCCTTTACTTGAATTTATGCGCTCTCCCACGTAAAGCTGTCTGAAGTCCTTCAGTAGTTAACTCAAAGTCCCCCATGGGAACTCATTGAATTTTTGCAAGTCCATAACTAAATTCAACCAGCTAAGGTCAATGGAGAGCTTGGTCTCCTTACCAAGTAGAACCACCTCAATAAAGTATACTAGAGCCGGCTTGCACTTCATCTCTAGCTCCTTGCATCCAATGAACTTCTCTTCCAATTCTTTGCATGATATTTGTGTTTTTCCTAAAAAAACTATATCAACAATGCAAAACTGTCCAAGTTCTGGTAATGGATCGAAGTCCGACAGTGGCGAACATGTCAGACCTGTTATGAGGTTAAACTCCCTAATAGAGAATGTCGCTCTCTTTTCACATAGTCTGAAAACCATCTGTCCCTCATACTCATCCTTTGGAGCTTTGACTTGGCGTAGGAGAACTTGGTGTATGATCTGTGGATGGTTTTTTGTTACTTTTATTTGTAGGAACCTCCCAAACCATGAATTGTTAAACTGATCTAAGCAGTTTAATTTCCCGAGTTCTTCTCTAATGGGGCATGTGGCTTGATAGAGTCTGCAGAGAACATTCACCTTAGAAGCGAATCTGTCTGCCCCTTTTATCTTATACTCCATTTAGATAGACTGTAAACAAACAATTAACTATGCCAAATGTAACGAATTTCAACTCTGAAATGTTATAAATAGAAATTAAAATGATATCCTAAAAAAAACCACCAAAAGTGCAAACTAAAACCTAATTTGTCATATACAAAACCTTAAACCGTTCCACATAAAACTTGTACTGTTATAAACAAACCTAATATTGTTCTAAACGAAAATAAACTAGTTATAAACAAAGGCAAAATTGTTCAAATAATAACTCCAATGCTTCTAAACAAAACTGTAATTGTTAGATGCAACATCTTATTTTGTATCATGCACTCAATTCCGAATTCATAAAACTTGGACTATTTGCATTTCATCAACCCTAGAACAACTAAAAACTAACTTTAATCCATAATGGAATATCCAATATCACCCAAATAAACCGCAAAACCTAACCCATAACCCAAATGACATGATGCACAATAACAAAACTAGCAAACAACCAAAGGACAAGGGACATGCACTCATTCATTTCATATAATGAGCATACACATGATCGTTCTCCTTCCCGTTCTTTCTAATTGAGTTCATCAACAAGAAAGGAAAGATAGGAAGAACCGACAAAATAAATGGCTTACCCGTGCAACCTGGACTGATAGAAGTAATGACAAGATGGCATGAACAATAGAAGGAACGGGAACTAGTGGATGCAATGCCGGACTGGTTCTCTAGTTGGGTTGGCGTCGTTCTTCCTTCCTTTGCTCTTCCGTCAACAGTGGTAACTGGTAAGGAAAGTTACTTTTTCAAAATTTTAATTAATTGCTGCAGCTTAAAATTCTTTGGTTGGAGGGAAGTAAAGGTGGAGAGGGGATATATGAGATATTTCTTTATTGAAAAAGGTTATAAGTTAAGTTTTTCAAAAAAAAGGGTTAGAGATACAAAATAAAAAAAATTATGGGTGATTTTAGGGAAATTTGGCAAAATGACCCAAAAACAAAACTGTTTTTGCTAACTAACCATTTTTAAAAAAAACTTAACTTATAACCTTTTTAACCAAGGAAATGTCTCATATGCCCCCACTCCACCTTTACTCTCTTCCCTCCAACTAAACTGCTTTAATTAATTAAAATTTTGAAAAATTAAATAACTTACCTTACCAGTTACCACTGGTGCACGAAGAATGGAAGATCGAAGGAAGGAAGAACAACGCCAAGCCGACCAAAGAAGCAGTCCGGCATTGCACCCAAAGAAAGTTCCCGTTCGTTCTGCTGTTCACGAGGTCTTGCCATTACTTCTATCAGTCCAGCACGCACGGGTAAGGCATGTATTTTACTGGTTATTCCTATCTTTCCTTTGTTGTTGATGATCTCATTTTGAAAGAACTGGAAGGAGAACGATCATGTGTCTGCTCATGGTATGAAATGCATGAGTGTATGTCTCTTGTCCTTTGGTTGTTTACTGGTTTTGTTGTTGTGCATCATGTCATTTGGGTTATGGGTTAGGTTTTGCTGTTTATTTGGGTGATATTGGGTATTCCATTATGGATTGAAGTTAGTTGTTTTAGGTTTGATGAAATGCAAATATTTCCCAGGTTTTACGAATTTGGAATTGAGTGGATGATACTAAACAAGATGTTGCATCGAGTAGTTACAGTTTTGTTTAGAAGCTTTGAAGTTTTTATGTGAACAGTTTTGCCTTTGTTTATCACTCCATTAATGTTCGTTTAGAATAGTGTCAAGTTTGTTCATAACAGTAAAAGTTTGGTGTGAAACGTTTTAATGTTTTGTATATGACAAATTAGGTTTTATTTTGCACTTTTGTTGGTTTTTTTAGGATAGCATTTTCATTTGTATTTATAAAATCTCAGAGTTGAAATTTGTTACATTGGGCATACTTAATTGTTTGTTTGCAGTCCATCTAAATGGAGTATAGGATAAGAGAGGCAGACAGGTTCCCTTCTAAGGTGAATGTTCTCTGCAGACTGTATCAAGCCACATGCCTTATTAGAGAAGAACTCATGAAATTTAACTGCTTAGAGCAGTTTAACAATTCATGTTTTGGGAGGTTCCTACAAATAAAAGCACCAAAAAACATCCGCATATCATACACCAAGTTCTCCTATGCCAAGTCAAAGCTCGAAAGGATGAGTATGAGGGAAAAATGTTTTTAGACTATGTGAAAAGAGAGCGACATTCTCCATTAGGGAGTTCAACCTAATAACGGGTCTGACATGTTCCCCATTGCCGAAATTTGATCCATTACCATAAATTGAGAAATTTTGCATTGTTGATACAGTTTTGAAGGGAAAACACTAATATCATGCAAAGAGTTGGAAGAGAAGTTCATTGGATGCAAGGAGGTAGAGATGAAGTTGAAGCTGGCTTTGGTATACTTTGTTGAGGTTGTTTTACTTGGTAAGGAGACGAAGCTGTCCATCGACCTTAACTTCTTGAATTTAGTTATCGATTTCCAAAAATTCAATGAGTTCCCATGGGGGACATTGAGCTTCAAAAGAACTTGTGAAGGACTCCAAACAGCCTTACGTGGGAGAGCGTAGAAATTCAAGCAGAAGGGGGTGAAAATTGACTTCTACAGCCTCGTAGGGTTCCCGTATGCCTTTTAGGAATTTTCCATGAAAGCTGAATGTTTTGGTTTGGAATAGTTACTTACTTCATTTAGAACTTAATTTTGTGGGTTGAGAACCAATGTAGGCCTGTTTAGAATATTTAGTGTTTACACATTAAAACATTTTGTTTATATTTATTGAAATTAGACACTTGGAACATTATTTTGCTTTAGATATGGGCTTACGAGGTTGTCCCACAATTGGGTGAAAATTTTGCTGTAAAGGATGAAGACCAACATCCACGGATGTTGAAGTGGTCTCCAACTGTATCCCCCAAGCCTGCTGCTATTGATCATGTGCTTGACAATGATGAGTTTGACGTGCATGAAAGTTTGTTACCCTCATTGGCTGAGATGGAGGAGCAATACACACGGTTGATTGATGCCAGTGTATGCATAAGTGTAAAGTCGCCAGTGTTTAAGGCTTCAAAGCACAAAAAGCAAACCCATCAACCTGAAAGTCTCAAAGAAGACACAAAAAATGAAGCATCGCTGGTGTGTATAAATGATATGATGTGTTATACATATTTTGTAACACTTTTTGCAAGAGCATCTTTCAGTTTAGAAGTATTATTTTTCAGTTGTTTATAAGTATTATATGTCTGTTGAGAATAATTTTATTTTATTTTGGGACAGCTTGTTTTTACATTGGATCAGTTTGCTTGTTTTTCAGCTTGTTTTTACATTGAAGAAAAGGATATCGTGTTGGAGAAGAAGGTGAAGAATCTCGATAAGGTGGAGAAGTTGAAGAAGATTGAGAAGGTGGCCAATGTGAAGAAGGTGAAGAATGTGGGGAGTGTGGTAGTGGAGAAGAGGAGTACAGAGAAGAAGGCATATCCAAAATATACTTCAAAGGCCACACCAAAGAAGAGGACCCCTGACCCTAGTGTGATGTTTGAAAGGAGGACATCGCCAAGGTTTGTTCAACCACATTTTGCTGAAGCAGCTGAACCAACTCTACAAGAAGAGTTCGGAAGGATAAAAACATTGACGAAGAGAAAGGTGATGAGAGAGGACAAGATAAAGAAGAAAGAGGTTGACGATATACTGGAAGAGGTGATAAAGAGTGTGGAGGAGGAGTTTTCTGATGACAATGTAGGTGGGAATGTAGCAACAGAAGATGAAGAGAAGATAGTCCAAAGAGACCGCGGAAGCAAAAAATGCGGATAAGGTAGTCCAAACTGAGACTATGGAAGCAGGAGATGCGGAGAAGGTATTCCAAAGTGAGACTGTGGAAGCAGGAGATGCGGAGAAGGTAGTTCAAAGTGACCCAGTTGAAGCAGATGATGAAGAGAAGGTAGCAAATGTTAGTCCATCAACTGATCTTACTCTGTACACGCCACCGAAGCCGTTATCAGTAGATACATCATATGTGATCGCCAGTCCCGAGTTAAAAGAGTTTTTAAGAAAGACAGCCATACCTAATGATGCAATGCGAGTAGGGCCAAAGAGGGTTGTGAAGGTCGGCAAGTATCACATGTCTCCATACACTGATCCCACTTCCAAGAGACCTAAGGCCCCGACTGAGCTGCCGACTAAATTCAATCTGGAATGAGGATTGGCTGCTGAGTTGGAGGAAGAATTTGATTATTTTTACAAAAATATGACGGATAACGATACATTTCAATTACCAACTTGTGAGGTGAACAAAAAATGGTTTACTGAGCTCATGACCAAGGATAGTTGGTTAAATGACACGGTATGGGCATCCAATTTTACATTGTTTTCCTATTACTGTTATTCATTTAATTAGTTTGTAACTGAAATAAGTTATGTCAATTTTTTATGCAGCATTTGGATACGTCCATATACTACATGCTGATTAGGAAAGCAAAATTCCCCACTGTCTTCCCTCAGAAATGCCATATTATGAATACAACATTCGCTGTGAGTTCCTCTTACAATTATTAATAATATTATGTTTGTGCGCACTATGTTTAGAATAACTAGAACTTGGTTTAGAATAGTTATTAATTTCATTTATAATAGTTTATTTTTTGTTTGGAATGGTCATGTGTGTAGTATCATCTGATGTGTTCTTTTATTGTTCCAGTTGTACATGACTCTCAGAAGGTCCATGTTCCAGAAGAATGCCGATCCAGCGCACTGGGACAGAGACAACAGACTTCACAACATTGTTTGTGGTTTTGGGGACAATGTTTCCTAGTTGGGGTTGGATATAAAGTCTACATTCCATTCAATATCAATAGAGACCACTGGATAGCATTGATGGTCGACATGAAAGACAGAAAAATAATTGCATTCGACTCCCTCAAAAGCTATGTTAGGGTTGCAAAATTTAACTCCGAAACTGAGCCGTTACGGACACTCCTACCTAAGGTATTACTGCGAGTAGGAATAATATCAGGAAAAAATGAGGAGAAATGGAAAGTTCAGAGGGCAGACTACGTACCACAGCAACTAAATGGGTGTGTATTAATTACATTCAAATAGCTCTTAAAATATATTTCCCAAAAAAAGCGTCACTAATGTACTTATTTTTCAGGTCGGACTGCGAGATTTTCTGCATTAAAGTCATAGAGCTACTATCTGCAGACATTCCTTTATCGATCCTGAAAGCGAATGACATGAACAAATACAGGAAGCTAATGGCGGTTGAGAATTGGCTGGGCCAATGGGGTTGCGGATCATGATTTCTTAATTTAGTTTAGAGCAATTCTACTCTAGTTTTTAATTGTTCTTCTTTAGTTTAGAGTAATTCCTTAATATAGTTTAGAACAATGCTACTCTAGTTTTTAATTGGTATTCTTTAGTTTAGAGTGGCTCATTTGGCTTAGAATCTTATACTGTTCATTTGACTTTTAACTAGTGTTAATGTTGTTTAGAACATTAGGTTTTCTGGACAGAATATTTCACTTTTAGTTTTTAATGATGAAAGTTTTGTTTACACTACTACAGGAGACCTGTAAAATTCTCTCACTTCATAACATAGGATCATGCACTAGGGGAACATTAAAACAAGAATTTAGAAGATAGATAACAAACATTTTATCCTAGCACTCTACTTTCATACCATAGTATCCACTATCCAGCCTTGTGTTCGCATACATTCATTGGATCTCTCAGTCCACATTACGACATTTTCTGACAACCCTCTTACAAATGTGTACAAATTTGTTCTTAAAAATAAACAGGGATTGTTGGGTATGGGAAAAAAAATCTCTTACTAAATGAATAACATTAGGTGTTGCGCATTTCAACACCTGCCACACCTCGGCTCCATACATCATTTATATTCCATGATTACCTGTTGAATAAGTATTTAGTAGATGAGCCATGACATTATGGTTCAAAATATGGACTCAATTTTTTTTAAAAAGCAAATCTCTCTTTTGGAGGACATACTTATTTGTTGAATGCAATGGCGTGGAATCTTTACATGTCTGCCGGTTGTGACCATGTTGTCTGCACCTGCCACAGCGCCTAGACAATTGTGTCTCCCCTGTGCATTGGGCAACAATTAATATTCAAATCTACACAGTTTCATAGCTGTTCGAAACATAATGAAAACTATTCTAAGCCGACAGAAAACTCTTCTAAATTGACAGAAAACTTCGAATATAGTGGGATATATTCTTGACATAATCAAACCTGTTCCAAACGTAATGAAAACTTTTTTCACCTAAATAAAAACTATTCTAAACTGAAGAAAAAGTAAAAAATTGCGTGAACCAGATTCGGAAAATAATGTGATTTATTCTAAACGTAATTAAACTTATTGTAAACTGAATAAAAATGATTCTCAATTGAATTAAAAGTTAAAAAATAATTTGAAACCAATTCTAAATATAATGGTATATATTCCAAAAGTAAACAACCATTCCAAATGTTAAAAATACTATGTTAAACACAGAAAACTAACCTCTTGATGGTATTCTGCTAATTTTTCGTCTACCAACTCGAATGACGCGTTCTAGAGGTAACGGACAAACAGCATCCTCAACTACCACAGTCTCATCAGTGCTGACTACAGGGTAGATGGGCTCTGCATAAGCCAGGAGGAGCATGTCTGTCGTATAGTACTTTCAGTACAAAGGCGTCGTCGATAAATTCCTAGCTGAAGTTGCAGCGCAAGCATGGGTGCAAGGAAGATGCTCAATGTCAAATACCCTGCAAGAGCAGGTTTTGCGTTGCAAATCCACTTGCCCTCCAAGATCATCATCCCTAACATGGTACTCGTGGACACTGATGGGTTCAACTATCATTCGACTAGCTTTCACTAGTCGAGCTTTCAAGACATCTTCATAGAAGTCTGTGAGATCATTTTTCATAGCAAGTGCTTTTTCTCGACGCCATGAAACCATCTCTGTAGCATTTCAACTAGGTACTTCATCAACTTCGTTATTGGTAACAAGCGAGCCTCCTTCAGAACCCCATTTATGCTCTCAGCAATGTTAGTTGTCATGATGGTATAACGATCCACAGGGCAATATGCCCTACCTCATCTCTCAAAGCCTGCATCTTCCAAATACTTATCCACCTTCCCGTCTTCAAATTGCCTCAATTGGCACATTACATGTTGGAACTTTGACACTCGATAACACTTAGCAGCCTTAAAGAAAATATTAATAGCATATTCAGGGTACCTTTTCGCCTTCATATTTTGTCCAATGTGATACATGCAGGCCCCATGGAATGCTTCGGGGAAAACACGCTTTACGCCATTCTCTATGCTTTTATTTCGGTCTAATATAATAGCCAAATTAGTTATAGTGTCGATTGCTCCACGTAGTTTGTCGAAGAACCACCCCCACGAGGCATCGTTTTCCGAATCACCAATTCCGAAGGTCAATGGGTAAATTTGGTTATTGTCATCAAGGGCATTGGCAAGTAAAAGCACCCCCTTAAACTTGCTCTTAAGATGAGTTGCATCAACACATAGTACAGGCCGCATGCACATAGTAAACCCTCTTACACAAGGACCGAGTGTCAAAAAGAAAAATTTAAATCGATTTTGAGAGTCATATTCAATGTGAGTTATTGTACCTGGTGCACATTGAAAATAAGACGAATCTCAAAAGAACATAAGACCATTCTATAACCGTTCTTAACAAAAACCTACATTATTCTAAATAGGTTTCACACAACTCCAAACAGAAACTACACAATTATAAATAAAAGTAATACTATTATAATAACCATTCTTAACAAGAACCTACATTATTCTAAACAGGTTTCACACAACTCCAAACAGAAACTACAGTAATAAACAAAAGTAATACTATTATAATAACCATTCTTAAAAGAAATCTACATTATTCTAAACAGGTTTCACACAACTCCAAACAGAAACTACACAGTTGTAAACAAAAGTAATACTATTATAATTAGAATGACAATTATTCTAAACATAATTTTAAAATGGAGCAGTATTACACGTACCTGGATTTTTTTACTCGATTATCTTACAAAATGTTGGCAGCTGAGCATATCCTTCTTCTGCAGTACCATATATAGAATTAAGGGCACACTCCCTAGCCTTCCACCCCTTCCAGTAGCTACACTTGACGCCATTTTCCTTCTGAAAATCTTGAATGACGTCATTGGGCCTATAAATTCAACCAACTTTCTCGTATTTAGACTTTATACAGCCACCAATCAATGAGCTTGTTGCTTGTCGATTATCAGTGAAAGTCAGACAATTAGACGAGACATGAACATCACGAAACTTCTTAATCTGAAATAAAGAAACATCTTTCATTGCAGTGGCTCGTATCTACCAGTTGCATTCATCAACACAGCACCGAACCACAAATAATGTTTTGGTACACTTTAGAACTTTGAATTGAAAGTGTTTATTCACCGCATACTTGCACAACCTTTTATGCAAGATCTTCTTCTCCGTAAAATGTCACCAACTCTCATGACATCGGCACTTCCATCAGACTCAACATTGGACTCAATTGCACGATTGACCGAAGGATTGCTGCGGCAAGAATGGGATATATTTGTTGCATGATTATTCCGGCTATTATTATGATCTTCGACTGCATAATCAACTTCCTCAAGGAATGCATCATTGACTACGTCATCCGATATATCATAGGCTGCCTCATGAGTTTGATCATCAAAATCATCATCATACAGTTCAACAGTAGGTTCATTGTTATGTGGTTCTATTCCATCAATGTCTGGCAGTGTCTCTTTGTTTCTACTGAAACCAAGACCAGGAAATTCTTCTATTCCTTCTACAAAATTATACACGTCATCCCTATGTTGGATATTTGGTAAATTATCCCCGAAATCATCAATTCTGCCTCCGATATTAGAAGATATGCACATAGATGTAGTCGAAATACTTCTATCCATATTACACCAAACGAAACAACGAACATCATCGTCTCCTTCGATCTCAACCGGCTCGATAGGACAACGCAATTGTAAAGGTACTTCATCTGAATATCATTATGCTGCAACTTTGTAATATCACGAACTTTATCGACTAATTCACAATAAGAAGTAAACTCTGAGACTATGATAGTCTTGCTTTTCCCACCTTTATATGTGTAGTGCGTGTCATTTTTTTCCACTTTCCAAAATACTGAATTAAAATGCTTACCTCTTTCATTCCTTCAAAAAATGAACAATATATTCCCAATGGATCATTTTGCACAAGGACACAAAATAAAAAAATTATTCTAAGCATAATTATGCTATACTAAATAGAATATATACTATTCTAAACACAAGTTTACTCTATTCTAAACTAAAACTTCACATAATGCTAGTCTTCTAAACAGCATATAACAACAACTGCTTTGTCAACCCGTAGCCCAAAACTCAAAATCAGTCATAACGTAGAAAAGTATCGTGCATTGCTTCACTAATTCCTATATGCAGCACACAACTACACGGTTTCCATGAACCCAACATAATGAAGACATCCACTTTATACATACCAATTAATAAACATAATGCATTACAGATTAGGTTTCAATATCTGACCTGTAGTAAAAACGAGTTTCGAGCTTCAAATCCGACTCCGAAAACCATGAAGACTGTCGGAATCAGAGCTAAAGCTCAAAAAATTTTACGCCATTCAAGTCGAAGGATAATGTAGAGGAGAAGTTGTCTGAAATCACAACTCGAGCTTCGATTTCATGGCCGAAAATCGATATTCGGCAGCATGCTGTCCATACGCATCGGGAAGGAGGAAGAATAGAGGAGCTCGAGGAAAGAGCTGCGAGAGAATTTTAAAAATTGGGAAAGTTGCTGAAATTGGGAAGAGAGAATTTTACAAATTGGGAAAGTTGATGGAATTGAGAATTAACAAATAGTGGAAGGAGGGTATATGAGACATTTCCTTTGTTAAAAAGGTTATAAGTTAAATTTTTTAAAAAAAGAATTAATTAGTAAAAACAGTTTTATTTTTGGATCATTTTGCCAAATTTCCCGTGATTTTAACAAATTTTCCCAAACCCTAAGGAAACTTTTCTAAACGTCTATATTCTCCATTCTTATTTCTTCAGCCGACACAACCCTCTCGCCTCCACATCTAATCCCTTTCGACGATACTGCTTACCCCGACGACTTTTTGGGTTCGGATCTCCACTTCTCCTCTCTCTCTTTCTCTTCCTTCTCCACCAGGTACTTTTTCTCATACTCTCTGATTTACTCCTCAGACTGTGTGCGTTATCATGACGGTGACAACAATATTTACAATTTATATATTTTAACTTGTTAATTCTAATCCAACTTAGTTGGGTTGGTTAATAAATTGAGTTTTATTTGTGTGTTTTATTCAAACCAAAATTCGAGCCAAGGTGATAAGCTTCTTCAACCTTGACCAAGTATAGAGAAGATGGAAGAGTATGGAAGAAACTAAAAGGAAAAGAAACAAACGATTTTCATTATCCAAAAACTAGTATTCCACCAAAGTTACATCCGGTATATAACAGAAACCAACTTGGAAATTCTGTTAATTCAAGAAGCAATGAAAACAATACACGTGGCATAGTTTTTTAACCAACCGACTAATAGAAGTAGTTAAACGCAACGTTTAACTAATCTAACTCATTATTATTCTAAACGGTGCGTTTAGAGTCTAATGCATAACAATCCCCTCTTCTTCACACAAACCTTGTCCTCAAGGTTACCATTCAATCAGACACTGGAAATGCTGGAAATTTACTACAAAATTCTTCAAAATCTTCCCAAGTAGCTTCTTCCTTTCCATGTCCAGCCCATTGTATCAACAACTGAGTTCCAGCAACATTGCCCTTCTTGTAAACCCTTCTCTGCAAGATGGACTGTGGTGTTTGCTGTACCAATCCATGATCAGTAACCTCTGGTAAACTAACATTAGTAATAACTGCTGGACCTAAATGGCGTTTGAGACAACTAACGTGGTAGACTGGATGAATCTTACTCTCCACTGGAAGCTTCAATCTGTAAGCTACTTCACCCACCCTGGACAATACCTCAAAAGGTCCATAATATATTGGATGCAATTTGTGAAAGGAGTGTGCTGCTAAGGAAGGTAGTTGATAAGGTGTCAACTTCAAATAAACTAAATCTCCCACCATGAACACTCTTTCTGTTCTATGTTTATCTGCTTGATGCTTCATCCTTTGTTGAGCCAATGAAAAATTATTCTCAGCAACTCCAACACCTTATCCCTTGCCAACAATGTTTGCTCCAAAAATTCAAGCTTTGCAGTACCCAACTCATAAGTAGTAACATGAGGAGGAGGATAACCATAGAGCAATTCAAATGGTGAAGCTTTAGCTGCTGTTTGGTAAGCAGTATTAAAACTCCATTCAGCCCCTGGAAGCCATTGAAGCCACTGTCGTGGTTGTAATCCAGTAAAACATCTCAAATATGTTTCTAGGCACCTATTCATGACCTCAGTTTGGCCATCACTTTGAGGATGATAGCCTGAACTCATACAAAGTTGAGAACCCTGTAATTTGAAAAACTCTTTCCAAAATGCTGATAAAAATACAGGATCTCTATCACTTACTATGGTAGCAGGCATACCATGCAACTTGAAAACATTATCAATGAATGCCTGAGCTACTGTCACTGCTGTATATGGATGTGCAAGAGCTATAAAGTGGCTATATTTTGAAAGTCTGTCCACCACTACCATTATTATTGTCTTACCTCTACAAGGTGGTAAAGAAGTAATGAAATCCATACTTATATCCTGCCAGAATTGTTTAGGTACAGGCAGAGGTTGCAGTAACCCTGGAGGGGAAATTGTTTCATACTTATTCTGTTGGCAAACTGCACAATTGGCAACCATCTGCTTGATGTCAGTTTTCATCCCCACCCAATATAAACTTTTCTTGATTCTTTGATATGTTTTTAAAACTCCAGCATGTCCTGCAGCAGGTGCTGCATGAAATTCCTCAAAAAGTTTCTTCTTCCATAGAGACTGAGGTCCAATAACAATTATGTTCTTGTACTTTAAAAATCCATTATCAAGAGAATATGCAGAAGCAGTAGTATTATTCTGCTGAAGTTTAACTTTCTGCATTTGGTCTAACAGCCATTCATCCTTTTCCACATGTCTTCTTAAATCATCCAACCATCCAAAATAAGGATAAGAAATGGATGTACACTCCTTATTTAAGTCAGCAATGGAATCTCTCCTCTCCTGAAAAACTGGTTTCTCCAAAAGTTGCTCAAATCCAAATACTCTTGATAGAGCATCAGCTACTACATTCTCTGAACCCTGTCTGTACTGGATTTCATAATCAAATCCAAGCAATTTAGCCACCCATTTCTGCTGAAATGCAGTATTAGCTTTTTGATGTAAAAAATACCTCAAGTTCTGATGATCTGTCTTTATGATGAAATGGCTTCCCTGCAAGTAATTATGCCATTTTTTAACTGCATATACAATAGCCATAAGTTCTTTTTCATAAGTGGAAAGAGCCTGATTTCTTGGACCAAAAGCTTGACTGGTAAAAGCTATGGGTCTGCCCTTCTGTTGTAATACTGCACCAATTCCATTCCCTGATGCATCACACTCCAATGTAAAGATGGCATTAAAATCTGGTAATGCTAACACCTGTGGAGATGTCATAATACCCTTAAGTTGTTCAAAGGCATCATTGGCAGTTTTGGTCCATAAAAAACTACCCTTCTTAGTTAACTGAAACAAAAGTTGGCATACTTTTCCATAACCAGGAACGAATTTCCTGTAATAACCTGTCAACCCAAGAAAGCTCCTTAATTCCTTAACATTTGATGGAACAGGCCAACTGACAATGGATTTTAATTTAGAAGGGTCAGCTGCTACCCCCTCCCTAGACACCACATGTCCCAAATATTCAACCTGAGTTTGTCCAAAAGCACACTTCTCTTTTTTAAGCAACAATTTATGCTGAATCAACACCTCAAATGTCTTCCTCAAATCACATAAATGTCTCTGCTAGTAAGGACTGAAGATTAAAATGTCATCAAAGAACACTAAAATAAATTTTCTGAGGAATGGCTTGAAAATATCATTCATCAACCCTTGAAAGGTGGCAGGTGCATTAGTAAGGCCAAAAGGCATTACTAAAAACTCATAATGCCCAGCATGAGTTCTAAAACCAGTTTTCTCTATATCTGAAGGATGCATTCTAATCTTGTGATATCCAGATCTGAGGTCCAATTTGGAAAAATATTGAGCACCATGAAGCTCATCCAATAAATCATCTATTAAGGGAATTGGGTACTTATCTTTGACAGTGACCTTATTCAACTCTCTATAATCCATGCACATCCTCCATGTGCCCTCCTTCTTCTTCACCAATAAAACTGGAGAGGAGAAAGGACTGTGACTCTCTCTGATAAAACCTGCATCCAACAATTCTTTGACTGCTTTTTCAATCTCATTCTTCTGTAAAGGCCCATAATGATATGGTCGAATGCTGGGAGGCTTCACTCCTTGTAATAAAGGAATTCTATGATCATGTTTCCTCTCTGGTGGCAAAGTGTCAGGTTTTTGGAACAGTGGCTCAAAATTCTGCAATAACTACTGCAATTCTGTCTTCTGAGTCACTGTCAACTCTTCTGGACTTCCTGCCGTTATAACCTCCTGAGAAAATATGAAACATCTGACACAAGAATTTGGAAGCTCCTTCTCCATCTGATGCATTGTGACTAGCTGTAAAACTGGTTCTTGTCCTAAATTACTCTGAAGCTTGTAAGTTCTGTCATTTTTAGTAAACTGCATGGACAGCTTCTGGAAATCTCATAGAGCAGGACTAATAGTGGACAACCACTGAATACCCAGGACTATGTCACAATCTCCTAATGGTAACATGAGACAATTTGTAGTACAAGAAAAATCACCCATAGTAAGGGGCAATGACTTGCAACAACCCTTACTGGTAACTTTGCCTCCATCTGCTATCATTACTTCAAAAACTGGAGTTTCTTGTAACTGCCAACCCAACTGTTTACACAACTTAACATCTATGAAATTATGAGTGCTACCAGAGTCCATCAAAATTGTAACTGGAAAACCCCTAATGAAACCCTGAAGTTTCATTGTTTTATTAGTGGAATTTTCAGAAATTCCATAATAAGCACACAAACTCAGTTCCAGTTGATGGAATTCTAAATTCTCTTCCTCACCTATAGCCTCCAAAGCTGTTTCATCTTCAAAATCTACTTCCAAAATCAGAAGTTGTTTCTTAGCACAACTATGACCTCTGACATACTTCTCATCACAATAAAAACATAACCCCTTCATTTTTCTATCTTGTACCTCAGCTAGTGAAATTCTTCTAGTAGGTACTTCAAATGTGCTAAACTTCTTAAAAGCATTGTCAACAGGTTTGATCATAGCAGGAACAGTTGGCACATTAACAGATTTAACAATATTTGATTTCTGCATACCATTCCCTTTAAAATGGTTCAATTTTGCATCCAATTGAATTGCAATAGCAATTGCCTCCTGAGTATTACTTGGTTTCAACAATTTAACATCATACTTCAATTCTGGTTTGAGTCCACCTATGAAACAACTTTTCATTGAAGCTTGACTCACATCAACAGTTCTATTCGCCAACCTTCGAAACTCTACAATATAATCTTTTAAAGAACCAATCTGTTTGAGTTTAAAGAGTGATTCTGTACAATCCTCAAACTCAGATGTGCCATATTCTTTGCAAAAGATTACTGTAAATTCCCCCCAAGTAGGAGTAGTTTGCAAACAATTCATCCAATTGAACCATTGTAAAACTTCATTTTCAAGATTGAAGGATGCAATTACTACCTTCTGGAGATCTGGAGGTCCATAAAAAGAAAAATATTGTTCTGCTCGATGAATCCACATCAGGGGATCATCACCTTCTTTAAACCTGGGAAACTCAATTTTCTGCCAATTCATGCGATTTGAAACTCCCCTATTGTCTCCTCCTTCAAAGCTCCTAGCACCACGATTGTGCCCTAATTCTGAACGATCGTCCTCAGTTACACCTCCAAGATCTTTTCTCATAAGATCTTTTCTTAACTTCTCAAAACCAGCAGTTAACTTTGTCTCCAATTTAGTCTCCATAGTATGATCTAAGTGAGACTCAAAGGCTGTAGTGAATCAAGTAATCTCATGTTCTACTGATTTCTGGAACGCTTCCATGGAAGCCTCAATTGCAGCAACTCTATTCTCCATGACAGAACGAGTGTGGCGTGGCATACACTGGAAGGGAAGATTGATTGTCAATCTGGTTGTCGCTCCGATACCAAATGATAAGCTTCTTCAACCTTGACCAAGTACAGAGAAGATGGAAGAGTATGGAAGAAACTAAAAGGAAAAGAAACAAACGATTTTCATTATCCAAAAACTAGTATTCCACCAAAGTTACATCCGGTATATAACAGAAACCAACTTGGAAATTCTGTTAATTCAAGAAGCAATGAAAACAATACACGTGGCATAGTTTTTTAACCAACCGACTAATAGAAGTAGTTAAACGCAACGTTTAACTAATCTAACTCATTATTATTCTAAACGGTGCGTTTAGAGTCTAATGCATAACACAAGGTTGAGTTCAGATTGGCCGACTTTAAATGAATAGGCGATAGGGCCAATGCATAGTTCTATTCTATAACTCATAAGAAGCTTGGCTAGAGCTCTGGCTCGGTTAGTTTTATACAAACAGGGATTTTGCCTCGGAAGCTATGCTTGTCTTGGTTTGTTTACCCCCATATTTGATACCTTTATCTTGGTTTTTGGTGATATCTGATCTAGATGCACATTTAAGAGTGTTATACCCCATTTTTGTCCGTATTTTCACCCTGTAATAAAAAAATACAAAACAAAAAAAAAACAAAATAGAAAATAGAAAAATAAAAAAAAATAAAAACAAAAATAATAAAGGGCCCAAACCCAAACCAAGCCAAACCCAAACCAAGCCAAGCCCAAACTGACCTAGCCCAAACTTAGTAACCCATTGTTTTGGGCCCATCTTCAAGGAAGCTCCCCAAATGGCATTAGGGCAAGATGGGAGGCTTGACATGAGCAGGGGATGGAAACGGTGGTGGTGACAGAGGATGGTTGGACTTAAAGCGTGGGACTTAAAGAGAGGCAGGGTAAGGCAGAGATGGCAGGAGATGGTGTAGATTGATGAGGGGATGGGCAGAGGAAGGTAGCCAGGGTTTGGGACGCTACAAAAGAGAGGAAACTGGCTGGGAACTGGATTAAAAGGAGAAGAAGGCAGAGAGAAAAGAGAAAGGCAGAGAGAAAAGAGAAAAGCAGAGAGAAAAATGAGAGCAGAAACCGGAACGGAGGCCATCAACCTTAACCCCCCTCCACATCTCCTTCCCCAAACCACCATCCCATTCATCCCCCACCTCATCCACCATCACCGGCGCTCACCTCATCATTGACGCCATCCACCCGAAATTCCTTCTGCCTCCACATCCACTTCTGTCTTGTGGGTTCATTTTCTTCGAGATTTGAAAGGGGGCGGAAGCAAAAGGGGAAGCTGGGTCGAAGAAGAAGGAAAAACCCTAATCAGGAGGAGGAGACCCCGAACCTGCTCTGTGAGAAAAGAGAGGAGCTAACAAGTGACGGAGAAGAGACCCGGAACCCCCGTCACCTTTACCGAACCTCAAGATCTCCTTCCTCAAACCCTCAACCGGACCAACACACCTCATCCATCATCACCGGTGCCCATCTAGATTGAAAGGTAATTTCCTCCCCCTCTCTCTGTTAACTCAAGTCTTTATATATTCTGTTGATCTTTGTTTCTCAAAACTGGATTGAAGTTTTCACTGATTTGGTTCGGGACTGCTCCTTCGTTCTGTTACTGTTTTGTTTCTTGGCTATCTCCTGTGCTTCTCTGTCTATTTTGTTTGCTTGCTTGCTTCGGTTTTTTGGGTTTCACTCTCCGAAACCGGTCGGAGATACCTCACCGGAGACGGAGACCGGACCACCTCAGTCAGGCAGAGAAGGAAGAGCTAAGATTGGGCTGCAATATTGGGCCAGGAAGGGCTGTTATGTTGGGCCGCTTACAGGTTTGTGAGTATTGGGCCGGTTTTTGTTGATTGAGTTATTGGGCCCGGTCTTTGCATGTTTTAAGGTATTGATGATGGGCCAGTAATTGGTGATTGTGTTTACATGTATTTGGGTCATATGGATAGATCAATGGGCCATGACTTATATTTATGTATATTTAGAGCATGCTTATATATTGGGCTTTGAGTTTATAAAATATATATTGGGATTGTTGGGGTAGAAATTAATAAGCCCAAAGTTATGTAAATTATAACCCATGTAAATAATGGACATAAATAGTGTAAATACATACATATTAGTTTAGGGTGCTAGAAACATACAGAAATTCGGGGTTTGTGTATATAATGAATGTTTAGATCGCATGCTTGAAGTTGTATTTCTATACTATGTCAGGCATGTTTGAATTTAATCTGTATATTTTCGGATTATGCCATGAAAAGGACGCAACGCGACAAAGATTAAATCTAAGCCGTCTCACCTTAATAATGACACTAAGACTAATATGAGAATCTCGTATTCTGTTTAAATATCAAAGGAACCTTCAAGATATTGGGGTTTTTGTCGGCATTTATTCAGAACACTTGATTTTCGTGGAACCAAAAAGCAAACTTATTTTTAGGGATTAGGAGAATTTATTTAAGGACTCAAGAGGGGGTTTAAAGATATTTGACCCATCTAATGAGCCTTAAATGTATTCTTTCTTTTCTCATAAAGAATATGATTGTGAGTATGGCTTAAATTGACCTAGTCGGTGTCTGTGGATCGATTTGATGCATCAATCGAACTCCCAAAAGTTCAAAATCTTTTTAAAATTCTCAAAAACCACTTCAAGTGGATTTTTCATCGATCTCCAAAATGCTTTTCAGCCAAGCCGGGAATGGCTGTAGTGATCCCGCGCACCTTTGAAATTATCAAAACCACTTCAAGTGGATTTTTCATCATTCTCCAAAGTGTTTTTCAGCTAAGCCGGGAATGGCTGTAGTGATTCCGTGCACCTTTCAAATTATCAAAACCACTTCAAGTGGATTTTTCATCAATCTCCAAAGTATTTTTCAGCCAAGCCGGGAATGGCTGTAGTGATCCCGTGCACCTTTCAAATTACCAAAGCCACTTCAAGTGGATTTTTCATCATTCTTCAAAATATTTTCAGCCAAGCCGGGAATGGCTGTAGTGATCCCGTGCTCCCTTTTAAATTATCAAAAACCACTTCAAATGGATTTTTCATCCAAGCATGAAATTGCCACAATATTAATGGGCCAAGCCCACTCAATTGAAACATGGATTTTCTGGCATATATGGAAATTCATCAAAGCAATTGGGACATACAAACTCCTTTCAAAACAAAATTCGAGCCAAATAAGAAAACATTTTAAGGCAACCGTTTTTCGGGAGTTGTGGGGTGCCTAACACTTTCCCCATGCTCAACAGACCCCCTTAGCCATTTCTTTCTCATAGACCATATTAGGTGTCCAATTGCATCTTAAAAATCAATTGCTGGCGACTTCATTTTTTCGAGCCGGTTGCTTCAAAGAGTAAACCGATATAATAATGTTGTTTGTATAGTAGTTTTTAGCTTGTTGAATTTATGTTAAAGAAGCTCCTATTGTGTTTATTTGATACTGAAAAAATAAAATTGCAATTTGAGGGGAAGAAAGATAGGTTCTTGGCGCTCACCTCCGAATCTTGTTATTTTTCAGGTAGCGTGGGTGACGAAATATGGTAATTCTAACCTGGAAGTGCCTATTGCAATCCGTCCAACTAGTGAGACTGTTATGTATCCCTACTACACTAAGTGGATTAGGGGACTTGAAGTTGGTGACGAAATATGGTAATTCTAATCAATTTCTGTTGATACCATTTCTGCGACTTGAAGTTGTGACGATTACGATCTGATCAACGATTTTGTTCTCTATTTGCAAAATTACTGAAAATGGCTGTTTTGTTAAATTAACGAGTGCAAGTTAACTGAACACATCCTTACAATAGATGAAAAGCATTTCAGGTAAATTAATCTATGGGATTTAGATAATGGCGAAGTCAACAGTCAACTAATGGTGAGAAAGGACACTAATGCATTGTTGCTACCTATTTTTTCCGCTATCGAAATCGTGGAAAATCTTGTTCATTTATGTTCTTTACGGAGGAACATGTGATCAGTTCTTTGTCTACAACAGAGAATATTATCCACTGTCGACTAAAATGGAAGATTAGTTGTTTTCCTAAGAAAAAGTGTTTCTCATCAGCAGGTGTTTATGTTATAAAGCAAACAAAATATGAATCACCTAGTCAAATTATGCTATAAAAGCTCTAGTCCTGCTCCTGCTGAAGATTTGAGTAATTGGGCTATGCTGTCGATCTTGTTTGTTGTATTACTTTTTTGACCAAGTAATTCTCTGTTTAGATTTTAAATTTTCAGTCATTTTGCTTTCTGATTGACACTGACAGTTTATGGCTTTTCTTTATTTATCAATTTGCATATCCTCATCTTCCCCTCCCCCCCGCACCCCCCCGTCCCTTTTTTTTTTATAGGCAGTCTTATTTCCCATTAGACAGCATGTCTAATGAAGTCTGATGGAATATACTGCTTTTACAACAAAGGAAGAGGCAGACACAGAGGTATGATAATCAGGAGTTAAAAAACTATGCCTGATTGCCAAAGAAACAATATCTTTCTTGAAATATAGTTGAAATGGTTAAGTAACGAGTCCTTGAATTTTTGGTGTTCTGCTGCTTCTTAATTCTTATACATTGTCGCTTGAATCATGGTGTGAAACTGAATACTAGGGGTACTGTGGTAAGGAACTTCGAAATGACTTGTGATTATGTCCGAGGTGCTCATATGAATATATGATGTTTCTCACTTTTTTTGTTTCAGAAAGTAGTTGTGACCATCATATAAGTGCCCATTTGCTGTTGCTTTTTTCCAACTTTTTCCCTTTTGAGCTGCGTCATGTTTTTGTGGCATGATTAGATGATTTTTTCGGTGCCTATTGTGAAACTATTCTGGATAAATAATAATTATGCATCTGCAGCACTCTCTTACACTAGTCAAGTGGCGCATGAATGCATTTTCTGTCTCATTTCTGGATAGCTTTCTAGGTGACATGTCATCTCATTTTTTTTGAAGTCACGCAATTTGACCCATACATCCTTGTTGTTTACCTTGAGAACCCTGCCTGAGCATTACAATTGAGTGGTAGTGAAATTTAAAAGAGGGAAACTATATAATTATTTCAACTGAATTTCATTGGGGCTTGGTAAGAATCTCTATATGGACTCGCAGAATTGTCGAGGATTTAATTGTTCGTTGCGGCTGCCTTCGTAATCCGAAAGAATTACATAATCTAGTTAACACGAATGAGTTTTACAAGTTAATCCATTCCTCCAAGGCCTCCGACTTTCAATATGGGCGCATAACAATGCGAGGTAACAAGTTATGAGAAGATCTTGCTTCCTGCCGCGATGATATTGAACAGCCTAGTATAGTAGTATGTCTAAATTTTGAACAAGACACCTCATTTGGAACTTGAACACAACTATTTAGTATGTGGGACCATAGGTATAGTATATATGGCGTAATTTGGTTGGTTGGTGTTGTGGTATGAATTCTTAGATTTTCAACCTGAATGTTGCACTAACACGTTCTGATAAAGTTGATGAATGCAGAATTATTTGAAGACATTGGTGAATTTAATCAGGTTTAAATATAAAATTATAGATGCGCTTTGGAAAAGACGCCTGCTCTGTGATTGTTAAATTGAAGAACTTAGAAGTCTAATGTGTTACTATCGGCAAGCTTGTTATTTTCTTCTTTTTCTTGTTCTTATCTGGTTTTTGATGAATCGTGAGTTTTATTTTAACGTGCTCGGATTTATAATTATAACCATGTTGCCTGTTTAATTACTGTTATGAATCAGGTTCTCGAAATATTGGAACTATACAGGAGTATATATGAAGAATTTTTGGCAGTTCCTGTTATAAGAGGCAAAAAAAGTGAAATGGAGAAATTTGCTGGTGGACTTTACACAACAAGTGTGGAGGTACATGATGACTAATATCATGACATGCATGATCCTACGACTTTACTGACATTATGTATTTCCATCGACACTTTAATGAAGTTAGAGCCATTTCCACTGATAATTTTTTTTCCCGCCGGAATATAAATTGCTCCTCCATCTGATTATGGATTATATTGTAGGAGTTCATTCCAAACACAGGTCGTGGAATAGAAGGTGCAACATCTCATTGTTTGGGCCAAAATTTTGCAAAAATGTTTGAGATTAACTGTGCAAATGAAAAGGGAACGAGGGCCATGGTCTGGTAGAACTCTTGGGCATATAGTATGCGAACGGTATTCTTTTGTTGCTTAGCATTTGTTTTTAAGTGCCTAAATATTTTGCAGTGTCATTTTGGTTGGAAGAACAATATCTTCCTGATTGTATTTTCTTTTTGTGATTTATTATTTTTGTTCTGCTCTTCATGCTTGTTTGATTATTTCTTGTTGCTCTCTTTGTTAATAATCTTATTTCCTTTATTTCTTTTTTTTTATCTTATCGAATGTTTGGCTAATATGTCCAGATAGGAGTAATGGTGATGGTTCATGGGGATGACAAAGGCTTGGTGCTACCACCTAAAGTGGCCTCTGTTCAAGTTATTGTAATTCCAGTGCCTTGTAAAGATGCTGATACTAAGGGAATATTTGATGCATGTGCTGCAACCGTTGAGATCTTGTGTGAAGCAGGTATCCGCGCTGAGACCGACTTCAGAGATGACTATATTGCTGGCTGGAAATTTTCGCACTGGGAAATGAAAGGTGTTCCTTTAAGGATTGAAATTAGTCCTAGAGACTTGGCAAACAATCAGGTGAGCAAGTCCAGTGTTCTTGCATTGTTTCAATTTTTTTCTTCTGCATTGTTTCCGTGACTTAACTGGAATAATGTTTTATTTTATTTTATACGAGCTACATGCTGTTCGCCGTGACCATGGAGCAAAATTAAATATGAGCCGGGACAGTTTGGTTGACCAAGTGAAAAGTACACTCGACAACATTCATGAAAGCCTGTTTGATGCTGCAAAACAAAAGCGCGATTCCTGTGTCCAACTAGTAAAAAATTGGGATGAATTTAAGGAGGCTCTCAGCCAAAGCAAATTGATATTGGCTCCTTGGTGCGATGAGGAGGTGTGCTATTAATGTTTACAACTTTGGCAATGTTGTTTATCATTTTTTAAGACGTGAAATCTCTCCATGGTTGGGCCGTGTAAACTGCAGATATGCAACATTGTTTATCTTTGATCTGTATCTGATCTTTGTGGTTACGTAATACAATTATTTAGATTAACCTTATTCGCTGTTTTTACTTTTTTGGGAAAGTCTCTTGTGCAAATTCATCTTTGATTTGGGTTCAACTATCGTACTAATATAGTAATATGCATATTATGACAAAAAGCACTCGTCCTGGTTTCCAAATGAGTCGATGCTCTGTCCTCTCTGCTTAATTGTGTTGAGTTTCGTTTCTTGACTTCTTGTACTCAAAAATTATTTGGAACACCACATATTTTTCATTGCGTCAATAACTATTGTCAAGGACGTTTATGTTGCACACAAAAGTGTTGAGGTAAGGATTTCTTTGTTTCTTTTGAACCAATCAGACTTTGCACTCAGGTCATTATTTAAGTTTTTTTATCTTGCTACACATTTTTTTATCTTGCTACACATTTTTTTATTAGCTTCTCCAAGCTACAAGGTCAATCTGACTTAGAGTGTACTTGTAATGATTGCCATTCTATAGTAATTGTCACACATTGGTTGTCTGGACATCTAATGTGTTTTTTATCCTTTAATTTTATACGTTTCTTTTAAAGACGAGCTTTTTGTTCGCTGCAGGAAGTGTAACAAGATGTTAAAGCTCGAACAAAGGGTGAGATAGGAGCGGCAAAGACCCTTTGTTCCCCATTTGATCAGCCAGAACTCCCAGAAGGTATGATTCCTCTTTCAGGGTATCAATTTATATGCAACCTAGAAATCGAAGTTTTAGTGGGAGCCTACTGTCAATGTTTTGCAACTTCTAGCTCTTGTTGCTTTTGAAACTCTCTTGAAGTGACCAGAACTTGCAGCATCTCTTCCATCCCATTCAAAGGCTTTGATCAAGATTAAAGCATGCTTTATTCTCATGGCAACTGTTCATATGAAAGTGTAACTGGATGACTGCTGGGAGTAGGAGTTTAATCCTTTTTTATATACAAAATACAAAGTGGTTTTCGTAGAACATCCGCCGATGCTATACAAATTCCTGATCCCATTCTTTATATTATTATTGAGCATTAAAATTCAATCTTGCAAGTTTCTCTTGAGATTTCTGAACCAAACTACAAAAACTAATTGTATTTAGAGGACAATTCTTGATTCTTTTTCTGGGCACTTTACATTCAAACAAAACGAGTAGTTTCTCGTGTTTCTTAGGTGGTATATTTTTGAAAACATCATCCCCCTTGTGAGGCCTCTCTCTGATGCTTATCTGCATACTTCAATCATCAAGAGCAGTGTTAGCAATAGAGGCTACTAGTATAGCTGCATAAGTGCAGGTTGAGTTTAACCGCTAACGAATAGAGACTACCTTTCATTAGAATTGGACTTATTTTTTGTTTCACACAAAAAATATACAGTTGGATTTGTCATGCTAAATACTAAACATCTTTGATTTTTACATAAAAGTTTATTGCACTGGTTGGAGACTCTTCTTCTTGAATGGACGTGAGTGGCTTTAATGATGGAATGTATATTTTGATTACTGTTAGTTATAGTTTCTTGATCATCATTTCATTCAAGTTTTGGCCACTTGTGTGCAGGAACCAAATGCTTTGCCTCAGGGAAGCCTGCAAAGAAATGGACCTACTGGGGAAGGAGTTACTAGATTATTTAGGAGGAATCTTTGCAAGTGCCAAGTTGTCTCGATTCACTCCAGTGAATGATGGATTGCAGTACTGCTTCAGTCCTAGCCATACCTCTTTGCAGTTGTGGTCCATTATTTATTTATTAGCATTTATAACTTATATTCATGTAACACATCTAATTATACACTTATAATTTTTATGAATAATAATTTTTATTTGTTTTCGAGCTCACTGGATTTTTTATCTTTAATTTTTTTTATCGATGGTTATTTTTTTTTTCTTTATTTTTGCTGATCAGCAAAGCAATGTAAAAATAATTGCACACTGAACTGGAGGGCAAAGCTCATAATACTGTTCAGTGTGTGGTGTTAACACATTTCGCACTCTTCAAATGAGTCTCTCTGCATTAAAATATACTCATTACTCATTCTCACTAACGTCAACATTGACAACTGTTAATGCATCAATTTCAGTCTCTGTTTCGAATCTTACGTCGAAAAAAATTTGAGGATTTAATATCGTTGTTAAAGACAAACACCACTATTTTTCAAATGACATTTGAAAAATACGATGGTGGAAATGTTATTTTTGATGATGACAATAAAGTCTCAATCATGGGCTTAACATACCAAGTTTTGATGAATGTGAACTAAAGAATGTTTTCAATGTAAAAGGGGCTGAAGATAAATTTGATTAGCATTAGTCATCTTTGTGATTCAAATACCCAACCCTTTTCACTAGAAGATGTAGTAGATTTGCTACTAATAAATTGCGTGTTTTGCACGGAGAAAGGTCACTTGACATTTCCCTGTAGTAGGTGGAACAAGATGTTAAAGCTCGAACAAAGGATGAGATAGGAGCGGCAAAGATCGTTCGTTCGCATTCGCACTCACTTCTTCCCCCATTTGATCAGCTAGAACTACAAGAACGTATGATTCCTCTTTTGGGGTATCAATTTATATGCAACCTAGAAATCCAAGTTTTAGTGGGAGCCTATTGGGCAATGTTTTGCAACTCCTAGCTTTTGTTTTGTTTTGTTTTTTTTTTATAAAAGAGGGCGGTACCTCTGAAGTTTATTAATTGTTTCACTTATGGCGGAGGAATACCTTGATTTCATTAAACAAAATGAAACCAAAGGAACAACAATCTCCAATAAACTGAAAATTGATGACAATACAAACTAAAAAGAAAGAGAGACATGCTACACCTGTACCACCAAAACAGCCTCCACCTCCACAAATTGAGAACTACCTCGAGAATTTCACCTCCTAGATCACACCAAAGCCTGAGACCAATAGCTCTCCATGGAGAATTCCCCACCAAGACAAGCAAAAGAGTAAAGAATACATGTCTTGCAGCAGCCAAAGAAAGGCCAGTAGGATGCCATGCAAACTATTTATCTCCATGCTTAAAGAGAATAAAATACATGCCTTACACCAGCCATTTTAAGAAAGCCAGTAGGATGCCATGCAATATATATCTTTGATCTCCAAGCAAAAGACACAAGGACACGCCTTACACCAGCCATCAATGACCAGTAGGATGTCGAGTAATCAGAAAAGAAAATGACCCTTCTTCAACCAACTAACAACAAGCAAAAAACTGTACCAAACAGCAAGTACTAAAGTAACCAATTGAAACAAAGCAAACAAAAACCAGCCGCCAAAGAGGACCAACATTGAGCCAAAACAAACGAATAAGGCCAAAGCTATTAGAAGTAAATAGGTAGAAAATAATTCAAAAGAGAGGCCCCAGCCAGCAACACGCAGCAACCAACTCAATGGCAGTAACCAAAGACTTAACAGAACCAGATGAGGCCGCAACTAGCAACACACAGAAGCAACTCAACAGCAATAACCAAAGACTGAACAGAATCAGATGAGGCAGCTCAAGAAAACACAGAAGCATCCCAATGAATCCTTAAAAAGTGAGCTCCAAGACCCAACAAAAATAGGCAGCCAACCAATAGATCGAAACACATGCAAAAACTAATCACCATAATCATCCATCATCCAAGCAGTAAGAAGAGAATTGCGATTCGCACCTTGCTTAGCCAAAGAGTCAGCAACATGATTGGAGTCCCTTCATGTATGAGAAAAAGTGACTGAGGCCAGGAAGTTCTTCAGATTATGAATAGCATGGACATCTTGATCTACAGCCCAAGGGTTAAGAGAATTGCCTCCAACCCATAAAATATAATTAAGCGGAATCAGATTCCACTATAATTGAACCTCTATCCTGTAAGCCGTGCTGTTTTGATATCTCCAAAGCCAATCTAATAGCTTTAAGCTCTGCAGTATTCGAGTCCACAAGAGAGATGGGACCAGAGAAGATGCACTTAAAATGGCCAACCGAGTCTCGCAAGACTCCCCCCACCCCAGCTTTTAAGTTTGAAACCGATTCATCCGTGTTCCATTTGTAAGCATCGTGCGGAGGAGCCACCCAGAAAGACAAAGGCTTATGAACTCTCAACATATTAGACCTGAGCTTTAAACCATCTGATGAAGACAGAAGTTCCAGTCCATTGAAAGGCAAGTGAAGGTTTAAAGCTTTTAGCCATATCCCAAATCTTATGAAAATTAAATAGAATTACATTCACCCAATTTGCAGGTTTGCTATTAAAAATGGAGTAATTTCTTGTAGTCCAGATAGTCCAAATTATTGCTCCAAAAAGCAAGGATCAGACCTTTTGCTGTTTACCCACAGCAAATGAAGGCCACTGATCAATCAATTTTGACACTGTTCGGGAGACACCACTCCTGCCCCCGAGCTGGTAAAATGCCTTTGCTCGACCAGGAGTTGTATTTTCGTAGACATTTCGATTTTTAGTGAGAGAGAGAGCAAAGATTCTAGAGAGAGGTGATATTATTGGGAGAATTCAAGGATTCAAGTTTGGATTGAAGGATAGAAGAAGATTCAAGAAGGGTTTCACAAAGTTGGAGAGATTGGAGGTAAATTCCTAGTTTTCCATAAAAACCTAGGGTTTTTGTAATTTCGAATGGAACTTTGAATGGGTGTTTTAGAATGACTATAGAGGTTGATTTGAGTCTATATATGGTGATATATACTAGGTTGTGTGAAGATTTGGTGGATTGAAGGCTTGAACTTAATATGTTTGGGTTCTAGAGAGAGGAAGGTAATTTTCTCTTGGGTTGTTGGTTTGATTTACGTTGATTTTGATTATGGGGGATTAATTTGTGGGATTGGGTTATGAATTTTCTATATAGTAGGTTCAGAAACTCAAAACCCTAGTATTTGGGAAAAACTTGTAGCTTGTGATAGCTTGGAATTGAGGTAGGGATTCTTAACCCATTTCCATTTTGTATCGTATTGTTTTACTCTAAAGAGCGTTTGTAGTTCCTCATTGGTCATTAATCTTTGTGTTCTTGCCTAAATTGGTCCTTACGAAAAACGAACCTTCGTGTTGATTATTGATGATTTGCATACCCTTTGAATGCTTAATCATATAGTGGGCATGATGATCCTCGTTCATACATTATGTAGTTATGTATATATATATAGAGCGCCGCTCTTATACGGACGTCCGTAAGATTAAAACTTATGGGCATCCACTTTATCAGGCCAAAGTTTCAAACTTGTGGGGCCCAATAAGATGGGCCCCACAAGAATAACACTTTTGATGTGTGGAAATTGAGTGTTGCGTAAATGACTTACATACGGGCGTCCGTATGTGAGTATTTGCGTATCTATATATAGGAGTGTTATATATATGAACTTCTTCTACATGAAATTATTGGACATGAATTATAGATGCATCGGGTCTACGAGTATGGACTCGTAGTATCCTTAGGTTATACTTTTGTGATGATGTTGGATACCGAATGGACACATTGTTGCCGGAATCAGGATTTCCATTGTGTAGGTGCATCTATAGTCGTTCCGGGGCAAAGTGCAAGGGTTCCGATGGTTTTTTGGAATATTCGTTGCCTGGTGCCAAGCGCTGTAGGGTGTAGCCCGAGGTTATGCATTGTTGTGACATTTTAGGATGTCATGTTGCTGCATTGAGCTTGTTTTAATATTCAGCCTTTATGTTCTTTATGATTCATCTTATTTTCCCTATTGAGCCTCATGCTCATCCTATTCCTTTTCTTTATCCTTCAGGTGAGACTGGTGCTGAGAACCAGGCTGCGGATCAGTAGGAGGCGGCGTGACATGGAAGGCCACCTTAGGAGCACTAGGATTGTATTTGGTTGTTTGGGAACCTTGTTATGAATTAAGTACATATAGTACTTTTATTGGTTAAATATTATGTGGCTTAAATACCTTTTCAGTATGATGGATGGATGGTTGGGAGATATGCCGTGTGATCGAGATTCTCGTACCTGGATGGTGGACCTTGGGTCCGGATTGATAGACTTTGATAGTATTTGATGTTATTATTGATATGATTATGCTCTGTTATTGATTGCATGTGATTAGGAGGCCTGAGGCCCTACCTAGTGTGTGAATGTGGATAGATGGCCAGAGGCCCTGTTAGGCTGCGGAACTTCTCTGATTATTATTGATTATTTTTAATGTGTTAAGTGATATGTGACTTCAGGTTGGCACCCTCCGATATACGGGGAGGTGCTGTCGGATTTCTATTAGAATCCGGGGTTAGGATGACATGTGGTGAGGTCCGTAGTGACTGGGCACACGCCTAAAGTGACGCTCCCAGCTCTGTGGAATTTCGGTCGGGGCGTCACACAGAGGGTGCCAAACTCATTCCAAACGTATATATACATTGTATTAAGAGCAAAAAAAATAACTTGGGGAATTAATAATTGAGTTTAAAGGAATTCCTCTATGGAAGTCACGTTATAGTTTGGATAAACAATCCAATTTTGTGGGAAAGCAAAGAACAACAAACACATCATTCACAACCCACAAAAGCCTATCACATATCCATTAGCTTTAAATCAGTGAACTTACTCACAAATTTTATTTAACCAAGTTCTTCCACTACAATCATTCACATAGCCACACTAATTTTATTTTTTTTAAAATGAGCAAGAAAAAGTGGTGTGTGACAAACCTGGAATCTTCACAAATCAATGCTTCAAAGGTGAATGTTGACTATGAATAACTAAGGAAGATCTATGCGAATATCCCAGAACTAACATAGTTAATGATTATGATTACGTTTGTTCCCGTCAGGTTCTCTGTTGGATATGTACCAACTATATTATCCAGTATTTAGCTCTTTGTAGGGTTAAATTTTCCTTACTTAGCTTAGTATAATATATTGATAGGGTCATCTAATACTCTCTATTTTTTCTATTTTGAGAGGTACATATACCTAATACTCTCTATTTTATGACACACCACTAGAAGAAAAAAAAACTGAAGATACAAAAAAATAGTATGAAATATATAAAAGAGGAGCGAAACTGCAGAAATAATGGACCGGGGAAAAACTGCAGTACAATATAAATACTAGTAGATTAAAATACAGAACACCGTTAAACGATAATCCACATTACATTATATAAATAGTCCAGCTCACAAATTCAGTAGCTCGATCCAAAGAAAGAAGTTGTAGAATTGATTTGTGTGCAGTCTCTAATTGCTCATGACGATTCACTTTAAATAGTGAAGTTGTAAAACAAACATTGCAAAATATTGGCCATGTGTTACAGCTAAAGGGTGAACCTTTTTGTCGTTGATTTTGGCGCTTGCTTTAACAACAAAAATAGAAGCAAAATTCTGTAGAAGAGGGTTCAAACAATTTGTCAAGTCTCTTGCAAACACAGAGGACGCAGAGGCAAAAATAAGAAGAAATGAAGCCGAAAAGGTGGAACAAATCAGATGCAACATACCTTAGAATACAGTTTGGTCTAAGCTACTGCTGACAATGGCTTCATGAAGCCAACCTTTGATGATGTGATATTTTCATGGAAAGACTGAATAGGTGTGTTGTCTATAAGCCACAAGGTGTCATGGAAAAGAAAATAAAATTTTGGAGCTATACAGATAAGGGAAGAGAGTGGGGTTATTGTTTTCCACTGTGGGCTTTGATTGCTAGATTTGGTTTGCGAACAGTGTTAACTAACCCAAAAAATTTCTTAACAAATAAAACCTTATGAACAATCAAAACTTATAAAGAGTATCCAAGATGAAGAACTTTCCAGGAGCAGAAGCAGCTGCAGAAGAACAAAAATAATTCATTTTTTATATGCTCAGGAAAGCCCAAAATGATGCCAAAACAGAGGCACAAATGCAACAGCAGTTCAATATTAGCATGGAAGCATATGATTAGCAAAGAGGTGAGTTGAGACTATATACATGCCTAGACCAGTGAAAAACTAATTCTAGTAAATAAAGGTAATGACAAACCACAAACTCTCAAAGGATAGAAAACCGAAGAGCTTTAAAAACCCATAAAAATTTCCCAAATCACAACAAATAAGAGTCTGGAAATAATCAACAATAACCAATTTGAGAACCAAAGGAAAAATCTAGGAACAGCAGGAAAAATTTCTTACGATTCCAAACCTGTGTGTGGTGATGGAAGCACTTTCTGTTGGCACGAAAGCGCTTTCCAAAGCTCAGCTCTGTCAACCACTCAACTATCTCATGGCCATGTCGGGTGAAGATCGAATTGAATGAAAAATTAAAGGAAATTAATCTGGAAAAGCAAAAACATCGCTGCAGGCATAAAATTAGGCATAAAAGTATAGTCATCTCTCTAATACTTGAATACTAAATCAATAAGAGAGGGGAACAATCAAATTTCAGTAGTAAAGCATAAACACCTAATAGCTCACACATAAGCGAGAAGGGGAACAAAATTAGTTGTTAAATTAAGACATAAGAGCGAAAGAACAATCAAATTTCAGTAGTAAAGCATAAACTACCCCAATGACTCATGAATGGCCCTAAACTGACCTAAAAGAAGGAACAGTCGTTGAGCACCAAAAAGTAGATGGAAGGGGATCTTCAATTGCGTAATCGAGAAGCGAACTGAGTGACCAAGGAGATCCACCACACATGCTTGTTGTTGTAAAGTTGGAATTAATCCATAAACTTTCTCCATCCCTTCATAAGCAAAAGAACACAAACCTTACGCCAAACTGTCACACACCCCAATCCCCAAAGAATAAAGTACTAACCTGCACAGAACAAACTTCTGCAGAGACAAAACCAAGCTGAATGGAAAGAACATGAAGGGTAGACGTGCATAACTCTAGAGGAGGAGCTTCAGAGGTAAGACTTCGTGGACGACGGAAATGATGTTGTGAGATGGAAAAGGCGGAACCATGTCGTTTTGGATCCCTAGGCTGCAAGGCAGCTATACACGTCACTTGTGACAAAATTGTGAGACAGTAGATCGAACAATGATTGAACAAAACACAATTTTCAATACAGTCACATAAGCAAAACACATTAACTTTATTGGCCCATTAACTTATCACCATTGCAATTGCCCTAAGAGGTAGATCGACGGATATGGGCCAAGGAGGGAGGTGCCGAAGCGCGTGGGTATGTTAAAATTTTTGAGGACTCGCCACGGAATTCCTAGGAAAAACTTCACTTTAGTAGTAAGTAAAGTAATGATCTGAAATCCAAAGAGGTGCGTGTACGAGGAATCCAAAAATCACATATTGGCACACCCATAAGAAATCAACGGCGCACTCTCTAGAAATAAACAGAAAGCACCGCAACAACACAATTTACAAGAAAAAAATGAAAGCATACAAATTTTGCAATAAGCAATCACAAACTCCAAACCTGTGTAGTCCTTCACTGAATGCCAGCAGCCAAAAAACCCCAATCAATCATACACAGACGCCAAAAAACCCCAATCAATCATACACAAAGCAACGGAGGAAAGAATAAGCCTTTGGATTGGCACAACGACAACACAGAATGGACTGAGAAAAAGTAAGGCTAAACTCCAAAAGGATGTGCATGCACCGCAGAGAAGCCCAAAAACATATCAAGGCTGGGACACGAGGTTAGGAGCACTCGCTAGCAGAAGCCGACATGGAGGGCCAAAAATACAATAGATGACAAAACGACATCATTTTTCTTTACCCAGCGTAGCCTAGAGTAGGTGAGTTTGAGAAAGCAAAGCGAAGGAAAATCGCAAAGGTAAGAAAACAATCTCATACTCACAGCAGTTGAGCCTCAAAAAACACGAGTATATATGTTTTTCTTTACCCAGCGTAGTCTAGAGTCAGTGAGTTTGAGAAAGCAAAGGGAAGGAAAATCGCGCGGGTATGAAAAAACTCTCACACTCGCCGCAGTTGAGCCTAAAAAAACACGGGTGTATAGAAAAGTTATAGAGTTATAGATTATGGATTACCGGCCAAGTTTAACTCCCAATTCAAGACAGGCTTGAGAAATTCGAAAATGTTCTCCAATTTTGTCCCCCTTCTAGGTCTAGCTATTGGAGTATACCTTTTCTTCATCAACAAAAAAACCATGAAAATCAATAATTCTCAGAGACTTTTGGACGACTATATGAAAGCGTTGAATTTCAAATAGAAGAATGAAAGGAAGTTGAATATTGACATTAAATCTGCGGACGCCATTAATTGGAATTTTAATGAAGAGCTCAGCCGTATACAGCGTAGATATGCACGCAAGGTGATATGTCGATTTCGAAACAGCCGTGGATCGTCACATGTGTTAAGATTCCAACATCATGTCTCATTTCAGTTTTTGAAGGATTTATCGTATAATTGCATTTAATTATACTACCTTTTTCTACTTACTTGTTAGGATCTCTTTGGCGGAACGATCTCACGATGCGAAGGTCTAAGATGTCAATCATGAGGACAGCACCCTAAGTTCATCCTTCAAGAACCCCTTTGCAATCCTCTCAACACTCACCCTTAAATTCTGTATGAATTATGTGTGTCAAGTTTTATAGAGAGACCCCCTATTTATAGTATTGGAGTCCTAGTCCCATTAGAACTTTCTTGACCTTAAACCTCTTGTGATATGGATAATATCTCAAGTATTTCATCCTTATCATATACATGATAGGAATTTGTTACTTAACCAACAAGGAACACTTCAAATGGGCTTGGTAACCCCCAAAGGGCTTGGCCCATCTTGGATGCCTTAAAGTCTAACATACTCTCACTCACCCATGATGGGCCAAAGTGGAGTAAAGTCAAGATATTATACGGTAGTGTTCGAGAAAGATCATCATACAGGCAAATGAAAGGTGTGACCCTTATGCACACTAACCATAGTATCTCCAAAGTAGAAATCAATTAAGATCACAATGGATTTACTATGACTTAGTCAAATTAATATCAGTGTAACATCTTACCCTAGACATGTTTGAATACACAGACCAAGTATCACTCAATCCCTCAGAAGAGTCGTTTACTTTTCTATTTAATCTACATGTATTTGCAATCAATGCTTGGCCAGTAAATACATGTTCTTTGTGTCATCCAAACCAAGTTTTTCCTCTTCACCCTATTATCATTTAGTTTTAGTCCAACTTGCTTTCCCAACTATGTACCTTTAGGTTGAATCGTCTTCTTAACCATAGGTAACATGTCAAGATAGCAAACCATTGTCCCATCAGCTCCTAACATAGTCAAAAGTTATTCAAAGCGTAAAATCAAGAGATCATTAAGTATCACTTTGATCTCAAAGACTCACACAGTGAGGATTATTTCACTCACTTCTCTATGGGTCACAACCACATGTAGTATGAAGTACATGTTGTGGCAGAGTATTCCTTACTCTCTTATGAGTCAAGGGCATATGTTTCCTCCTCTAACCACACAGATTTTAGTCTTGTCCCCAATCTTACAATGGGCAACAAACTTGCAATTTCTTTTGCTCACTCTTGAGTGTCAACTAAGAATCTCATCTTAGTTCCAACTAAGGAGATACTTGTTTAGAATCTTGTCCACTCTTGGTGATCAAATTCGTAAACTATCTCATTCTGCTCACTCCCATTGTGACAGAGTCGATTGCTCGTGTGAGTGAGCCAATCATGCCTATTTACATACTTTAATATTGTATTAGCAATTTCAATGAGTATGAATAAACTATTCAATTTATTTCAAAAAAATGTATCAAAATGATAGTCTTAAAGATACACCAGTTCTGCGAATGAAAAATAATCCTAACAAAATCACATCTTAAGCAAACCTAAGGACCTCACATGTCTTTCAAATGAGTCCCTAGTGATTGGTTTAGTAAGAGTGCGACCATATTACTAGTGGAGATGTGTTGTAGGACCACCTCTTTATCTGCAACCATTTTTCTAACAAAATTATACTTCATCTTTATGTGTTTGGTTTTCCATGATATTTGGGGTCTTTGACATAAGCTAGTGCAACCATACTATCACAGAACAATGTGACAGGTTCTGACACATACTTAAGAACTGACAAATGTTGTAAGAACTCCATTAACCACATAGCTTCTTGAGCCGCTGAGGAACAAGCTATGTATTCTGCCTTCATTGTGGATAATGCAATACAAGATTGCTTTTTACTGCTCCAAGAGATTGCTCTTCCGTTAAGCAGAAAAACATATCATGAGGTAGATTTGCGTTCACCCACATCACTTCCCCAATCTGCGTTAGTGTATCCGACTAGTTGCAAATATTTTCCATTGAATACAAGCGTAAAATCCAATGTGCCTTTAAGGTATCTTAGTATCCTTTTGACTGCTTTCCAATGCTCTAGCCCTGGATCCGATTGGAAACGTCTTACCTGCCCTACGACATAGCATATGTCAGGACGTGTACACATCATAGCATACATCAAGCTCCCAACAACATTGGAATATAGAACTCCAGATATTTTATCTTTCTCTTCTGGAGTCTTGGGACTCATATCACGACTAAGGCTAACATTCCTCTCAACAGGAGTGTCAATGGGTTTACAATCTTTCATATTAAATCATTCTAACACCTTTTTGATGTATGACTCTTGAGATAAACCCAATAGTCTTTGAGATCGATTTCGAAGGATTTTAACTCCCACTATGTAATCGGCTTCACCCAAATTTTTGATCTCAAAGTTTAATGCTAACCACTTCTTAGTAGTTACTATCAACTGTTTGTTATTTCCAGCTAAAAGAATGTCATCCACATATAAAGATAGGATGATCATACCACTCGTAGATGTTTTGACATATACACAATGATCTTCTTGCATCATTGTAAATCCATCTTTTAGGATTGCTTCATGGAATTTGATATTCCATTGTGTGGATGCTTGTTTAAGGCCATAAATGAAACGATTAAGTTTACAAACTTTAATTTCCTGACCTTTAACCTCGAAACCTAATGTTGAGCCATATAGATCTCCTCATCCAGTTCTCCATCGAGAAAAGCTGTCTTTACATCCATTTGGTATAGATCCAAATCTAAATGTGCGACTATAGCTAGAATGAGGCGAAGAGAAGCAAACCTCACCACTGGTGAAAACGTTTCTTCATAATCAATTCTCTCTTTCTGTGTGTAGCCTTTAGCTACTAATCGAGCCTTATATTATTCTATAGTTCCATCTGCATTACGTTTTATTTTGAGAACCCATTCGTTCCCAATTGCTTTGGGGTTTGATGGAAGCTCAACCAAATCCCAGACATGGTTCACTTTCATCGACTCCATTTCTTCCCCCATAGCTCTCATCCATTCCCTATCTTTTGGACCAGAAAGATCCTCTTGTATAGACTTTGGCTCCTCCTCCTCCAATGGAGTTGTCATGAATGTCTCCCATTCAATCTCATAATGACGATGGGGAATATGTCCACGAATACTCCGTCTAGGCTAAGATTGACTTTGATCAAGCTCCATTGGAGCACATTCATCCAATGTGACGCTCCCACTGTCCCTTTGAGTTTTCTCTAATGGGTTATCAATAGTGTCAACATCTTGAGTTTCCATTTCATAGAACTGGAAATTCTTTTCAATCTCACCTTGGTTGGGAAATTCCTCTTCCAAGAATGTGACATCTCGTGACTCAATTTCTGTTACTCTCCCTTATTCATCCTCCCCTATGAAGACATACCCTTTAGAAGTTTTAGAGTATCTTATAAAGATACATTTCTTCCCTCGGGTTCCTAACTTCCCATATTTAAAAGTAGGTGTATGAATGTAAGATGCTGAACCCCAAGGCCTTAAATAACCTAAACTAGGATTTTCTCCAGCCCACAACTCATATAGAGTTGATGAGACTGACTTCGTCGGTACACAATTTAGAACATAGGCTGCAGTTAGTAAAGCGTCACACCAAAAGGAGATTGACAAATTTGTTTGTGCCATCATTGATCTAACCATGTCCAACAGGGTTGTATTTCTCCTTTCAGCAACACCATTTTTTTGAGGAGTATAAGGAATAGATAATTGTCTAGCTATTCCTTTTTCATCACAAAATTCCTTGAATTGCTCTAATAGATACTCGCGTCCACGATCAGTCTGAAGAGCTTTTATACTCTTGTCTAATTGATTCTCCACCAACTTTAAATATCAGGTAAAGCAATCCAATGCTTCCGATTTGTGAGAAATCAAGTAGACATGACCATATCTGGAATAGTCATCTATGAAAGTGATGAAATACGAAGCTCCATGCCTCGCTTTTACATTCAAGGGACCACAGATGTCGGAATGAATTATCTGTAGAAGGTTTGTGGCCCTTTTTGCTTTTCCAAATGGTAAGCTTGTTGCTCTTTCAGCCAACCAATGCTCACATGTGGACAAGTCAACTTTAGCTAGTGTACACAAGAGGCCCTCTTTTGCTAACCTGTTGATTCTGTCTTGTCCAATGTGTCTTAATCTAGTGTGCGATAAATGACCATCTTTTGGATCATTATTACTAGAAGTAGCAACAAATGAAGCATAATTGATTAAATTTGCATCATAAACAGCATCCATAATCATAAACTATTAAGCAAAAAATCACAACCATGATAAATATTGTCTAGAAATAACTTAACACGACTTTGTTTAAAATGGAATTCAAAACCTAAATCTAGAAGGATAGAAATTGAAAGTAGATTTCTTTGCACTTCAGGTGCATAGAGCACATCATGCAAATAAAGAGTTCTTCTCCCCCCCCCCCCCCCCCCCCCCCCCGCAGATCTAATTTGCAGGTGCCAATTCTTAGAACTTCTGGTTTAGCATTATTTCCCATGAAAATGCTTCTACTCCCCTTGGGAATACGTCTGAAATCTACAAATAGCGATCTTTCTCGAGCCATGTGGTTTGTTGCCCCTGAGTCTATTGTCCAAACAAAAATTGGGTCAGTTGACATACCACTAGTAATCATATTCAAAAAAGATAGTTGAGAATAGTCAATTACCTTCACCTCCATGCATTCCCGAGCAAAGTGACCCAGTTTCTCACACTTGAAGCATTTCATCTTCTTTTTGTCCTTCTTGGATTTGTGTTTGCCCTTCTTGGGTGTTGCATCTTTGGGTCCAAGTGTCTTCCCTTTGCCTTTCTTTCCCTTTCCCTTCCACGAGCCCTTAGCTCCACGTTTGTTTGACTGAGCAATGTTTGCTTTAGTCTTGGGTTTTTCAGAAAGAAGACAGTCCTCTTCCAACTCCACATGTTTGGCAACATCATCAAAGGTTTTGATGTTGTCATTGTGGGTGAGATTCACCCTCATGTGTTCCCATGAAGTTGGCAAGGAACGTATGACAGCCATCATTTGGTGTTAATCAGAAAGCACATGTCCAGCTTCACCCAATTCGCTAATCATATTAGCCAAATTAGTCAAGTGTTGCTTTATCGTTTGATTCTGTGAAACCCCGACCCAAAAATTTAGTTTTGAGTCAATTTACGGATGATCCGTGAAGTACAGAATCATGAAAAAAAATAGTTTTCAGCTAGGTTCGGTAAATGGGCCATAACTTTTTGTATACATGTCCGTTTCGGGCCCATAATATATCAAATCAAAGCTTAGATCGAGCCAAAAACTGGGTTGCTGAAAAACACAAACCATCCAGAAACCCTAAACAGCCGTCCGGACGCTTTGTGCTGGAACGGAGGCAGAGAAATTTGAGGGAGGAAATATGGTGCTGTGAACAGTAGACCGTCCGGACACCCTACCGAGGCGTTCGGACAGCCACTTAAGGCGTCCGGACACCTATCGGGAAATCTAGTTTTGAGGAGCAGAGTTAGACATTTCTACTCATACGACACTTTGGGAGAGCCCGACTAGAGAGAGAAAGAGAGAGAGAGAGAGAAAGAGAGAGAGAAGAAGAGAGAGAAGGAGCTTTTGGTTAGATTTTGGCTTGAAGATTGTAGATTGGTGATCATTGAAGCTAAACAAGGAATATTCAAGCTTGATTTGGGTGATTTGGTAAGTTTTTCTTAGTTTTTGGAAATTCTAGGTTTTTCTAGATTTGCTAGATTCTTGAAGAGTTGAGTTCCATACGTTAGATATGTTGTTTATAGGTTGATTTGGAACATATATGTAGGTTGATTTCGTGGTTGACGTTGAGTTGAGCTAAGTGGAGTTTTTTTGGAGGATTTTAGAAGGAATTCTAGAGAGAGAAAGTAAGTTTCTCTTGATTGTTTGATTAATTCATTATTGATATGATATATTGAGATGTTTGGATGATTAAATGAGATGATTAAATGAGTACGACATTGTGTAAATTTGTTAGGTTTGGTGAAACAGGGTTTAAACCCTAATTATGGGATTTTTGAGGACTTGCTCACACGAGGTAGGGGATTTCCAACCTTTCTTTCTATCGTTCGTTCTCATTATATTAAAGAGCGTTTCGATTCCTCATTGATCATTTTATTTGTGTTTCCGCCTTAATTGCTTCTAAGGGGAAACGAACCTTCCTTGTGGAATTTTGTTAATTCTTGATGTTGCATGACCCGATTGTGTGTGTTCCATCACCTATGGGCACGATGTGATTTCCGTTCATGCATCATGGTAGTTATGTATATATATATGTAGGATGTTCATATATATATATATATATATATATATCTTTTCGGCATGTCATGGCATAAGTGCATTAGAGTTGCATTGGGGACCGAGTATGGACTCGGGGCTCCTTAGGATTCTTGAAAGCTACTTGGAGGGATGACGAGGTGATGAGAGTTACCATCAAGTCATGTGAACTCCATGTAGGATAACGCACTAGAGGTATGGTTAATGAGGGACCTTGCCTGGAATGGTGCGGGCGTGATAGGTTCAACCAACCGGGTAATCCAAGAGCGTTTGATGTTGGGGAGCTTGCTCCTATTCAATATTGCATGGATAGCGACCATGATATTGATGAGTTGATGTTGTGAGCTTGCTCACGTTCGATATTACATGGAATGAGCCATGGTATCTATAGGAAGAATATAATATACATACACATGTATTATAACGTAGCGGAATACCTGTTGAAGCGCAGATTACGGATCGAACGGTTTGATTCCACGTATTACAAGTAGGATCACGGACTCCTTTATGGCACAAATACACCAACGGCAAGGATCACACGAACACGTCTGGGCTTGGGATCGCTACTAGAGTCCTCCCTTTTCCACACCCTAACTTACCTTGATCACATAGGCGGTAGATCAGAGTTTCGAGAGAGAGAGCATTTTGGTGTATTATTTGGTGTGTATTGAATACAAGGGACTAACCCTCTATTTATAGGCTCATAAGGGATAAGAATTGATATCTTCTAAATAGATTAGAAGTCTGTCAAATCTCCTAGGATAATACCATTCTAAATCAAATACTTATTTTGATTAATTAGATATTATCCTTTAATTATTAATTAAACTAATTAATTAAATAATGTGGACGTAAATCCACAGTATCGATGAGGTTTGCTCATTGAGGGGATTGCCCAGATTGATGTTCTATGTGATTGTTGAGTATACGTGCATATGGTAGATTTCATATTGTTGCATAACCTATTGTTCAGATTCGGCCTTTATACACTCATTACTCTTAACCCTACTGAGCTTCTTGCTCACTCTCTACTTTCTATTCCTTCCCATAGGAGATACTGATGCAGGTACCGGTGGAGCGGATCAGTGAAGGCGGGATGTGACATGGATGGCCCTGGGTAGGATGTGGGTGTTAGAGATGTATTCTAACACGTATTTTGTTTACGATGTATTAATGTTATTCATGATATACTTATAACCATTTGGCACCAGAGGGTGTATGCATGAAGTATGCTGAGTTTGATTTTATGGTTATATGATATTATGAATTTGTTGATGTGTTTATTACTATCAGTTTATGCATGCTAGTAGTGGATGGCCTGAGGCCCCTAGGATCAGGATTGCATGTGTTTGAGGCCTGAGGCCTAGCTAGGTTGCTAGTGTGATGGATTGAATTTATGCTGCGTGTTTCTGATGCAGACGGGGACTCAACGATATATGGGGAGGTGCCGTCGGAATACCGGTCTGCCGGATGATCGCACTGGGGCCTAGGACGATGCCGGAGGGCACCCGTGGCGTGCCCGGATCGGGGCATCACAGATTCAGACGCTTGACATAACTATCAAAGTTCAGAGTAAGCTGGCGAAGTCTCGTGGTGGAGGTTCCATCCATTTGCAACTTAACCGCATCCCAAAGTGTTTTTGCAGTCTTATGTTTTTCAAACCGCAGCATCAAGTCATTACGCATACTACTTAACAAAAATATGCGAGAAACTCATTCTTTGCATTTGAAATCTACATAAGCCTCCATATCAAACCTATGGGTAGCTATGGTACCTTGTTTAGGTTCCACCATAGGTTTTGTTACTATTTCCAGCATATCTTGCTCTTCCAGCAGATATTGAATTTTGTGATGCCAAACATCGTAATTCTTGTTAGTCAGCTTCTCTCCAGCATTGATATCAGCGGCGATACTGTAACGCCCTATCCTACGAAACCCTAATTTTCGGGCTCGTAGTCCAGAACGCTACTTATATTACAATATAAATTCACCCTATATTTAATATAAGTCCACTTCAATAAACAATTTCACCTAATTTAATTAAAATAACATAATCTGAAATAAAAACGTCATCTCATATATTTTAAATAACAGTAACACCCAATTAATATCCTCTAAGTAAATTACTGTGAATCATATGCTTTTAATTCTCATTCCCGAATCTACACTTATTGCCATACAACAAGCTATTAACAGTAAGTGCATAAATAAATTTATTACTTAATTAATCAATCTTCCATGAAACTAGCTTTCGTCACATGAGCATCTTCTTCATGGATCTACAACGACACCATCAACTCCTATGTCAACATAATCATCTGAGAGATCATAACCTGCATCACGAAACATAGTGAGTCGAGGCACAACAAGTAATATCTATGCATGAATGCACGTGAACCATTTCTTTATAGAGCAGTCAACCATTTAAATCCTTTTTCCAGTACTTGGGCCCTTACCCTAGGTACACTGCTACAGAGCAAGCGGTCGGAATTTTTCTTTTCATTAAGTGTTCTACCAAAGAACACTTTCAAGTCAATAAAACCTTTTTCCCTTTTCCAAGTCAACATAACCTCAACATATACCCTCCCTGTAGCAAATGTACTAGGTTCGTAAAAATATTTTTCATTTATGTGCATGTCATGTATGCCATGAAATGTCATGCTTCATGCAAAGCCACAAATAAACATTACCTCAACATGTCCTCAATATCATCACAGAATATATCATTGTTCACATATCATCAACAACATAAATTTCAGTCTCATATTACATCATAATTTGCATAAAAATTCACAAACCCGACAATTAACACAATCAAACACATTGTTCCATAACATAGTTGAAATATTACTTACGGTGATGTGCTCCCACAAATCCCGGTAATTTAATTACAAATGTTGGTTCTTGAAACCCACACAATACCCAAAATCATTTATTAATAATTTAATACTATTTTTTCTAACCAATTTCTTTTATCAAATACTATTAATATTAATTAATTAGGTAATTATTCAACCGGGTTAGCTTGACCCGGTTGTTACCATCTTCCTCCCAATATCGGGTAATCGAGCCACCGCCGGCCAAGGGCACGGTGACGAACACCGCTGGCATGGATCGATAGAGGGCAGTATGGGAGACGCAGCACCGGTGTCTGTTACCTGCTTCATGGCCAGAAGGCGGGGAAACGGCCTCCTCAAGGTTCCGGTGCCGAGAACTTCCCCTCCCCCGTGACGGCGCTTCCGTGCTCCGTTGGATCCGAAATAGGCACCTTTGAACTCGCCTCTCCCTGATTGACCCGATCGTACTCACCTTACTGCCATCCATCGCCGGAATAAGAAATTCAATTTCCATCTGCCGTCACCAGTCACCAGGTAGGGTTTTTCTTTGTTTTCGTGCCCCCTTTTTTATTTTCTTTTTTATATATTTAATTGATTTACAACACATTTACATTTCTACCCTCCCTTGTCTTATTCAATTACACGTGGAACCCTCCCCTATTTACAGTCTTGCCATTATATATAATTATTTCCTATTCTATTTTTGGCTTCCAAAATTCGTGGTAATTTTGTTTCAACTCCAATTATTATAATTCTGGTTCTCATAATTTTTATTTCCTATATAAAATTGATGAAAAATATTTTGATCCTATTTAACATATATTATCGCACACCCTAAAAATCATAATTAATACCACCTACGTCGCTTTACCCTATTACGTAAGCTATCCCACGACTCGAGGTATTATAGATACTTTTTGTAATAGACACTAGTCAAGAAAAAATGTTTGCATAAGATACATTAAATGATCTTTGTCTGCAATAAAAATAATATAAAAATATATATATATATATATATTTAATAACATACAATCAATTCTTATAAGCACACTTTAATCATTCAAGTCAAAAATGAATTGAGCCAAAACATTGCATGAATATAATATCAAATAAAATATTCAAATCGACATAATCGTTTTATTCAAAAAAACCTGCAAAGGAAATTATGTCAAAAAAAAGACTATGATCCTAAGCTACTAAATCCTAAAAAGAAACTACTAATGTTGTTCTTAAGATAGCCTAGGACATACATGCTTAAGCATTGAGCTCATGAAACGAGCATGTTGTCCACATCTTGGACATAGAAATAAGTGATGTTTAAGACAAAAAGTCACTTTTGCGACTTCTTCTTCTTCTTCCACTTCATCTTCTTCATCAGAAGAGATACAATAACCTCTGGGGAAGAAGGTATATTGATAACCTATACCACCTCGTCATCGGATGAAAAATCCATGACTCTAGGTTGGGGTGGAGTTATAGCAACTTCAGGTTCACCATCAGAGAGAGCATGATCCTCAATAGGATCTTCTTCCGGGTCTTCCTCAAAGTCTGACTCAACATCTCTTTGAGACCCATCTAGCATATCATTAATACGAGACTTCTTTGACTCATTGATGTGTGTATGTTATACCACATTTATATGCATATTTTGATACACAAGTGCATTATTTTGAATAAAGATTGAGTTGATACTTTGGGATTTTATATGTTTTATATGTAGGAGGGTTGGTGTAAAGTTGTAGCTGAATTGGAGCACATTCGGACAAAAACATGATCAAAACGCCCTTTGGGCGCTCCAGCACTTCAAAGGCATAAAAGGACAAATTAGAGTGTTGGACTGGCGCTCTAGCACTATAAGGGCACCCAAAATTTTCAGCTTTTTAGGAAACTCAATTTTATGAGGTTTTTAGGACCCAAAATGTGTAAACCTAATTGGAGACTCCTAGAAGACTTGTATTAGGTATAAATAGGCTAGAAAAATCTGGGAAAAGTGTTACAAAACTTTGCATAGGTTGGAATTGCTCTTGTTGGTGAAGCGGCTCTTTCTTCCTCCTTCCTCCACTTTTGTGTATCAATTCATGGTTTCTTTTTCCATTGCTTTTATATTAAATTTCATGGGTTGTAACTAAACTCGTCTCTAGAGTTTGACCTATCCAAGCATGAATATTATGAGTTGATTCTTATTACAAGTGTTTAATTCAATTCTCAATTCTTGTTCTTAATTGTCATGCTTCAAAATATAATTTATGCATAATTGCTTGATCACCAATTGTGTTTCTTATTATATTCATCTAGCCAAATCATGTAAACGATCCGTATTTATGTCTTGGTGGAATCAGAAATAAGAAAATTAATTGTCGAATGCTCTGATCCGAGTTTAGAGGATTAGTTGGTTGCTATAATTCTTCTCGTCGTAATGGGTTATTTTTTCTAAGTTAAAGACTGTCATCAAATAGGATTAATTTTGTACTAATAATACGTGTTGTTTCCACGATCAATGGATCAACATAATTGAGTGAGGAATCAACCCTTGAATTGGAGTTGGTATTGAATGTTTAACCCTTATAGCTCATAATAGGATTGTTTGGTAAGGTTGTGCCCGAGGCTTATTATCATTGTTAATTCTTGTTTGCTTGCTCCTCTACGAATTAAGTGTGTTCTCTAGACTTTAATAATCATTTATTTTAATATTAAGTGCATCTTTCGACTGAACTCGTCTCTGTGGCATCGACCTCGTATTTGCATACTTTTTGCTACAATAGTACACTTGTGCACTTGAGAGTATTTTAACATCAATTTTTTGGCGCCGTTGCCGGGGATTTGTTTAAGTCTAAATTTGTGCTAAACTTTCTTTCTTTCGATTTCAGATTGTATGCAAGGGAGACGATCTTTGAAAGAGGATTTGCTACCTTACATTGACGATATCGAAAGACTCTTAAGGCACAAGAAGTAAAGTACTAAAAGGAATGAAGAAAAGTCCAATTACGCAGGAGGATCAATCAGAAATAAAACTCCAACAGAATGTCACACTTTGTTTGACAATCTATCGATTGAAACTCAACACAGTGAAGTAAGAGATAAGAGACACAATGCTTTTGAGATTTCAGATTCTGATAATCTTTCAAAAAATTCTCAGGTTGCTGCTCTTTCAAACAAATTGGATATGCTACTAGCCATGAATGGGCATGAGGTGCCTCAAGAACTTTGCGCCATATGCCATGTTCCCAGTCATGCGACTATTATGTGCCCACAAGGAGTGGACTTTTTGGAATTTGTGCAAAAACAAGCCTACATGATGAACTCCTTCAACCAGAATCCAAGGTATGATAATAATCCTAACTTTTATCATCCAGGACAACACTCCCATCCAAATTTTTCTTGGAGGAACACTCAAAACATTTAGAATCCTCAAGCATTGAAAAACTCCACGCAAGCATCAACTTCTACTTCCTTGGAGGATATGGTTCATTAATTGGCCATTAGTCAACAAAAGTTGGAGGTACAAGTAGGCCAAATTGCTGAAGCGCTAAGCAAGAGGGAGGATGGAAAGTTCCCAAGCCAAACTGAGATCAATCCGAACAATAGGGAGCAAGTCATGGCTATTCATCTCCGGAGAGGTAAACTTGTCAAAAATGATTTGGATATTGCTAATGAGATTGTTGATGTAGAAAACAGTGAGAAAACTAAAGTGTTAGAAGAATTGACAGAGGAAAATGCCCTTCCAGCGCTAGAAAGGCGCCCCAAATGTAGAAGAGAGGCAGATTCAAACGCCCTTATAACGCTCAAGCGTTGTAAGCGCGCCCAACATTGAAGACTTGGATCCAGTGGATCGATATTAAGCTGAGAATCCCTAAGCTCCTCCAATTCCATTCCCAAGTCGACTTAGAATGAATTGGAAGCCACCATCATCACAAAGGAAAACTCCACAAATGAGTAAAGAGCTAAAGGATGAATCCAAGAAAGCTTCAATTACATCACATGATTCTGTGGAATCTTTTGAGTTGCTAGAACCGAAGAAATTGGATGAAATTATGACGCTGTAAAATTTTACGGTTCGTCAATCAGAGTTCATACAACAGAGATATTCAAGATTTTCCAAGGATTGCGCAGTGTTGAAAAGTTACGCGGGAATTAAATTTCTGAGTGACTTTCGCTATCAGGTTATGTCGCTCTAACTCAGAAACTTTATGATATTTTTCACTTTATTATATGCACTGAGGACATTGCATATTTCAAGTGTGAGGGGGATATTAAAAAATGGCATGTTTGTGGGTAACGATCTAGTAAACCCTCACGAGACTATAACTCATCCACTAGGGACACCTAGGGGTTTAAAGGCTTGTAGTACGTGTTAAGTACTATCATGTGTTCCTACGAAAGTGGATTTTTAAAAAAGTAGTCGAATTTAAATTTATGTGTTTCGTTCCATGCTCCTCCACCATGATGAAATTAATTTTGTTCTACTTGATCGCTCCTATGGATATGATGCTTAATTCTGTGAGTAGGAAGCTAGACTTTACATGAATCATTACTTGACATATGAAATCAAAAGTTTCATGTTATATCTCATCACATACATACTTGTGGAGACTTAACCCTGCGAGATTTGAGTCTATCATTTATTTTGAGGGATTTGTTTCTTACTTCATATATTCTTCTGAGCTTAAATCCTTCTTTCTCATCTTATTTCAATCACGAACCAAGAATATGTCCTTGTGAATTGATGTCTTGATGGATTTTTCTTATTATAACTTGGTGAAGTCCAAGAGATGAAAGTAGGTCTTCTTTTGATTCGTTTGAGCCTTTCTAGCCTTCCCTTTTACATGTTTACCGCTAGAACCCCTTTTGAGCCTAAATATATATTTTTTAATATGCCCAATTAACTACTTGTGCTTAATTTCCATATTTTCTAACTTATTAGAAATTAGCATAATTTTTGTGCTTAAGAGAACCATAAGTTTGACGGAAAATTGTTTAGATTGGACATATGTGCTTATTGTTACTCATGTCAAAGTTTGGTATTTTGGGATGATAGAAGACATTGAGTGTGGGGGTATGGCAGATATGGCTGGAATTTTTTTTTGAGAGGTTTCAAAGCAAAAAGCTTTGAAAGAGAAAGAATGGGAAGTTTTGAAAAAAAAAGAACGAAAAAAAATGTTGAATGACAAAAAGAAAAGAAGAAAAAAGAAGAAGAGCAAAGAGCTCAAATAAGTTAAGTGAGTAATTTTTAGAAGATGGGAAGTGAAAGATGGCTGAAGGATGGGGTTTGGTATGTTGAGATGATGCATTCTTTGAATTTATTGGATGGTTCTCTTCAAGCTCACATGTATCTAAGGAAAACTCTTTGCCAATATTCCTATCCTCTTACCTTTACATTACAAGCTTAAAAGCCCTACTTGATATTAGAATAGCTTGGTTTGAATTTGAGAATGATTCAAGGCATAGTTCACAGTTCTTGGTAAATGATTTCTATCAATGAGACTCATATTATGATATTTCTCTTGGTCATCTTTCATTATTACTTGTATGTGGGCCTTCATATTCTTCCATTCATCTTTTTCCACCCACATACACAAGAGAGATTTATTATAGCCAACTTCAAGAGTGATTTCTTTTTAGAGACATTCTGGTGAGATTTGAAGTTGAAGCTAAGAGTTATGTGATGAGTGACTGTTATATACTTGAGATGGATGTGGCGGTAAGCTGATTTTGTTTTTGTTTATGCTTCTCTTGTACATTTTTTTTATTATTTATGGTTGCAATTTTGTGGGTTAAATTCCTGAGACTAATGGAGGCATGAAACTTAACTTTGTTGGGTAGTTTAGTTAATTTTCTTTTCTTAGAGACGAGAAACGAATAAGTGTGCGGGTATTTGATGTGTGTATTTTATACCACATTTACATACATATTTTGATACACAAGTGCATTATTTTGAGTTAAGATTGAGTTGATACTTTGAGATTTTATATGTTTTATATGTAGGAGGGTTGGTAGAGTGCTGGACTGGCGCTGGACTGGCGCTTCAGAATTGTAAGGGCGCTCGGAATTTCCAGCTTTTTAGGAAACTTAGTTTTTGAGGTTTTTTGGACCCAAAACTTGTAAACCTAATTGGAGACTCCTATGAGACTTGTATTAGGTATAAATAGGTTAGAAAAATATGGGAAAAAGGTTACAAAAACTTCACATAGGTTAGAATTGCTCCCGTTCATGAAACGGCTCTTCTTCCTCTTTTCTCCACTTTTGTGTATCAATTCATGGTTTCTTCTTCCCTTACTTTTATATTAATTTTCATGGGTTGTAACTAAACTAATATCTAGGGTTTAACCTATCCAAGCATGAATATTATGAGCTAATCTTTATTACAAGTGTTTAATTCAATTCTCAATACTTGTTCTTAATTGTCATGCTTCAAAATATGATTTCTGCATAATTGCTTGATCACCAATTGTGTTGCTTATTATATTCATCTAGCCGAATCACGTAAACGATCTGTATTTATGTCTTTTGGTGGAATCGGAATTAGGAAGATTAATTGTCGAATGCTCTAATCCGGGTTTAGGGGATTAATTGGTTGTTATAGTTCTTCTATTGGTAATGAGTTATTTTTCGTAAGTTAAAGACTGTCATCAAACATGATTAATTTGGTAATAATAATAAGTGTTTTTGCTACGATCAATGGATCAACATAATTAAGTGAAGAATCAACCCTAGAATTGGAATCGGTATTGAATGTTTGACCTTTATAGCTCTTAACAGGATTACTTGGTAAGGTTGTGCCCTAGGTTTTTTACCATCGTTAATTCTTGTTCACTTGCTTCCTTACAAATCAAGTTAGTTCTCTTTACTTTAATAATCTTTTATTTTAATATTAAGTACATCTTTCGACTGAACTCGTCTATGTGAAATCGACCTCGTATTTACATCTTTTGTGCTACAATAGTACACTTGTGCACTTGCGAGTATTTTAACATCAATCATCACTTTAGTTGGAGTCAGAAATTTTTTTCCTCTTTGGATCAGACCTCCATACAGCCCTTCTATAACCAGGAGTAGCTCCCTTCTTTGTCGTCACCATCGCTACAATCAACAACATTAAATTCTTTTAGGCATTTTTCTTTAAGCATCATTTGAATGACAAAAATATTGTCATTTTGTATTCACGTGTAAGAGAGCAAATAATGTGCTATAAAAGCATATAATAACCCCAATTTCAAAATTAGCCACGTTAATTTACCATTCAATTTTAATGACAAGAAACCTACATATTTAGTTTGTAAAATATAGGAACCAGAAATAACAATTCAAGTTGTTCCCAAGACCCTTTCCTAGACAAAACTTCTTTATTATTGATTTTAAGGTTCGTCCTATTTTACATAAAACCAAACATGTCATTAGTGTCATAAAATTCAGTTAAAAAAATTTTGAACTTAAAAAAAATTACACGAAACAGTAAATTAAATTTCATGAATTTAAAAAAAATCATAATTTTTGGAGTTCTGTGTGCCCCACATGCGCCTACACTCTCTTAGCCCTGACCAAAAAATCAAAAAAATATTTTTTCTGAAAAAGAATTGGGTCCTGAAACAATTGGGCCAAAACAATGGCCCTTTATTTCCTTTGGGTTGCAGCCCAAGTATCTCTCGCCCACGGGTCAAGTTTCCGACCAAAATCCGCGGTTCAGATGCGCGGGTCACGCATTCCAGGCTCTTGACCTGCGCTGCGGCGTGCGCAATGCTTGCACAGCCTTCCCAGCAGTTTTTTGACATTAAAAATTTTCGTCCAGCATTATTTTGTTCTTCCGATCATGAACGTGATGTCAAAATAGTGATCGGAGATCATCTAACTGGCCCGTGTGCCACACTCTCCTCTATTTGAGAGTGAGCTTTGCAAAGAACTCTATTCTTCAAGAACTCAAAAACCAGAATTTTGAAAAGAAATTTTCAATTCGATTTAAAACTTTAAAGGTTCATATCTTTACAATCAATTGTCCAAATTAAGCGTATAATATATCGTTGGAAATCTTGTGACAAGAGGATTCTAAACATGTAAAAAATTTGACAAAAATTAATTTGGTTCAAATGCATAATAAGCAGATCAAGTTTCGGGTACACTAAATTAGGGTTACAAATTTCTCTCTCTACACAATGTGTTTAAATTCGAAATTTTTAACACATATACAACATCCATATATGTACATACATGCAAAATTTCATCAAAAAACACAATCAATTGACATATTTTTCACTAAATTGGAAAAATCAGGCATGTTCAATTATCAAAAAAAAAAAAAATCTAGCATACTTTCCTTAGACAATCACATGGAGGAAAATCCTAACCTCGGCTCCGATACCAATGAAGGATTTATCGTATAATTTCATCTAATTATACTACCTTTCCTACTTACTTGTTAGGATCTCTTTGGCAGAACGTTCTCACGATGTGAAGGTTTACGATGTCAATCACGAGGACAACACCCTAAGTTCACCCTCTAAGAACCCATTTGCAATCTTCTCAACACTCACCCATAAATTCTGTATGAATTATGTGTGTCAAGTTACATAAAGAGACCCCCTATTTATAGTAGAGTCCTAGTCCCATTAGAACTTTTTTTATCTTAACCTCTTGTGATATGGATAATATCTCAAGTATTTCATCTTTATCATATACATGATAGGAATTGATTACTTAACCAACAATGAACACTCCAAATAGGCTTAGTAACCCCCAAAGGGCTTGGCCCATCTTGAATGCCCTAAAGTGCAATAATTTTTTTAAGTGCAGAAAGAATACTCAGTGAGTGTCAACAGGAAATTCAAAAAATTGGTGAAGACAAATATGCAAAGTGGACAAAGGAGAGTCAGAGATTGAATTCTCGGCGAGAGAAGTTGTTGAAAGCACAAGAAAAATGTGTAAATTTGAAGGAGAAGCTAATGATGTGCAAGAAATCTTTGTGACAAGCCGGGAACAAAGCGAAGTGGTGGCTGACCTGATGAGGCAGGAGCGTTCGCCTAACGCGACAGAAACACGCATTAAGGTTCAATGAGTTGCAAACATTTTAATTGTCTATATTCATATTAGTTGTTTAGCGTTCACTGAGTTGCAAACATTTTAATCGTCCATGATCATATTAGTTATTTAGCTGTTACTCCTCAATTCAATTTACTGAAGTACCGTATGATACCAAGTGACCTGAGTTTCCTCTGAACATATGATAATAACATGCTTTTGGTAAACTGAAGCCTCGCTACTGTTCTCTGTTCTCACTCATAGTGTTTACTGCAAGTTTTTTTTCTTAGATTTCTGATCGAGTTCATAGATCCAGCCACAGTCTCTTTTTCTTCTTAATTTTAATTATAATAGGAAAGGTAATATCCCTTTTTTATAAAAATCCATTAATTAACCGCCTAAAACTTCGAAATTAATTTCAACCAAAAATACCCCTCAACACTAGTAAAAGATTTGAAATCCTTCCAAGAGGCATCATAATTTGACATATTTTTTAGCTATTTGACCTGCAATTGACAAAATTTGTGCACTGCCTAGCCTCCCCACCATCTCGGCCCAATGGGCCGTGACAGTTCCTAGCCCTCTCATATGAAAAGGCTGGACAATGGTTGAAGGATGTGTGTCTGCTTATATACAGGACACAACACCCTCACTTAACTGATGTGGGACTTTCGTCCCTAACACTCCCCCGCACTCGTGCACTTTGCTCCGATACCATGACAGAATTTGTGCACAGCATAACCACTGCCCAGCCTCCCCACCATCTCAGCACAATGGGCCGTGACAGTTCCTAGCCCTCTCATATGAAAAGGCTGGACAATGGTTGAAGGATGTGTGCCTGCTTATATACATGACACAACACCCTCACTTAACCAATGTGGGACTTTCGTCCCTAACACTCCCCCGCACTCGTGGACTTTGCTCCGATACCTTAACAGAATTTGTGCACAGCACAACCACTGCCCAGCCTCCCCACCATCTCGGCCCAATGGGCCGTGGCAGTTCGCAGCCCTTTCATATGAAAAGGCTAGACAATGGTTGAAGGATGTGTGCCTGCTTATATACAGGACACAACACCCTCACTTAATCGATGTGGGACTTTTGTCCTTGATACTGCCCCACACTCGTGGACTGGGCTTTGCCCAAGCCCAATGAGTGGACTTCTTACCAGGGACGAATGCACACCTGCTCCGATACCATGAAAGAATTTGTGCACAGCACAACCACTGCCCAGCCTCCCCACCATCTCGGCCCAATGGGCCGTGATTGTTCCCAGCCCTCTCATATGAAAAGGCTGTACAATGGTTGAAGGATGTGTGCCTGCTTATATACAAAACACAACACCCTCACTTAACTGATGTGGGACTTTCGTCCCTAACACTGCCCCGCACTCGTGGACTGGGCTTTGCCCAAGCCCAACGAGTGGACTTCTTACCGGGGACGAATGCACACCTGCTCCGATATCATGACAGAATTTGTGCACAGCACAACCATTGCCCAGCCTCTCCACTATCTCGGCCTAATGGGCCGTGGAAGTTCCCAACCCTCTCATATGAAAAGGCTGGACAATGGTTGAAGGATGTGTGCCTGCTTATATACAGGACACAACACCCTCACTTAACCGATGTGGGACTTTCGTCCCTAACAGCAATAGTTCAATTATTCATGTTTCAGTAAGACTTTGTGGTTCATATTGCTCCTACTGTTTACGTTACTATTGTTTTCACCCAGCGCCCCGACTATCTTAAGTATTTACAATCTGCTACCGCCATTCTTGTTTGCATCGGCTAATCCACTTCCTCCTTATACAACTTGTTAGATATATGTCTTGTATAGCCAATTTAATACGGTTGTATTTGAAACACATATAATAATTTTTTATATTAAATTGTTTATATAAATGACAGTTTATAATATATTTGATATTTCTATTTAATATAGTTGTATTAAATAAAGTCCGTAGATATTTATTAGAGAACTCATTCTCAAAAGTTGAGAATATGAGTGACGAGTGATCTCTAGTATAAATATCTTAAATAAATTTCTTGATTGTAGAATTATTAATTGGACAATAATAATTCGAGAGATCAGCATACTATTTGTTTCCTATAATGATAGGGTTGTGAGTCTCGTGCAATTTAATAAGAGATATTAGAACAAACAATATGGAAGGTTTATTGTTGAATAAATGCTTCGAACATGACCTGTTAAATAATGAATCACATGAAAGTTTATTTCTTTGTCAATGATTTATTATTTATTTACGATTGTGTAAATAATCCTTAGACCTTAGATGAAATAGTAGTCTTGTATATGAGTGATTGAATTTTGTCAATGTTGGAAATATTTATTTATTAAATAAATATTAACATTTGATGGATTCAGTTAGTTATGTATGGAGACTTGTGTGCAGTCTACAAGGGATACACCGCCTCGAATTAAATGAGGATAATATCCTATGTGATCTAGATATTTATTGACACAGAAATTCCTTGGCCAAGGTGAAATAATTAAATGAAAAATTTGTTTTCATTAATTATTCGTTTGTCAATAAAATATTAGATTTGACATATAATTGAGTTAATGGATTTGACGGATATCCATGATCCTCACTCAATTAGGATATTGTACAGTGGAAAGATTTAATTACATGATAATTGTAATTAAAAGTTCATATGAAAGAATTTATCATTGATTGGATAGTCACGATATACTGCTAGGTGTCAATCGTGATTTATAAGAAATGATTAAAAGTTGTTTTAATTAATATCACAGAGTTTGATATTATTCTTATTGCTAATCGGTAATGAACCTAGAAAATCACACATAAAGGAATCACTTGAAATTTGTTTCAATCGAGGTTGGAGAAAGAATTGTGTAGATTAGATAATTTTCATAGATGAAAATAATCGAATTATTAATTAAATGAAGGTTTATTATATTCCAGAATGAATCCAGTTAATTAATGATTATTGCTAGCACATTAAACATTATTCAAAAATTGGTTCATCATTTAACTAATATTAAATAGAGAGAACGGTTGGCTATGCATTATATGTACGTGTCCGCAAGGTAAGGTGTGTGTGTATATATATATATATATCTATGTATATATATATATATGGGCTTTCTGTTCTGTTGCTTGGAAAAAAACTTTAACTATTTTTGTTTCTTTTTTGCTTAGGTGGTTCTTTTACTTCTCAAAGCTGGTGCTTTGATTAAAATCATTTAGAGGAGAGCAAGAAAAGACATTCACAATTCTACTGCAATAAGGCAGCATATTTGATTACTCTTCTAATAAGGTTCTAACCAAAAAGATTTCTTTAGACACAATTTATCATACAAAGAAGGGCTGTGTGAGAAGAAAGAGTGGTAATCTCCTATTGTCGGCATGTTGTTCCAGGAGATGAGCAGATAGGCTGGGTCAGAGGAGATCCAGCTTTGTGTATGAAATATTGAATTTCTCAATTTGGGTTTTCCACAATAATGCAAAATTGAAAGGAATCAAACTCTCGACAACATGTGAATCTGAGAATAAGAGACGCACGAGAGAGAGGAGGCCATTGAGGAGAGAGAAACAATCTGTAAAAAGGAAGAAAAAAATAGATTAAAAAAATATATAAGGATTAAAAAGGATTTAACCTTTTGTCCGTTGGATTAATCCAACGGACAAAAGATGAATCCCATATGCAAATTTGCATATGGGATACCAGTTGTGAGCACCACCCTATATATATATGTGGTTGGCTGATGGATGTTACATTTATGGGTGTTGGCCGTTCTTTAATATATATGTATAATGATAAATATGGAAAAGTGTGCCGAACAAAATTCATTCAAGAGAGAAAAATTTCTAATTGTGGAAATATTTTCAATTTTGGTAATCTTGGTGTTGTGATTCCGGTGGAGGAACTAAAGCCTTCGCACAATCGGAGTTCTACCGGCGAACTGTTGGTATCGTTTTAATCAAGCAGGAGGTAGAAAGGATTCCATACAATCGGAGTACCGGACAAATCGTTCGTACAAGCACGCTACATAAGGTAATTTTTGTAATATTTCCGCTGCGTTATATGTATACCGTATGCTAACACAACTATGAGCTAGGTTTTATCTAACTTGTTTATTATTGCACAACGCACAGCTGCATATAGTTGTTCAAAGATATGGTAATTTGTCGGTGATTGTCAGAAGGGCGGTTGATGATAGAAAACACCAGGTGGCTCGATTTTCATGGGGAGGTTAGGCATATGCCTAATCAGCTTGATGTACAAATTTATTCATATTTGATAAGACGATGGTCTGGCAAGAGCAATTAAGGACATTCATTCCTTAATGCATCAGAAGTTTTCTAGTTTGACTCATGGTGCGATATGCGTGAACTGCAGTTCTACAAAAGCACTAGAAAAAAGAGGTTGTGTGCCTATGTACAACAAATTATGCCAAAACACTCTATTCAAATCGTGGATTGGTGATTTGCAGAGAGTATCAATTGGAGGACATCTCTTGGCTTCTGGCTTGTTAACAATGTGATAGTTGACTCGCCTATGACTTTTGTGAAGAAATACTACTGTTTTTGGTTAGTTTTTTCAGGATGCAATTTTATTTATTTTTTGCACTTATTGTCAGCATGTAAACGTTATGTTTTTTCTATTTTAAATGTAAAAAAGATCTCCCAAATATACTGCACAAACACTCAGCACTTTTTGATTAATATAACTCTATTCTTTTCTTCTTTCTCTCTTGCTATGGTATCCTCAAGTTATTGTTCACAGTAAGTGTGCGATGATGGTGTCTTGTACTAAATCCCTAAACCCAACTTATAGTAGTTTCTTTCTTTGTAATTATCTGCATCAATGATGCATTGTCTCTAAAATCTTGATTTACTTTGTATAGCCAAATTAAAATTTAATGTTGGCCTATCGTAGGCACAGCTGCTCGATGAAGGTCCATCAGTAGTAATAAAAAAGATAGAGGTGTCTTTCTTTAATTCGAGATGAATTGGGAGATTTAAGTTTTCTGATCATTCGCTTTTCATTCTTGGAGTTGTTAATCCCTAACCAGGATGGTGGCCGTTTCGTTATGCACATTATATATGTTTGCTTCATGGCTTGTATGTTCTTGATTGGGAATTTGAGGTTTCAATCAAAAATCTGTCACTTCATGTTTGTGTTATGTCGTTAGTAACAATTTAAAATAACCTTACAAATGTACAACTAATATATAGTGAACAAGTAAGAGTCGATCCCACAAGGAGTGATGCTAATAGATATACAATCTAACACTTGAATATAATTGATATAATTATAAGGGGGGAAAGGGGGGTTAAGTCTTGTAATAGATAAAAATTAAGACAAAAAAATTGACGTTAAGAACAAAAATGAGAATTGATATTAATGAAAATAATAGCTAAGACTCACTATCCACCACAAAACATTCAAACAATTTATAAGAAATAATAGACTAACAATTTAAACAAGCATATGATGACAACATTCACAACAAGGTCATGGCCAAACTCAAGTTGTATGATTCTCTCTTAATCGCATGTAAAGTGTATGGCGTCTACCTCATTACGTGTATTCTTAATTGAAATCTAGCATGGCATCTGCATCACTCAACAATCAAGAATCCAATAAGAGTAAAGAGAATATGAATGTCACAAGAATCGTAATACATGATATTTGTACTTCGGTATTCAAGAATTGATTTTTCATAATTCGTTTTCAACTGAATTATATGTTGCAAGAAAGAACATATTCAACAAGGCAATTGACCATGTTCTACAACAATTAATTCCAATACATGTTTCAAAGTTAGCTACTCAAAGAAACACAATACTAGAACTCACATAACATGGAAAAATCAAAATCATCATGCTTGTAGAAATTGAAATCCACACAACTTATAAAATTGAAAGCATGCTTAGGGCTTCAAGAAAAGCCCAAACTAATAATAGTTCAGTTATACATAACCAAATAAAACATGAAACATAAAAACATAATTACAAAAACAAGTACAAACACAAGCCTTGTTTTCTTCTTTTCCTTCTCATCTTTTTGCCTCCAATCCTTCTCCTCCTCCTCTTCTTCTCCTACTCCTCTCTATTTATAGAGAAAATGAGCACATAGTGGAGTAGTTAGTGCTATATTTTGGTGGTGGATTGTTTATCAAATTCGTGTGGTGGATTGTCCACTCTTTGAATGGAAATGGCATCATCAATGATATCAACTTCCAATTACACAATAATCTTGGAACTGCATTCTGGGACTAAAATAAGCCTATTATGAACTAGAACACTTCATCAATATTGTAGATACAAATGTGTAGATAATTATGGGCTTTCGAACCACTCAATTTGGACATTAGACGCTCAAGTTATGGGCTTCTAAAGATCTGGTCTGCAAACAGAAATTCTGCAACTTCCAAGCTTGACTTCGAGGCAACCTTTAGAGGCCCAAATGAACTCCGATTTTTTTGAACCAATACTTCCTGAAAATATTGAAGTGTCCTCTAGAAATTTTCTGAAGATCAAATCTCATTCTGACAGCTCTTACTACCTCTTAACCTGCAAAACACCCAAGAAGATCTTAAGTACAATAATCTTGAAAATTCAGCTTTTAAGCACAATTTCTTGGCATTGCTATGGTAGTATTTTATCACTTTAAGAATGTATATTCCGGCACTTATCAGTTTGGCACTCAAACTGTGAGTTGTATCCATATATGTTTTCTGAAGCACTTACACAATGATTCTATCAGTCTGCTTCATCAAGCCTGGTAGATCCAAGATGAAAATTTATGAGCCGTCTGATCAGGGATGTTAATCTTGTTTATGCATGTCTAGGATGATTGTTCTCGTAATGATTAGTCATCAGTTCCCATTCGCATCATTGATCTATCTTTAATGTTTTCCTCGTTTGGCTTTGGTTTTTGTACTTCTATTTTTTTCCCTGTTGTATGGAAGTAAGTTGTATCAAGTGTGTAAGTGCATTCCATCTCTCCATTTCTGGCCGGCTCCCTTTCTCATCTGTTAGTAGCTAAAGCTTTTCTATTCAATAAAGTTTTAAGAGGGGGACAGCAAGAGGTTGTCGACTCTCTTGTCAATTCCATCTCTTATGCTATTCTTTGATCATACAATTGTACTCACCAATACTTCTATGATCTGAAAAGTAACCCTCTCTTATGCTGGTTAATGTCATTCAATTTTTTTCCACCTTTGTTTCAGCTCTGTGATGGCTGCTATTACATGTTTTGTGGGATTGCATTTTGGCCACATACTACTACATTTGAAGGTATCACCTTTTTTATGCTCTTGTGCTTATGCGCTTATTATCCTGTTTAGTCATACTATCTAGTAAGTTGTTTATGATTTATTCAAGTGTCATCTGCAGTACATTTAATTACTTGGTAGATATATTTTACATATTTGCTGCAGGACAACATGCACAGGGTATTTCTTTGGTCCATTTCTTCCTTCCCTTTACTGATTTCATGATATGCTCTGAGACTGCTTGGTATAGTCTTTTAAAGAGTCCTTGTGATGTGTTTCTTGTGGGAAATTCCTCTTATTTTGGTTGTGGTTATTGGAAATGCAGGGTTTCCTTTCTGAAAACCATTATACACCTTTAGCTACCTGTGCGTAATGGCATGAGCATCAGGCTTGTGTCTAACTGCTGTCTTTTACATAGTAAGTCTATATTTTTTACCAATGGTTATGATAAGTCTAGACATAAATCAAGAAGATTAAATAGGTCAAGTTCTACTTGCTTTACAGAAGTTTACTCTTGTATAAGGTAGGGTTTGGCATTGTTTATGTTTACCAGCTTCTGCTTATTTCCACACTGTTTGTGGTGAATTGTAACCAAAAACAACCTTACTGTGCTATTCTTGGCCAAAGTTGTCCTATTAGACTATTATTATAAGGCAAATGCAATGCTCCAGCAATGTGACTAAAACTTCTCATCTTCATGGCTTTAGTATGTCGAATTAATGTGGCTGCATTAGCGTAATGAATTTGACAGTCATTTGTTGGCTTCCAACCATGTATTTCTTGGGCCATGATTTTGATCAATTAATTGCAATTGCTTCCGCCATATATTTATTGGCCCGTGATTTTTGTAGAGAGTTCAATTTTGGAAGAACTAGGGTTCTGTGACAGGTAGACTGGTATGGAATTTTTCTTTTTAATTCTATCGTTTGGTGCAGGTTGATGTAAAAAAATCTTAGGAAGCCCACTATCTCATGGCAATGGATGGGAATGAATGCTCAAATTATCTATGCATCGACTACTTTTGACATTTCTCTGTTAGCGGTTCAAGGTTTTAATTGGCCTTCATCAGAAAACAATTTGGTATGTTTTTCTTTTCGTCACTGCGCTACTAGACGATTTTCTCTCTTCCCTATCCGAACTAAGGAAAAAAAGGTTAATGTAGCTTCTAGTTTCTTGAAGGAGCCGAACACAATATCACAAAATTATTTGAGTGAGAAAAATGCTTTGAAGCAAACTTCATTAGGAATTTTGATTGTTGAAAGAATGAATAACATTCCCTGTAAACAGTATTGTTTTTTTATCCTTGAGCATAAAAACGTAGCACAGTAGTTTGTAACTTAGTATGTCTCCTTTGATTTTCTTGCATGACAATCCATCCATTGGCGAGCGAAGGTCGTCAAGAGGATGTTTTAATGTGAAAAAATAAATCACACATCTACATTGTCGTACGACTCCTCCAGACAAACTGCAGCACAACACCAGGATACCGATCACTGTGCAGTAGCTGATGTGGGAGAAATTGCAGAAAATAGCAAAAACTGAACTTCAAGATACCAATCACTGTGCAGTAGCTGATGTGGGAGAAATTACAGAAAACGACAAAAACTGAACTTCATTTGAGCGCAGAGTTGATGTTCACAGAGGCTGTTGTGGATGGTCTAACATGGATGAAAGTGTGAACAGCCACTATATAAAGCGATAATTGCTGTGTGTGGAAGATCCATGTCCAAATTATAAAGAGAATTCCACAATGCTTTTGTTTTCCGTGAAATACTATATTGGTGAAGTAGCTATCCGCAGGACATCTCCAATTGAATTTTGTACAAATCACCTTCAAAATTTCTCATATTGTATGTTTATCCACTCAATTTTACCCCAAATTTATTTGTGGTTCAGTCTCGTTAAGGATCACTTCCATGATCCATAAGTCCAACCATAAGCCCAGTTGGCCGCATATATGAGAAAATAGTTATGTTCGTGTGCTAAAATAATTATTTTTTTTTGTCAACAAAAATTAAATGAGTCGCTATTTGCAACATTTTTTTTAACTCACTATACACACCAACTTAATATTTTAAAATTAAGGAAGTAGGCGTTCTTCTTTTCATGAATTTTTTTAAAGAGGTGGTCTCGACGAGCCATACTCAATAGGGGGAACGAGAGGCAAAGCTCGACATATTCTCAACTGAAGAAATATGCCCCATACTGTGATACCTACCTCACCATTTGACCCACGGACCAAGGCCCAACCCAACCTGACATGAGCCCAAGTGCTAAAGCCCTGCTCAACCAAGTTATATCAGGTCTGGGCAGCTCAACCTTATGTATGGGCGGGCTTGGGCTCGATTTTTGGGACTAGGGTGCATAGGAAATCCTTAGGCTGTGACGCATACAACTCACAATTGTGACTTAGACATTTATAACTCTGTATGATGATACCAAAATAACCCTATCAATCAATGCATGGCACATGTCACAAGGACACAAGCTCAGCATGGATGGGGTCACCTCAGTTTGTCTTTTTAAAGGGCACCTCGGTCGACCTTTATAAGGGGCACCTCGGTATTAACAATCTCTACAACCTAGTAGGAGATTAATTCTGAAGAGGAGTTCTACTCCCATTAGGAAAGGAGTTTAAGGGAAACTCAAAATCTCTAGGAAATCATCCAAAGATCAACTATGCAGATGAGAGGGAGAGAGTGTGCTAGTCCTACTCAAGATCGGACTTCTCACCTCCTATATAAGGCACAACTCCTAGAGTTAGGTAAGCAGTTCTCTAATAAAAGTTTACACTTAAGCTTACAAAGTGCTCTGGGAGACGGAGCTCTCCATATTGTTAAGTATGAACTGACTTGAGGATCGAAGCACCAACGCTAAAAGACAACCTCTGGTGAGCCTTTTAACTCACATTTTCTTATTGTGTAGGCAATTCATCCACATCCTACTAGCTAGTCTAACCACGTGATACGTCATTCAGGTTTATCCTTTTTTTGACGTCATCAATTTGGCGCTGTCGGTGGGAAGATAATAACTTCCTAAACAAAAATGGTCAAGACTAGTGAACCCGAAGGAAGATAGATGAAGAGGTCCACCTTCGTACCTTCCAATAAAAACAAGAGAAAGATATGATCTCCTCTCCCAAGAGAAAGAGGAAAAGGAACATAAGCTCTACTCTCCTAAGAGGTAGAGGAACACGAAGATAAGCTTTCCTCTCCCAAGTAAAAGCGGACATAAGCTCTCATCTCTTAAGAGGAAGTGGAAGAGGAAGAGATTATTTCCTCTCTCAAGAGGTAGAGGAAGACGAAGATAAGCTTTCCTCCTCTAAGAGGAAGAGGAAAGGGAAGAGAAAGAGGAAGATATGATGAACTCCTCTGTCAAGAAAAGGAGGAATAAATGATCTCCTCTCTTAATAGGTAGAGGAAGAGGAACATAAGCTCTCCTCTTCCAAGAGGGAGAGGATCGAAGAGGAAGAGATGGTCTTCCTTGGCCAAGAGGTTACCCAAAAAAGAGGTCTTTCTCGACCAAGAGACATCACCTCGGAAAAGAGGTCTTCCTGAGCAAAGAGATTGCCTCAAAAAAAGAAGTCTTCCTTGGCTAAGAGACAACATATCGGAAAAGAGGTATTCCTCAGCTAAAAGAGATCACCCCAGAAAAGAGGACTTCTTCGGCGAGCATATCACCTCTACAAAGAGGACTTCCTCAGCGAGCACATCACATCAGAAAAGTAGTCTTTCTCGGCCAAGAGAGGCACCTAAGAAAGAGATCTTCCTCAATAAATAGGTTTCCTCATAAAAATAGGACTTCATTAGCCTAGAGAGGTCACCTTGGAAAAGATGTCTTCCTCGGCTAAGAAGTCATCTTGGAAAAGAGGTCTTTCTCAGTAGAGAGAATGCCTCAGAAAAAGAGGTCTCCCTCGGCAAATAAAGGTCACCTAAGAAAAGAGGTCTGCCTTAGCCAAGAAGTCACCTCGAAAAACAGGTCTAGTATGGGAAATTTACTCCTTCACCCGTCCGATTTGATTACCCACGCAAAGGTGTGGGGGGCTTTGATGATATTAAAATAACCCTACCAATCAAAGCATGACACATGTCACCCAGAGACACCAGCTTAGCATGGACGGGGTCACCTTAGTCGGCCTTCTTAAAGGGCACCTCGGTCGACCTTCTAAAAGGGCAACTCGGTTAGCCTTCTTAAGAGGCACCTTGGTATTAACACCCTCCACAACCTAGTAGGAGACTAAGTCTGAAGAGGAGTCCTATTCCCACTAAAAGAGAAGTCCTACTCCCATTAGGAGAGGAGTTTAAGCGAGACTCAAACTCTCTAGGAACTCTTCCAAAGATCAATGACGTACATGAGAGAGAGAGTGACCTAGTACTACTCAAGCTCAAACTCCTCACCTCCCATATATAACACAACTCCTAGAGTCAAGTAAGTAGGTCTCTAATGAAAATTGACATTTAAGCTTATAAAAAGCTCTGGGAGACCGAGCTCTCCCTCCTATTGAGTATGAATTGACTTGAGCGTCAATGCCATATGACAACCTCTAGTGAGCCTTTTAGCTCATGTTTGTTTATTGTTCATGCAGTTCATCCACATCCTGCTAACTAGTCTGAACACTTGATATATCATCCAAGTTGGTCCCTTTTTGACATCGTCACTGTCCATGTCCTGGTGACCACACCTTGTTAGAAAAATCGCCCTAGTCGGCTGACTAGGCGCTAATTGGTGGCTACCAATCCGATAAGAGGCTAATTGATGATATTAATTGCCTATCCAATTAATTAGACCTAGTCGGGCCTAATCGGCACTATTCGGCCCAGTCCAAGATACTTTAGCCCAACTATCTAGCCCAATTACTGAGTCCAATTGATAAAAATACTAAAAATAGTAAAAATTTACCTAATCATCTGTCCTCATGAATTGAAAATTAATGCAACTGCATTTGGGCTGCTGTGAGTCTCGATTGCGGGAGTTCGCGAGTTTTGGGTTTTGACTACTACAAGTATCGACTACTGCTCGAGTCTTGATAGCTGCGAGTTCTCGAGTGTCCTTAACCGTCAATTTTTTCCTTGTTTTTTATTTTCTTGATCGAGAAAATCAACACAAACATGAGATTGTGCCAACAGTGGAGATAAGAGAGATAAGAGAGAGAGAGAGAGAGAGATGTGCCTTGCCTTCTTCTTTTACACCAAGAGAAATTTGCAAAATTGACCTCCTCGATAATCGAAAACCCATATTTAACCTACTTTTTTTAAAACTAAATAAATTACCTAATTTTGCAATCAAAAGACTAAATAACCCTCTTCCACTTCTCAAACCTTCTTCGCCTCTTCCACTTCTCATTAACTTCTTCGGTTCTTTCCACTTCTCAATAACGAACAATCGTCTTCTTTCTCATGCTATATATATGAAGGGAAATTCTACAGTAGGTGGGCTCACAACAATGAAACATCCACGTACCCATGTCTTACTTGAAGTCAATAATATCAATTGCATGTTTGTTAATGAAGAAGGTTTGTATTGAGGTCACTAATATCGCCTGCATGTTTGTTAATGATGAAGGTTGTCATTGTTTTAAAGTCACTTTGTGATGAGGTTGAGCACTTTTTTTTGTGGTCGAGTATTTATTCATTCACGTGTTGATTTGGTCGAGTAGTCTTTCATTTATTTGGTTAGGTAGTGATCTGTTTTTTTTTGTTGATCTGGTATATTTGTTCATTTATTTGGTCAGGTAGTGATTTGATCTTTTTTTTATGTTGATCTGGTCTATTTCTTCATTTATTTGGTCTAGTACTGATCTATTCATTTTTTTTATGTTCATTTGGTCGAGTAGTCCTCCATTTATTTGGTCGGGTGGTTATCTGTTCTATTTTTATGTTGATATAGTCGAGCACTTCAATATTTTCTGGTCAAGCACTTCAATATTCTGGTCGAATATTTGTTCATTTATTTGTGGTTGAGCATGACTTCACCATTTTTTTATATATTATATTTCATTTGTTTTATGTTTTTAAACAAATTAAAAAAAATTCCTCATGCAATTTGTGTGAGTGTTCTTTTCGTTTCAGGGGAATCAAAAATATTTAGAGAGGCTAACAACTTTCTATGGGTGGAATCGAAGGAAGCTAGAGAATTGACCTGGAGGGGAAGGGTGGTGCCTTAGAACTCTGCATAAGATGCAGCTTCTCCAGAGTTTTAAGGCCCCAAGAAATGTAGCTGGTACTCAGTTGTTGGTTCATTTGTAGGATCATGACAAAGAGGAAGCTACTTGTATGGATCATTCTGAATTTTCTGCACAGTTTCCTACTTTTAATATTTGAGCGGGTTTCCATTAATTTTAAGGAAACGATTCATCTGAAGGAAAAAGCAGTTGATATGATCTCATATTACGATTAAATTGTAATTATTTTTAGGGGTGCATTTGTTTCACATTTTGCATAGCTTAAAGTTGTGGGATGCGCATAAAATATTGTGCCAACCAAATGTCACATTTTGTTTACAACTTAAAGCTGTGCAAAAATGAAATGTTGTCATCCCATAACTTTTCAGAGCTTAAAGCTATGAAACCCACAATATTTGACAACCATATTACATAATTGTTCATCCATATTTTAAAAGTTTTTAATTACTTTTTATTGTAATACATTTTTTTGTAATTTTATCTACAAAATTAATCTAATAGAAAAATATACCCAACACCCCCCATAGCATTTTATACAACTTTTTACACAACATTTTTCATAGCTTTACGCACGTCCTTTTTGATAGTTTAAGACTATGAAATGAAATTGTGAAACAAACGGATCCTAAATCCTAAGTCTGTTATTAATGGTTAAGTGTGCAACATGTTGTGTTGTTTGACTGGCCCACATGGATAATCTGTTATGCCAGCTGTATTGTTACCCGACTTGGTTCTCAGGCTTGATATATAAGCTGAAACTTTTTTTGATAAGAAAGACATGATTTTCATTAAGTAATGATCTTGTTTGCCAATACATATTGCATAATAGAATGAGGACAATCCTCTATGAAAAAAGTACAGGATTTACCAAGTTTTGCTAGCTCATGAGCCATCACATTTCCCGTCCCTCGAACATGCTGAAAGAGCAAGTATGGAACTTATGGGAGAGAGATAATATATCTGCAATGACATTACCATATTGATGGGCAGAGAAGTCATGATATGTAAGCTCATAAATCACCCGCAAGGAATCACTCTCCACCACAATCAACATGAAGCCAATAGATAAAGTAAACTCAAGGTCATATAATATTGCGCCTGCTTCAGCATCAAAAGCCTCTAAACCTTCAACTCTATGGAAGTAACCAGCCCCTAGAACATCCCCAACACACTCCCGAAGCAGCACCCCAAAAACAACTCGATGCTTGTTTAGTTTCCAATAATCCATTTCTCCCTCATTTGGTCTTACATATAAGAATACTGGAGATAGTATTCAAGTATTTGAAAGAGGGTGGTCTCTTTTTTCACATCTCATATGGAATACTACGTGTTTTCTTGTGGGGCATTCTGTTAAGAATATAATTAGTAGTTAGCACTGCTTCCCCCCATAAGTTTTGCGGTAGCCCACAACTTATTAACATGGAATTAAACATTTCCTTTAAAGTTCTATTTTTTCTTTCAACAATTCCATTTTCTGAGGTGTTTATGGTGTTGTTCTTTGGTGGATGATTCCAAACTCAGTACATAACTCATCAAAGAGAGCAGAATTATGCTCTTCTCCCCTATCGGACCTTAATGCCCTTGAATTTTTCTCGCTTTTCAGCGAAAATTACAGGAACCTCCCTGTTTGTCATAGGAACATTATTTTCGATTCCAACGGTTGCAGCAGCAACAGGCACACCTCCAACAAGAGTTGCCACTGACATACCTCCATTAGGAGTGGCCACTCTACCTTGGTTCATACCACCAGGGGCATTTTCATTACCTCCACTAGGGATGGTGGGTAACTCATTATAGGCTTGTTGAATTTGTTCCATCTTTTATAACAATAACAAATATTGAAGTAAGTAATCAATTTATAATATAATCACCACAATCACAATAAAAGTTTTTAAACACCTTAAGGTATATACATTGTCAAATAAAATTTGTGAATTGGAAAATTAGCAACTAGGTTGGTTCCCAGTAAAGAGGGGGCCTTCCAAATAATATGGCGCGCAATTAAGTAACTCCTTTCCTAGACAAAACTTTCCAAGATACCACAATTCTAAATCACAAATAAAATGTGACAAGTTATGTAAAATATATATTCACTATTATCAATTACCAAATCAATATAATTAAAAAATAACAATTAATTAACGTGTTAAATATTCTAACATGCAAAGTGAATTTGTAAACATGTGTAAGTGGCATACGTTGGCAGTAGAATAATGAATTGAATACATTAAAATCAAATAATGTCCTTTATAAAACTGTGTTAAATTGCATTAATTAGGTCCAAAGAAATACCAATTATCTTTAAGGGTAGATTTGATAGAGGTGTAATAATTACAAGGGTAATTAAAATTACTTGGGTAAACAAATACTCATGTTTGGTATTCATGTATCTTAGTTACCCAGGTAATTTATTTATCAAAAAAAAAGTTATCTTGGTAATATTTTTAGGCAATTTTCTTCATATTTTGGATGTAGTGATTACTCATGGGGAGAGGGGGTAATGAATCCATGTAATGTCATTATGTATTAGACTTTATTACTTTAATTGAAACAAACGCACATATGACCAGTAATGAGCAACACACACATATATATATTAGTCAATTTGTAGGCATGATATAACATGCAAAATTAACCATTATCAATTTAATTAATTGATGTAATAGTTACATACACAGATTACAAAAAATAGTTTAGCAATTATAAAAGAGAGTGATAGCATGTAATTATACAGACAAATTAATCAATTATTATATAATTAATCAAGTATTCAAACGTGTCAAATAATATGCATTTGATTGAATATTTCATGTAATCACAAATAGTTGATTTCACCTTAAGATTGTTGGAAACTAAACAATCAATACATATAAAACACAAGAAATAAAATAGTTTATATTATGAAGAATCAAATATAAGACTATGAACAAAATATCATATATAGAATTGAAAGAGAAAACAATCGAAGTTACCAAAGACCGGATCGGAATGAAAACAAGAGATTGAAGTGAGGTATGCGAATCGCAAATCTCCTTAAGGTGAAATGCCTCAGTCACCGGTGTCAATGCTAAAGTAGGCAAACACCTCCCAAGATACAACACTCCCTTTTACCGATAGGTGATATAAGTATACCGGTAGGATAGTTCGAACCAAAAATAGAATGCACTCTCAAAGAAGAAATTCGGCTGAAAAGAAGGAGGAGTTTTGGCTCTAGACTTGTTCCCTTTCCTCTATTCTTAGGCTACTATTTATAATAGAACCTAGCAATATAACTAACCCGAAAACCTAGGATACGAAATAAATTCCAGTAATAAACAAGATTGAAAGCTGTAACGAACCAGTAATGAATTTAAAACGGTAACGACTAATTTGAATTTTGAATAAGCCTCATGTCCACATTCAACAAACCTGGGTAGTGTACTAGTGCAAATTATTAAATCCAGATGGGCTACGTAAGCCCGAGCCCAGCCCGACGATGGCGGAGCGGGACGGCTCGCGCGTGTGTGTTTTATTGAGACCAAGCCCCTGATGTAGAACCTCTCTCCCTCACAAAAGCTTGGGTGCCCTTGGGCCCTCGTCTTACATTCAACACTTGGGTTTATAAATCCAATTCACACAACACAATTCTTCAATGTGAGATTCCCACATTTCTATTAATTTGCACTTAATATATTATCTCTAACATGACCACTTTGAAGTCAATTTTCATTCAGCCAAAAAATGGTTTTGGACAAATTTCAACTCCAATCTCTAGTCTTCATATTGAAGATTAGAACCCACTAAATTACATTCAATTAATACTCAATTAGTTATAATTAATTATTGGTCAAATAGTGGTTGACCACCATTTTTTCCAACAATCAATACCTATAAAACACGGGAAATAAAAATAGTTTATATCATGAATAATCAAATATAAGACTATGAAAAATATATCATATATAGAATTGAAAGAGAAAACAACCAAAGTTACCAAAGACCGGATCGGAATGAAAACACGAGATTGAAGTGAGGTATGCGAACCGCAAATCTCCTCAAGGTGAAATGCCCCAGCCACCAGTATCAATGCTAAAGTAGGCAAACACCTCCCAAGATACAATACTCCCTTCTACCGGTAGGTGACACAAGTATACCGGTAGGCTCATTCGAACCAAAAATAGAATGCACTCTCAAAGAAGAATGCCCCATAAGAAAACATGCAGTATTCCATATGAGATGTGGAATAAGAGACTTTCCTCTTTTGGAAGTACTCCAATTGTTGAATACTATCTCCAGTATTCTTATGTAAGACTAGATGAGGGAGAAACGGACTATTAGCATCTTTGATGCCATGTATTTTAAACCTTTCAATCACTTTGTCTATATAGCGTGATTGAGATAATGCTAGGCCTTCCTATGTTTTCAAAATTTTAATGCCTAGTATCACATCTGCTTCACCCATGTCTTTCATGTCAAAGTTCATTGATAGCATTTTCTTGGTTTTGTTGATGATCTCAACATTTCGACCAAGAATTAGCATATCATCGACATAAAGACAAATGATTACACAATCATTGTTTACCAGTTTTGTGTAGACACATTTGTCATACTAGTTGATTCGAAATCCATCTCGAATCACTACTTGGTCAAATATTTCATGCCATTATTTTGGAGCTTGCTTTAGCCCATACAATGATTCGACAAGTTTACATACCTTAAGTTCTTGTCCTTTGACCTCGAACCCTTCAAGTTGTTCCATATATATCTCCTCATTGAGTTCGCCGTTTAAAAATGTTGTTTTTACATCCATTTGGAGAATCATCAAGTCATATAGTGCATATATATCTCCTCATTGAGTTCGCCGTTTAAAAATTTTGATTTTACATCCATTTGGAGAATCATCAAGTCATATAGTGAGGATATAACAATTAACATCCGCACGGATATAATTCTCATGACTGGTAAAAACGTATCAAAGTAATCTAGACTTTCCTTTTGTCTAAACCCTTTGGTTACAAGCCTTGCTTTGTACTTATCTATGGATCCGTCAGTCAAGCATTTTTCTGAAGATCCATTTACATCCAATTGGCTTATTCCTGGGTGGAAGATCAACCAATTTCCAAAGTATGTTTACTTAGGATGGATTCTATTTCATTGTTTACAACTTCTTTCCATAATGGAGCATCCGGTGTTGACATTGTTTCCTTGAATGTCTGAGGCTCCGTTTCTAACATATATGTTAGAAATTCAGGACTAAAGGACTTTGAGACTTTTGGTCTCTTGCTCCTTCTTGGTTCCTCAACCTCTTGTTCTCCATTTTGTTCTTTCTCAGAAATTGATTCTCTATTCCTTTTCTGAGAGGTTTCGCTTCGTTTGTAAGGAAATATTTCCTCGAAAAATTCTGTGTCTCTCGTTTGATAATAGTGAATATATATTTTATTTGTCTGATAAATGCATATAAAACATGAGAAATAGAAATAGTTTATTTCATGAATAATCAAATATAAGACTATGAACAATATATCATATGTAGAATTGAAAGTGAGAACAACCTAAATTACCAAAGACCAAATTGAAATGCAAACGCAAGATTGAAGTGAGGTATGCGAACATCAAAATTTTCTTAAGGTGAAATGCCCCAGCCACCGGTGTCAATGCTAAAGTAGGCAAACACCTCTCAAGATACAACACTCACTTCTACCGGTAGGTGATACAAGTATACCGGTAGGCTCGTTCGAGCCAAGAATAGAATGCACTCTCAAAGAAGAAGAAGAAATTCGACTAGGAAGAAGGAAGAGAGTTTCGGCTCTAGAGTTGTGTTTCTTTCCTCTATTCGTAGGCTACTATTTATAGTAGAACCCAAGGAAAACCGACCCTAAAAACTAGGGATACCAAAATAAATTACAGCAATAAACCGAATTTAAAACCGTAATGAAATTTTAAATTAATACTGTAATAGTCAATTTGAATTTGAATTAAGCCTCATGTCCACATTTAACAAACTTGGGTAGTGGGCTAGTGCAAAAGATTAAGTCTTGATGGGCTAAAAAAGCCCCAGCCCGTGATGTAGTGTCTCCCTCACTTACAAAAGCTTGGGTGCCATTGGGCACAAGTTTTACATCCAACACTTGGGTTTATAAACCCAACTCACACAACACAATTATTCAATGTGGGATTCCCACATTTCTATTATTTTGCACTTAATATATCATGTGTAACATGACCACTTTGGAGTCATTTTTCATTCAACCAAAAAATGGTTTTCGACAACTTTCAATTCCAATCTCTAGTCTTCATATTGAAGATTATAACCCACTAAATTACATTCAACTAATACTCAATTAGTTATAATTAATTATTGGTCAAATAGTGGTTAACCACCATTGTTTCCAACAATTTCCACCTATAGTTGTATTGTAATTCATTTTATCCATGCCCCAAAGTGTAGCCTTCTAAATCTCCGATGAAACAATACAGTGATGGGCGAGGTTAATTGACCTACAAACATTAGCCAAAATTCCTCTAAAGGACTGTTGGAGTGGTGAACCAAAATACTCAGTATTTGGCAAACATTTTTCCATAAAGTTTTGTTGCAATTAAACCGTAAACACCAGCAGGTGGTAACCATCAAACAAAGTTCAGTAGGAGAAACATTTCAAAAGTGTTAGATTTACAAAATTGAAATGTAGAGAGAGAGAAAGAAGTAGTGGGAGAGAAGTAGAGAAGTTAATAATCAAATTGCATTGATTCGTGAGAGTTACAAGCAAGATACAAGAATTAAACTTTTACAGGACTTAGTTACTCTAAAACGTAACATAACTATCATTTGTACAAGACTTGCAATGACAGGGTACAAGTTACTATTGCTGTAGTAACACGAGGAAAAAGAAAGAATTTAAAAACAGATAAACTGGGCCAGACTAGAACAAGCCCATAAATAATATAACAATACATAACAACTACATATCTAAACTGGCCTAATATAAACTAAATCCAAAATCCAATCAAGTTAGAGATCGCAAAAGACAAAGCTTCTTCTCTGGAAGCCTCTCCGGTGACATGCTTCTCTCTAACATCCCCCACAAGCTGGGCATCAATGAATGTTCAGCTTGGACAGATGCTTCAGGAGGCTAAGAATGGAGATTCTCTTGGTAAGTAAATCACCTAGTTGATCTGCTATCTTTGTGTACTGCAATTTGATAATGCCTTTAGTCATATCTTCGTTAAAATGACAATCCAAGTCGATGTGCTTGGTTTGTTCATGAAACACTGGGTTGCTAGCAATGTGTATTGCTGCTTGGTTGTCATAGTATAACTCCATTGGATATGGTCGATGTAATTAGAGTTCGTGAAAGATGTTACCAATCCATTGGAGTTTTGAAAAAGTTACTGTCAAGGCTCGGTATTCTGCTTTAGCGAATGATTTTGAAACCACCTTTTGCTTCTTAGATTTTCAGGATATTAAAGAATCTCCTAATGTGATGCAAAATCCAGTGAATGATCTTCGCGTGTCAACACGGGCTGCCCAATTAGAATCACAGTATGCTCTCACCTATAAATTGTTGTTAGTAGGATAATATAACCCTAATGCATGAGTCCCTTTGATATACCTAAGAACTTTATGTGATCCCCTTAAATTTAGTTCAGTAGGAGAATTCATATACTGAGCAAATGTGTTCATTTCATTACATAACTTAAATCAAGTCTAGTAATAGTGATGTACGTTAATTTTTCAATAATTCATCTATATTCAGTAGGATCTGATAAAAGATCACTTGAATCACCTATCATCTAAAGGTTGACATCCACTGGTGAATTTATAGATTTGCAATCTATAAATCTAGTTTCTGCAAGAAAATCAATAGCATATTTCCTTTGATTAATTAGGTATCCAGAAGTAGATTTGCTAATTTCTAATCCAAGGAAGTATGTGAGACTCCCCAAATCCCATATCTTAAAATAGGAGCTAATATGCTTGTTAATTTCTTGAATAAGGTTTATGTTATTTCCACCTATGGCCATGTCATCTACATACAACAAAAGCTTTACCATATTGTTATATTTTCTTAAAAAAAAAAGGGAGTAATCATCCCACTCTTTGTATGAACCCATATTTTAGCAAAGCTTCCTTGCATTTAGAATTTCATTGTGTAGAGGCTTGTTTTAAGGCATATAAAGATTTCTTAAGTTTGAAAACTAAACCCTAATGCTCTTTATCATACCCAAGTGGTAATCGCATATAGACTTCCTCATCTAGGTTACTATTTAAGAAAACACTGTGCACATCAAGATGGTGCACATGCCATTGATTTATACTGGCTAAGGCAAAGAAAATTCTAACAGTAGTTATATTAATTATAGGGGCAAAGCTTTGATTATAATCAAAATCTTCTCTTTGACTATATCCCAAAGCAACAAGTGGGATAAGCAACAAGTCTTGCTTTATATCTATCCACTGTCTCATTAGGATTGTACTTTATTTTATAAACCCATTTTGACCCAATTGCTTTCCTATCCTTAGGTAACTTGACCAAATCCCAGGTTTGGTTGGCTCTAAGAGCTCTCATCTCATTTTCCATTACTTGTACCCAATTGTTATCTTTTACAAATTCAGCATGGTTTTGTGTGTGTACATTGGCTACAAGAAAAGATTTATGTGTTCTAGAAAAATTGGTCGTACATACAGTTTTATAATAGTCTGTAACATTCAAGTCACAACATGGTAAGTTTACTGAATTGCAGTTATAATCATTCAAATAACTAGGAGGCCTCCTATTTATTTTATTTGGATCATTTACTGTCTCAAAAGAATTAGATTCTCCTTCTTGTGTCATGTCTTCATTGTTAGATACACTATACTCAAGATCTGCAACTTCAGGACATGCTTTTGTGTTCTCTGAATCTAATTTCTTTTGAAAAGGAAAGATCTCTTCCTTAAAAACTATATCTCTGCTTATGAAAATTTATTTGGTTTTGAATCCATGAACCTATATTCTTTTACCCCGATTGGATAACCAAACACACGAGCTCTTCCTCGAGATTCAAACGTAGACACTAGATGCTTATTTATTTTCGCTATACAAAAACATCCAAAACTTTTTAACGTTGTATAGTCATATGCCTTCCCAAACAAAATATCATATGGTGTCTTCTTCTTGTTTTTTTTATCTAAAACTGCATTTGGTAACCTATTTATCAAGAATGCTGCTCTTTGAATACAAAAACTCCAATATTCTTCAAGAAGACTTGACTGTAACCTAAGTGACCAAGCCACTTTCAAAAGATGTTGGTGCTTCCTTTCAGCTGGCCCATTTTGTTGGGGTGTATAAATACATGTTTTTGATGAGTAATACCATTTCTAGAATAAAAAATACTCATATGAAACTCAGCTCCATTATCTGTTATGATCATCTTAGTTCGTTTTCCAAACTGAGTCAACATATATTTTACAAACAATTCTATATTTTGTCTAGTTTCATATTTATTCCTCATCAAATATATATATATCCATGTGGTCCTAAAATAATCATCAAAAACTGTTAAAAAATATCTATATCCATCAATGGACTCGACATGATTAGGTCCCCATATATCCATATGCAATAAGTCAACATTCCTTAGAAACTATTGAGCATAATCCAAAAGGTTTCCTCTTTATTTTACTAAAAGAGCATATATTACAATACTTAATGTCATGTATACCAGAGGGCAATAAACTAGATACATTAGGTGTGAGGTGGCCTAACCTATAGTGCCGCACTTTAGAGCTTACAAAATTCAACTTATACTTATCAACCATAGTCTCCTATACTTCTGGACTTCTCCTTACACTTGTGTCCATTAAGTAAAGTCCTTCATGCAAGATTCTCATTCCATTCCTCTTGTAAGTGCCTACTCCTGCATTATACATCTGTCATTTATAAATCTTAGGAGTATATTATTATCCTTTGTCAATTTGTTAACTGATATCAAATTAAAAGAAAATTTAATTACACACAAGACATCTTTTAACACTAAATTATCACCAAATGTCATAGCACCAATATGTGTAATTGGTAACTTGCTACCATCTGGTAGTATCACAGTAGAATTGTTCACAAATGCATGAGGTTTGATCAGTTGTGCGTCACAGACAATATGGTTTGTGCATGGCTCCACTGTCTATAATCCATTTATGCATATTTGGTTTGAAAACATTACCTTCGGCTGCTGCAGAGGCATTATTTGCTTGGTTCAATGAGGTAGATGTATGCTTTTCATTGCCAATCTTGTTCTTGAGGAAAGATACAATCTCCATTAGTTTATCATTGGAAAAATTCATACTCTGACTATCTACTGCATTAGAAGTTGCTTGATTGGCACTGTGTTGTTTTCCTTGAAAACCACCACTATTGAGCCTTTGCCTTCAAATTACCTTCTGGAAAACCTATGGAAAACCTATTAGCTTGTAACATCGCTCAACACTATGATTGTTGCTCTAGTAATATTTGCAGTAAAGCTCCCTCTTGTAGCCTTTTGATTTTTGGTTTCCTCCACTCTTTCCTTGGAAAGCTATTTCCATAGAATCCTAAACATATTGAGTTGATTTTGCCATGTTGAGCTATGATTCTTCTTCTTTGATTAAACCCAAAGCTATGTTAATTTTTGGTAAAGACTCCATCATCCAAATCTGCCTATTCAAAGCACGATAGACATCATCCAACACCCCATCAAAAATTGAGTTAGCATCTCTATATGTCGCTTGACTTGAGATTTACTTCATCCACACCTCCTTGTTCATCTAATTGGTCATATTGCTCCCAGAGTGACTTCAGTCTTGTGTAATATTCCATAATTGTGTAGTTATCTTGTCTGAGACAGTCGAGTTGCGTAGAGATTTCAAAAAAATCTTGGACCATTGAAAGATGAGAAACAATCTTTGATGTCCATCCATAGCTCAAAAGTAGTTTCCCTGTCTGACATACTAGCCAGAACCTTCTTAAAAATATTGTTAGTAATCCAAGTTTGGATAATACAATCGCAACTGGTCTAGGCCACATAATTTTCATCTTCTTCATGTAGCATCTTAAGACTACCATCAATAAAGTCTACTTTGTTCCTTGTTTTTAGCGCTTTAGTCATACGTTGACTCCACATGGTGAAGTTGTCTCCAGTACGCTTGAATGTGATCAAACTATTTGTAGTAAGATCCCAAGGTAGAATAGTGTATGGATTGAGCAGATTATTTTGAGATACTGTTCCACCATAGTTTGCATTCAACTGAGTGCTTTGTGTAGGAGCTGCTATGTTGCCTTCATTTTTTGCATTATTTATCTTAGAATCATTTGCTGGGATCGTGTTATTCATCTCCCTTGTTTGGATTGTATGAGTCGTCGATATTGTGTTTACCATCGCAGCTCTGATATCATGAAAAGTGTTGGATTTACAAAATTGAGATGTAGAGAGAGAAAGAAGTAGCGGGAGAGAATAAGAGAAGTTAAAAATCAAATTGTATTGATTCGTGAGAGCTACAAGCAAGATACAAGAATTAAACTTATACAAGACTTAGTTAGTCTACAATAGTAACATGATTGTCATTTGTACAAGAAATACAATGACAGGATACACATTATCGTTGCAGCAGTAACACAAGAAAGAAGAAAGAATTTGAAAACAAATAAATTGGGCCAGACCAGAACAAACCTATAAAGAATATGACAATACATAACTAGCCCAGATCTAAATCGGCCCAATATAAACTAAATCCAAAATAGGGTTGGCAACGGGGAGGGGTGGAGGCGGGTTTGTCCTTCCTATCCCCGCCCCCTGAACCTCATCCTCCCCCCAATCTCCGGCACCGTCCCCGAGTTTTGGGGTTCGGGGAATCATCGAACCCGAACCCGACGAGGACTAATCCCCAACCCCATCTCCGATTTTACTTGATCAAACATTTATTTTATTTCCATTTCATAGTACTGCTGCTATAACCGCAGAAATGACTATATTGAACTAGTAAAAGCAAATGGTCAATTTATGAATTAGTTTTCTAACAAGTCCCATGAAGAAACAAGTTCAATGTGATTCAATGAAACTGATAAATTCGTCGACATCTGAAAATTTGCGCATTTAAACAATCATGTATAAAATAGTAAGAGTTCATAAACCATACATATCAAAGAAGCATGAGATCCATGTTCACCTAAAATACCAATATAAGAGACTTGTTTTTCCTTTTTCCTCTTAACCCAGGCCTTTTTGCAGCCACAAGGCACAAACCAGCAGTAGAAAGGACATTACAACACAATAAATAAAAAAAGAGCCAAGAAGACAGAATTTTCATTTTCCAATGTCCTGATCTAGAGCTATATTTGAGACTCATCACCAATTCAGCATCCAAAAAAAATGTACAACAATATTAGATATTCTTGTCCCAATCATTCATACACCAAACATCAAAACACAACCAAACATTAATTCATCAAAGACATCCCTTAATTAGTAATAGTAGATAATACTAACAAGTCCAAATTATAAATTAGACAACAAGAAATACTTAACAAGTTTACAACCAAATTTCAAATTCCCAATCAGAGTAAATGAGTAATAGAGTATTAGAGAGCATCATTCTCTGTATTAATGTTGGTGGTGCAAGTCTCCTGCTCCTACACTATGAATATAGTACAATAAATAAGAGGGTACTATAAATATAATAACTAATAAGCACTAAGAAGAATAAAAAAGTAATATTACCTCTGTCTCAAAATAATCATCATCATAATTTTCATGCTTTGATCCCGTAGAATCTGAAAAGATAAATGGAATAACATATTAAAAATCAAATAAACCCTAAACCTTTCAATCATGTCATATTCTAGACTAGATTAGTACCTTGAATTTCACTCCATAACCGTTCTCGAGAACACATCAAAGCCTCCGTAGTTTTCGGATGAAGCATACTACGGTGAGGACTTAAAATCCTCCCACTTGCACTAAAGGTAGATTCTGAAGCGACGATTGTCACAAGAATTGACAACACATCTTTCACAATATCATTCAAAGTGGGATACCATGTATGATTATGTTTGTTTATTAAGAACGTGAGACCATGTATGAGTATTACCCTATATAATACATTATACATATATATATATAGTATTATAGTTATATCTTTCATAACGCTAAACCCTAATACCGTAAATGGCTAAAGCTTAAAGTTATAGTTATATGTTTCACAAGCCTAATACCCTATAAACCGAACAACTTACAAAGTTATAGTGTTATACATATTAATAAAAGTAACTAATATAACTAACCATAAACCTTATACCCTAAACCCTAATAACCCTAATACCCTAAATGGCTAAAGCTTAAAGTTATAGTTATATTTTTCATAAGCCTATTACCCTATAAACCGAACAACTTACACAGTTATAGTGTTATACATATTAATAAAAGTAACTAATATAACTAACCATAAACCTTATAACCTAACCCTAAATGGCTAAAGCTTAAAGTTATAGTTATATGTTTCATAAGCCTATTATCCTATAAACCAAACACCTTGCAAAGTTATAGTGTTATACATATTAATAAAACTAACTAATATAACTAACCATAAACCCTATACCCTAAACTATAATATCATATAACACATATAACTATAATACTATATATAGGTGTACTATAGAATCATAAGTATCCAATCCAATTAGAGATCACAAAAGACAAAGCTTCTTCTCCTACAGCCTCTACGGTGACATGCTTCTCTCCAACAACGTTATCACATAAATCTTGAAATCGATCAAGAAAAGAAGCTCCCCCATTGCACTACATTCTTGAATCCCACCCAAGTAATCCCCCAACACTTTCTTGCCATACAATAGTCCAATAATATATGTTTAATTGTTTCGTCATAAGAACCGCGTGCGAATCACGCAATCATTATCTTTCATCAAACCACGACTTACACACGTAGGGAGACTATTATTGTATGCCTGCCATAAGAACATAAAATTTTATTCGGGACCTGCAAATTCCCAATAACTTCCTTAATCCATAGTGTGGGTGATAACCAATACATGTTGTTTGAAGTCTGGCCATGCGATATGCCGAACACACCATGATCGTCCATCTGGAATAAAAGCCGAATATAACGTGTCCATTAGCCAATGAGTAGATGGCGAGATTTTCCTAATATCATCTACTTCAGAAGAGCATTAAGATTTAGGAAGAGAGAAATTTCATTGGCCATGTTTATAATCTATCAGCTCCCAAACTTTAGCACTAGGATGAAACCCAACTTTAGCACTAGGATGAAACCCAGTGGGAGTAGTAAAAAGCCGACCCCCATTGGTAGATGGCGGCCAATTATCCTCCCAAACTCTAATATTCACCTCATCCCCAACCCGCAATTTCAATCCCATCAAAATCACATACCCTACCCTCCATAAAACTTCACCAAATATAAATGTTATTAGATCCTAGCTGAGCAGTCAAAAAATTACCAAATGGGTAATAATTTCCTTTAAGCACCCGACCTTCTAGTGCTAAAGGATTAGTCATTAGTTACCATCCTTGTATTGTAATAAGAGCCAAATTAAACAGAATAAGAACCCTAAAACCCAGTCCACCTTCTCCATTTGCCAAGCATATCGACACATCCTACCAAATCAAGTGAATATATTTTTTTTCTCCAAACTACCCCACCAAAACCTCAATTTATTAAATTCATCACTAACAACCTTGAGAATATGCATACAACCCATCTTATGGGTTGGAATAGCTTACATCACATAATTAATTAAAATCTCCTTACCTGATCGGGATCAATTCTTATGGCACCACCCATGCTCCTTTTGCCACATCTTGTGCTCAACAGAATCAATTAGACTTTTCTTCAACCGCCCCACTCACAAGAATGCCAAGATACTTATCTGAACTCATTATACACCGCACACTTAGGGACAGAGATATAGCTTGCTTTACATCAAGTTTGGTATTTGGGCTATACAAAATGGAGGACTTTTTGTAAATGCACTCTTTGTCCTGATGCCAAATCATAGGATTCTAAATTCTAGTGAATATGTAACATTCAACCAGCCCTGCATCAAAAAAAAAAAAACTATCATTCGCATAGAACAAATGGGAGATCATGGACTAGCTCTATTAACAGATACATCTTGCAACAACCCTCTTCCAGCAGCTATTGAAAAAATTATGGTCAACCACTATATGACCAAGATTTATTGACAATAAATTATTTGATACTGAATAAAATTAAGTGGGTTCTAATATTCAACATGAAGACTAGAATCAGGAGTTAAGAGGTTTTCAAAATCATTTTTTGGTTGAATGTAAATTTCTCAAAAGTAGTCATGTTAGACATGGCATGTCAAGTGCAAAATAGGAGAAATGTGGGAATCCCTCATTGGAGAACTTTGATGTGTGTGATGAGTTTATTAACTCAAGTGTTGGATGTAGGACTTGGGTCTAATGACACCCAGGCTTTTTCTAGAGTGAGAGTCTAAACTGAATGGGCTTGGGCTCTCAAAACACACACGCGCGAGCACTATTTCAAGAAGTATGGCCCGAAGTAGACATGAGACTATTTCAAATTTTGTTAGAGTTAGGCTCCAAGCTAGTATCTACTTATGGAAGCCCAAAAATTCTCTTAGACTGAGTCAAGAAGTATGGCCCAAAAAATCAGTGCACTATCACTGATGTTGTGCTAGGCAGTTGCTAGATGCTAGGTAAAATAGAAGAGCCTAGAGTAGCAAGAGGTCTTTGACGAATATGAGAATTATTTTGCTCTTTCTTGCTGCCATTATTTCTTCCTCTGTTCTCATCTTCCTATGGTCTGAGAGTGTGTTCACAAGTAGGTTCGAAAATGTCTATTGATATTGTTGTGTCACCTACCAGTAGTTGAGCATTGTATCTTGAGAGATTCTCGCCCGAAAAGCAAAGACACCACTGGCTCGAAGAGTACCTTGCTCTCTCCTCTACTTGTTGCGGAGTGCCGTATTCATCTCAATTCTACTTGTTTGGTATCTCAAAATTCATTTTTGTTATTCATATATATACTCTTTTGTGTTTGTATATGCATGTCAATAAACTCATGTTGCGTTATTTGTAATAAGATTACGTTTCCTTTTCTTTGACTAAGATCATATCTGCTATATGCTTTGCTAATTTACTACTTTTTATTCCAACTGTAGCATCATTTAGCAAAGCCGTGACACCTTCAGCAAATATCAAACAAAAAAAAAGGACTTAACGGGTCCCCTTATCACAGTCCCCACAATGGATAAAAAGGTCCAACTGGTTCACCATTCATCTGAATTGAGAAACTGGACTACATGAATGCATTTCATAATTGTAGACCCAAAATCTACAATCAATTTGTAAGGTCGAAAGAGGCCTTCGACAAACTTCAAGAAAACACTAGAACGTCGACGTCAGGGGGTCACCGATGTGGTCCCGTCCATTGATGTTCCGACCATCAAGTCATCTAACGAAAAAGGAATTTATAGTGAGAGAAGTGAAAGGTTAGAGAGAGAGAGAATACCCAGTGGTTCCCCTCATATTTATAGTAGTCGAACTCACATGTTGGTCACGTGAGCTATGAGTTGTCATACATTCGACTTCAGGCCTCTTTAGCATTCAAGTGGGATTGGGCCTCTCGAGCCTACACATGTCGATTGGGCTCATGGGACTTTATATGGATTGGGCTTGTGGGCCTTTATGTCGATCGTGCCTTTTGGGCCTACTATGTCGATTGGGCCTCTCGGGCCTTGTATGTCAATCGGGCTCATGGGCCTACACATGTTGATTGGGCTCATGCGCCTTTATATGAAGTTGGCTCGTGGGCCTTTATGTCGATTGGGCCTTGTATGTCGATCAGGCTCATGGGCCTACACATGTACACATGTCAATTGGGCTCATGGGCTTTTCTGTCGATCGGGCCTCTTGGGCCTATTATGTCGACTGGGACTCTTGGGTCTTGTATGTCGATCGGGCGTCTTGGACTTTGAGTAAAATCATATGGACGATTTTTTGTCCATATAATTTGTCCCCTCTTCTCGAAGTCAAGTTTCTTGAGTTTGAGAGTAATTTAGAGTGAAACCTGTTGGAAAATCATGGCTTTGACCATGTATTTAATATAGATTCAATTATGGAATAATTGAAGTGAGAACATGAATATGTTGAGTTTCATGTGGAGAATAATCATATGTATTCACTTGCTCAAAGCCAAGCAAAGAGTGAATGAAATGTTGCTTCAAAGTAAGCTATTTGAGCATGACCAATAATAAGGGAAATAAATGTCCCACATTGGAGAATTAAGAGGCCAAACTCTTGTTTATAAGAGTGAGTGTTGGACATAGATCTTGGGCCCAAGGGCACCCAAGCTTTTGTGGGAAGGAGGGAATGCACATTATGCTAAATAGTCACGCGCGCGCTCGCCGCCGCCGCTTTCCGTCCGGCCGGTCCGGTTCGGTTCGCGCGCGCGCGTGTGTGTGGTGGGCTTGTTCACCTTGCGTTTCCTTTTGGGCCACGGTCCGATGGGCTTTAAGCCTATAGCTATTGTTATTGTTTCCTAATTGGGCCATGTCTCAAAGGGCTAAGCTGTGAGCCCAGCCCAGCCCGACCAGATTCCAGAAAATCAGAAATTCTCTGGGATGAGAAGTTGTGTTTAGCTATACTTGAGGTTTATAATTGTATTCAATTATCTGTTAGATAATATCAATTTAAGAGATTATTCTTCAATCCGATTTTGGCTTAATCTTCTCTCCCCCTCATACACTATAAATAGGGGCGTTTAGTTCTTGGAATAGACACACAAAAATCACAAGCATTCACGTGCCATAAGAGTCGAGAGAGAGCTGCCGCCATTCTTTCCGTTCGTTGCTCGGAGTGCTGCTTCCATCCGTGCAGGTGCTGCCATTCTATCCTGGGAGACTGTCGTCGAGTATTCCCGAAGCCACGTGTGGGAGGCGATTAAGTCTTAAGGAGACAGAGTTTACTTTGGGCTTGGCGTTTTTGTTTCTTGCTTTCTATCTCCTATTGTTCGTTCAATTGGTAATGTATTTCGAGTTTCTATGGTAATGAAATTCTGGTTGGTTTCTATTTACTTTGTTGTGTGTTTGATCCATAAACAAGTTCGTTACTATCAACAAAACCTATCAATCAAAATAGTATTAGTGTTCTATGGTTTCGAACTTTAATTGTACCTATTATCAAGCGTCTTTTAGAGGCTCACTTTGAAAATAAATTTTTGCTTCTTGAAGTTACGATCGACGCCCTAATATGGTCAGTCGACCTGCAGGCTTTATCTTTGAGCCTATTAGTTGAGCTTACATTTGTGTAAAGCATAATCATGATAATAGGCGTACCTTTGAATGATTTTGAAAGCTAGTTTCATCAAGGGATTTTGCGTTCTTCAACCGATATTGTGATCATTAATAGACCATAGTTGGAGTTGATCTCGATTGAGATAAGTCACTTTTTGTTGCCTGCAAATGTTAGAAAGAGCGATCGACGCTAAAAAGATACATGTGTACCTTCACGTGATCATGTGATTTTCAATCGACATAAGTGACCTTTGGTCTCTTGCCATGTACCTTCACGTGATCATTTGATCATGTGAAATCCTTATGTTTTTTACCTTGTTGCTTCGGTTCCTTTGAAGTGTCGGTCGACACATTTGGTCTCTTGCCATGTACATATGCATGGGCGGTACTGTGCAGAGGCTAACCTGGGCTGTAGCCCGGGTGAATTTTTAAGAAAAAAAAATTTACACTTAATCTTATATAACATTAGCCCAGCCCAACCCTGATATAGGTAGCCCAAAAATTATGAATATAGCCCTTTAGGGCTCAATAATGCCTCAATGAGTCAAAGACTCTGTTGTCGTGCTGAGTAATGTTGTGCTGATTACTGCTGCTGGCCTGCCAGCTGCCGTCGTGCTGCAGTGGCAGTTGCGCTGCCTGTCTTGATCATCCTCTGTAAAATCTTCAATTTAATTTAATTGGAATGCTTATATAGTTTTATGCTTGTCTTTTCCAAAATGGGTTTTCTTTTGATTCTTGATGATACGGTAATAACTACCTTGTACAGTTGTACTTGTACTAAAAGTTTGTTTTGGGTGTTCTTGTAGTTGTAGAAACTCCCTGAGGACCCTGACCGAAGAAAATTGTTGAATTCCAAATTTCCATTCCAGTTCCAGACTTCCAGTAAGGACTAACTACTAAGCTTGTTTGTTTCTCTAATTCTCCTCTTATTTTGATTTGAGATTTTAATTTTTGAGTATTGCTGCAGCCTGCATTGCCTACTTTATTCATAATTTGATATGCAAAAACTCAATTTGGTTTGATGATTTGATAATTGTATTAGTGGATTGTTTTCTTATGGAACAATTTTTGACATTTTTCTTGTAGTGTCGATGTTCTTCATCATGCGAAGTTTCAGAATATGACCACTATTTCTGAATTATGTCGGGGGTTAGTTGAAACAAAGAAGGCACAGTCTTACTATTTGATAGACAGGTTGATTCGACTCATTTTGAGTCTGCCTGTTTCTACAGCAACCACCGAGCGAGCATTTTCAGCTATGAAGCATCGCAAATCAACTCTTCGGAATAAGATGGAAGAAGAATTTTTGACTGATTCAATGGTCATCTGTATCGAAAGAGAAATTTCAAAGACTATTGATTCTGATTTAATTATAGATGAATTTTATTCTTTGAAGAACTGGAGAGTTCAACTTAGATGAAAACACTATATATATATTGTCATTATCTGTTGGTTGTTTTTGAAAACACTATTTACATATTGTCATTATCTGTTGGTTGTTTTTGAAAACACTATTTACATATGTAATGAATTTTATTAATCTGTTTTTTGTAAAATTTTGAGTTCAGCCCAGGGTGGTTTGAATTCCTGGCACCGCCAGTTAGGGTACCTAAAGTTAGTCACATACAAGTACCTTTGGTCAACCGTAGTCGAGATTGGTATCCTTTGTCGAGTCTGCAGATGATAGACGGAGCAAGCGACGCTTTGATGGTAGGGTGGCTATAATTGTTTATTTGTCGTCCACTATCGAAGTCAAGTCTCTTGAGTATGATACTAGACTAGGACTTTTACCCCGGTCGGTCACTGTGTCAACGTTTAGAAGTCTTCTCGGTCAATTACTAAACTATTGTTTGGATGCCTTCACGGTTAACCGCTATATTATTTTTCAAATGCCTTACTTGTCGACTGCTATATTGTTGCTTGGATGCCTTTTCGGTCGACCTCTATATAATTGCTTAGACAATCGACCACTTTTTATGGTTTTTTTGTCGACTGCTATCACTTTTACTATTTTCAGTCAACCGCTAAATTTTATTATTTTCTATCGACCTCGTAATTTGATATTTTTTGGTCAATCGTAGTACTTCTATAATTTTTGGTCTACCGTAATATTTTTATTGTTTTTTTATCTACTGTGGCATTTTTATTATTTTTCAATCCAGGGTGGCACTTCTATTATTTTACGGTCTACCGTAGGATTTTTATTATTTTCTATCAACCTTGCAAGTTTGATATTTTTCTGTCGATCTTAGTACTTTTATAATTTTCGGTCTACCCTAATATTTTTTTTTAATATATCTTGGCACTTTTATTATTTTTCGATCTACGATGACACTTGTATTATTTTATGGTCTACCTTATAATTTTTTTTTTTGATCTAGCATGACATTTTTATTATTTTACAGTCTATCGTAGGATTTTTATTATTTTTCGGTCTACCATAAGACTTATTATTTTCAGTCTACCATGACATTTTTATTATGTTTCAATCAACCGTAGCACTTTTATTATTTTACGGTCTACTGTAGGATTTTTGTTAATTTTCGGTCTACCTTAACACTTACTATTTTTCTGTCTACCATGACATTTTTATTACGTTTCAATCTACCGTAGCACTTTTATTATTTTATAGTCACCTATAGGATTTTGTTTTTTATTTTTTTTGGGTATCGCGGTCGACCTTTCATTATTCCTAGTCCTGCTTGGTTGAATCATCATTAGCATTAGCATAAGCATAATTAATTTAATATAGATGTACCTTTCCTTGTGAGGAAGTACGACCGCGATCTTGTCAAAGTTCACTGTTATGCGATTCGGTCGACCACAATTTAATTCTACCACTTGATTCAATCGACTGCAATGTGGTTCTATGCCAAGCTATTACCGACATATGGTGATGCATGTGCATGTCAATGGGCATGCCAAATATTTGTATTCCCACATACAATTAGTATGGTTCCTAGAGTCGTACACTGGTAACATGTTGAAAATATCTAGGCAATAGCATAGGAATAAGTGTTTCGGTCGATCAGTATTTGGTGATTGGGTCGACTGAGGCGATCGACGAGTATTTTATGGATTTGTGATTGCGGCGGTTGACAGTGTTTGAATCGATGCTCGAAGAAGATTTATGTGTGTCGACTGATTTGGGACTTTTGGCTCTGCTGGTTAGTTGAGATATGAGTGAGATGTGGTGGACCGATTGTTGAGTACGTCGATCACTTTACTGTGTTGATAGAAAGGGGTTGATTTTTGGTGGCACAATTTGCCGTTATATGAGTTCATGTTTTTGATGGATGGCTTGGGAGATTTGAGGGATTAAGATCTTGATGAGGTATAGGCAAACAGTGAGGGTGCCCATGTTGGCCAACATGATGAGTATGTCGATCCGTCTGAGACGCCTACTATTCTTGTTAGAGCGAACGAGTTACCCATGAAAGATGTGATCTTTTTTCGCAAGGCCTACGATGGTGGTTGCTTAACATAAAAACTGATGCTCCTCTTCGGGCAATTGATTTTAAGAGCAAGTCGAACACTAAAGTTTCATTAGTGTGGTGGTCGTCTCTATCAAACTGGTTTGACTCAGTCGTGCAAACCAGAAGGGATGAGGCTTATGTTTTTTCATGGGCCTACGGTCGGTCGTCCAGGGTAGTGATCTCTTTGCTTTGAAGTATGCTTACAAGTTTCCAACGGGGGTTTAAGTGAGGGCGCCTTTGGGTTATCAAAGGATTGACCGGGAGATCCTAGGTTGGGTCAACATGTATGAGATCCTATTCAAGATTGGTCTTAGATTGTTGATCCCATCGTTCGTCAAAGAATTTTTATCTAATTTTCATATTGCATCGAGCCAGATTCAATCAAATGGTTGTAGGTTGTTACATTCCATAAATTGTTGCTAAGAGGCTCTTGGTCGATCGCTCGACGAAGGAATTTTAACTATCTTATATTGTCATCCATGGGTTCCCCGGTTGTGGCTGTTGGCTCGGAAGAAGAGATGACGTGGAAGTTTATACTTAGTGAGGGGAGCCTTCACAAAAGCACTCTGCCATCATTCATTCCCGTCGTGTAAGTAGGTATCCCTATTCCTGACTAAAAGATCTTTCAATTGTTGTGACTTCTATCAGGTCGATCGAATTACTAGGATACAACTAAATTTTTTTAGGGCCTTTGACTATAGAGGATAGAGAAGTATGAAGATTTCCAATCGACAAAGCACTCGGCCGACTGAGATATTATATCCCTTTAGGCTCAAGTACGAGCTATTGCCAATGATGTTATATGTACTACTAGGTAGCTAATGAGGAACTTCAATGATGGAAAGTCTAACTCTTGGGAGGTCGACATGGAGATCGCTGACTACAAGGAATACCTTCAAATGCTAGAAGACGACACGGTTGAAGAGGAAGGCGATCAGGATGAAGATGAAGTGAAGATAGAGATGATGGGCTGGCGTTGAGCAACATAGCTTTTGTTTCCATAGGACATGTTTTGTTTTCTTTGGTGGTTGCCCATATGACATCAAGCTTTTTGGGATATATTTGGACTTTCATCGATTGATTATTTCGTTTTGTAACATGGTTGATTATGATACATCTTGTTTGAAGTTCTTGTTCGAAGTTTCAGTATTACATTATTTCACCTTAACTTTATAAACCTTAAATACCTTTTCAGTATGAACACTTTCGTATTGGTAGATAGGTAATTGTAAACCGCCATCCTCCCTAATACGGATTGCATTGTGTCGATGCAAAAATCCGCACCGACGTTATGGTTTCTTGGGTTGAACTCACACAGGGCAAGGAATTGAATTGAAATGAAAACACAGAACAATATACCTGGTTCGGCAAGAATGGCTACGTCCACGGTGGAGCCTGAATTTCTTATTCCCTATCAAATGGTTACAAAGGGTGTTATTTATACTACAGTCAAGTAACCGCTCTCCTGCTTCCTCTCCACGTATCAAGCGTGTAATCCCTGTTTGAACTTTGAAGAGCAGTTGCACTTGAATTTTGAAGGAGAGGTGAGAAAATCGCGATCATCACCAGAGGCGGGGTAAGGTTATTCAAGTTACGTATGACACTTGCAACATGTCTCGTCGTCTTGTGCCACGTGCAGTCTCTAGGTGTCGACATGTGGCATCGCACTTTTAGGCTCCACAATAGCCCCCATCCTTTTCCTTCTATCCAAAGGACTGAAGGATTAAGGCTTAAATCACATTAACACAGGTCTGTAGTGGTTCGCATCTTGGGTCTCCTTCCACAGGATCATAATACTTTCACAAAGTTGCCTACGTAGCCCATTCCTAGGCTGGACGTCTAAGCCAGAGACAATGGCGCATCAGCCCCTTCGAGGTTGGATGCATTCGTCTGGCACAAATGTGCCTACACCTAAGCTGGGCACCAGCTCCTTCTTAGGCTGGATGCCTACGCACCAGCCCCTCCTAGGCTGGACATCTACATCTGGCATAAGCCTGCCTAAGCCTTCGCTCGTAGGTTGGATGCATTTATCTGAGTGCCCTCGCTTACACTAGGCACCAACTCTCCTAGGCTAGATGCTTCCATCTGGTAAGGATGCCTACGCACCAGCCGCTCCTAGGCTAGACGTCTACGTCTGGCACAAGAGTGCACCAACACCAACCCCCTTCTAGGCTGAATGCATACGTTTGGCACAAGAGTGCCTATGCTCGGCATCAGCCTACTCCTAAGCTAGATGCCTACCTCTAGCACAAGGGTGCCAGCCCCTCCTTGGCTAAACGTTTACAATTTGCACGTCTAGCCAGAGACAATGGAGCATCAGCCCCATCTGCGCTGGATGCATTCGTCTGGCATAAGGGTGCCTACGCCTACTCTGGGCACCAGCTCCCTAGATGCCTATGCCTGGTGCATGAGTGCCTATGCAGCCCCCTTTTAGGCTGCATGCCTACATCTGGTGTAAAAGTGTCTACGCACTAGCCCCCTAGCTTGCACGTCTACATTTGGCAAAAGGCTGCCTAAGCCTTTGCTTGGCATCAACCCCTCATGGGTTAAATCCATTCATCGGGCACAAGTGCAACTGGATGCCTACGTCTGGCACAAAGTGTCTTAAGCATTCGCATGGCATGCATTCATCTGACACTACCTACGCCTACGCTAGGCATCATCCCTCCTAGGCTCGATGCCTACATCTAGTGAAATGGCACCTACGCACCAAACCCTCCTAGGCTGGACGTCTACATCTGGCAAAGGAGCGCACCAGCCCCCTCTTAGGCTCGATGCATACGTTTGACACAAGAGTGCCAACAAGGGTGTTAGCCCCCTACGCTCAGCCTCCTACTAGGCCGGATGTCTACGTCAGGCACAAGGTGTCTACGCCTACGCTAGGCATCAGCCCCTCCTAGGCTCGATGCCTACTTCTGATGAAAGGGTGCCTACGCACGAGCCCCTCCTTGGTTAGACGTCTGGCACAAGGTGTTTATGTCTACGCCGATGCCTACGTAGCCCCCTCTTAGGCTGCATGCCTACATTTGGCACAAGGCTGCCTAAGCCTTCATTTGGCATCAACCCTCCTGGGTTGGATGTATTCGTCTGGAACAAAAGTGCCTACGCTGCATGCCTATGCCTGTTGCATAGGCGCCTACGCAACCCCCTCTTAGGCTGCTTGCCTACAGCCGGTGAAAGGTTGTCTACGTACCAGCCCCTCCTAAACTAGGCTAGACATCTACATCTGGCATAAGTCCGCCTAAGCCTTCACTCGTCATCAGCCCCTTCTAGGTTGGATGCATTCATCTGACACAAGAGTGTCTACTCCTACGCTTGGCATCAGCTTCCTCCTAGGTTAGAGGTGTAAGCAGCTTCCCCTTAGGTTGGATGTCAGGCAGCCTCCTCTTAGGTGGATGTCTACGCAATGCACTAGCTCTTCCTAGGCTGGTGCCTACGTTTGGCACAAGGGTGCACCAGCCTTTCCTAGGCTGGATACCTACGTGTTCAAAAGTGCCTACGTTTGGCACTAGCCCATTCCTAGGCTGGATGCATACTTCTGGCACTAGGGCACCAGCCCCCTCCTAGGATTGATGCCTGCCTCTGGCACAAGGGTGCCTACGCAGTCTCCTCTTAGGGTGAATGTCTACGTCTAACACAAGGGTGCATCAACCCTTCCTTGGCTGGATGCATACGTCTGGCACAAGGGTGCCTATGCTGGCACCAGCCCTTCCTAGGCTGGATGCCTACGTCTATGCTGGGTAGCAGCCTCCTCTTAGGCTGGATGTCTATGCAAGTTACAAAAATGCTCCAGCCCCTCTTAGGTTAGTCATCTACGTATGGCACAAAGCTGTCTAAGCCTTCGCTTAGCATCAACCTCTCCTGGGTTGGCGCATTCAACTGGGCATCCAGCCCATAGCCTCTTCGGCTTTCATTAATTAGATAGCCTCTTCGGCTTTTCTTAATGATTTTAGCCTCTTTGGCTTCTTTAATCTTATAGCTTCTTCGATTTTTCTTTAATTAGATAGCCTCTTCGGCCTTTCTTCGATAGTCACTGACTTCTGATCGAGCTAGGCGGCGAATGCTCTCTTCTCCTCTTTCTTCGGCAAGTTGTAGTTTTTTCACAAAGGATTCAGGTACCTCTTTACCTTCTCCTTTTTTTTTTACCCTCCACTGGTGGGGCAGCTCTCGCCCATCGACATGGCGAGACTGCACCCCGCCTAGCACTGCCCTGCCAGTCCTGGCGGGGCAGCTCCCGCCCAGCTGCTGGGCAGGCTGCATGGGACTGTGCCACTGCCCTGCCCAGCTGTACTGGCTTTACAGCGAAGGGGCACAACTCTTTGTCAGCGCTGGCGCTACAACTTCACGAATCTGCTCCTTCTTTGAAAAATTATTAATTTTGTCTTTCTTGACTTGAAAATTCTAACTACTGATGACTCTTTGTCAAATTCTATCTTTCTTAACCTTTTTTAACAAAATAGCCTCTTTGGCATTATTTAAATAGTCTCTTCAACTTTTTCTTTGTAGTTAGCCTCTTTGGCTTCATTTATATTGACAGCCTCTTTGACTGACTTATTTGTCTCATCGACAATTCTTGGGAACTTTTACCTTAGTCGGCGTGCTGTCCTGGTATATGCATCCATACGCCTCAGCTTGGGATGGTGCACTCTTTTTCTCCTTAGTTCATCAACAATTATACTTCAATAATTGAAATAAATAAATTATTTTATTGACATGAGAAAATCATTGAGCCACTATGTGACAAACTTATTGTCATGAAAAAAGTAAAGATAAGAAATTATCTCTTCAACGGATCAGGGCTAGAAGAAGGTTCTTCTTTCTTTGGAGTTTCATCTTGCTCCTTGCTTTTGATGTAATCATCCAAATACTCTTGCTCCACCAGGTGCTCTAGATGCCACTTTAATTCATGGCATTCTTCCGTATGATGTCCTTTATCATTATGGTAGGCACAAAATTGAGTATGGTCTTTCTTGGCTGGATCGCTCACAATTTTTATGGGCCACTTGAAGTAGTGGTCATCCTTGACTTTTTGAAAGATCTTGGCGATCGATTCATTAAAGTTCGTATTAATGGCTTCATGACTAGACTTCAATCCCATTGACGACTCTTTGCCAGTACCTGATTTATCAGCTGTCTTTTGATGCTCTTCCAGTTTAACATATTTCATGATTCTTTCTTGTAGATCATTCATTCTCATCGGTGGCTTGAGGGTTAAGCTTTCCCTCAGCCTACTGTCTTTTGGGAGTACTAGATGGAAGGTTGCAATTGCAGTCTTTTTCTTGCAATTTTCTATATCTGCATAAACATTTAAATATCGAGAAGCAAAATCTCTTAATGACTCACCTTTTTTTGGTCGAGTGGAGAACAACTTATCTAGAGTTGTTAGTTCTCTGTCTTTGACCGTAAATCTTGACACGAAAGATTGTGCCAACTCCTTCCAAGTAGAAATTGAGTTTTCTGGAAGTCTGTGAAACCAATTCATTGCAGTCTTTCCCAGACTTGAAGGAAACATCTTACACATTAAAGAATCTCGGCCTGCACAAAGGGCCATTTTGTGTGCATAATCCGCCACATGAGCTACAGGGTCAGTATTTCCATCATACAGTTCAAAGGTGGGAGGAATGAACTTATCTGGGGGATCTTCCCTTCTGAGCAATTTCACGAAAGGGGTAGTAGTCATCCTGTTGAGTGTTTGTTCTGCCTTCTTCTGGGAGCTCCACATGGCATCTCCAGCCCTCCTACTACTCTTCCTTTGGGGTCGCCACTCACCGCTGCCCCCAGAGGGAGACCTACACGTAGGCTTCATTGGAGTTGGTGAGCGTCTCTTGGGAGTTGGCGTGCGCCTCCTCCCTCTAGGGGAGGAGGAGCGATCCTGCCTCCCAGAGGTCAAAGAGCGCCCTCATCTTCTCTTTGGTGAAGGACTTCTCCGCTGATGTGACCTGCCAGTACTCTTGGTCTCCTCCTCGAGTTGTCGACCCTCCTCTGGGCGATGGATGACATTGGCTAAGCGTTTCCCTTTGTTTTTCAGCTCGTGCAACTGCTCCCTTAGCCTTTACAACTCCTCTTCTCTCTGGCGCAGCAACTTCTCAATCTCCTCTTCCTGGGAGACCCTGTTGACATCCTGATCACCAATGACCTCCTCTAGGGTAGCTCCACTTCTTCCCTCCTAGAGTCTTCCACTTGACCCTCAGCCATGGTAGCAATCTCAAGAAACAAACAGAATGATTTTCCCACAGACGGCCCCAATTGTCGATGCAAAAATCCGCACCGACGTTATGGTTTCTTGGGTTGAACTCACACAGGCCAAGGAATTGAATTGAAATGAAAACACACAACAACATACGTGGTTCGACAAGAATGCCTACGTTCATGGTGGAGCCTGAATTTCTTATTCCCTATCAAATGGTTACAAAGGGTGTTATTTATACTACAGTCAAGTAACCGCTCTCCTGCTTCCTCTCCACGCATCAAGCATGTAATCCGTGTTTGATTTTTGAAGAGCAATTCCACTTGAATTTTGAAGGAGAGGTGAGAAGATCACGATCATCACCAGAGGCGGGGTGAGGTTATTCAAGTTACGTATGACACTTGCAACACGTCTTGTGCCCCGTGTAGGCTCTAGGTGTCGACACGTGGCATCGCACTTTTAGGCTCCACACACTGACAGCTATCTCCAAAACCACCAAATAAAGATAGAAACTCGCCTTCCTTTGGTTTCGACAATACTGGTGCAGAGAGCCAAGATGGCTTGCGCTACTGTAGAGCTTCCTTTGAATTTTCAATCGAAACACAATCATTTGATCAGTGGAATGATCGTCATAAGAATATATCATCTCTGTCAACCTTTGTTATTCATTCAATCCCATTGTTTCTTGTTGAGTACGTCAGTCCCACACTCGTAGTTGATATATTGTGATCGACCGTAATGGTAAGGAAGGTCAGTCGGATAGAAGGAGGTGGTGTAGTCAAATAGCTTAGCGAAAAGGTGCATTGCAGCACCATTGATTGGAGAAATTTGAGTCGACAAGAGCTCTCTCTTGGCATATGACCATCACTAGGAGGCTAAAGCTGATGATTTCATTGAGCGATCAGAGCCTCGATTTTATTATGTAGTGCGACACTCTTAGTGAGTATGGTCGTACTCTTTTTTCATACATCAACATTTTCCTGTCAAGAATGTAGACTGAGCGACTTGCTTCTCCATTTTCTTTTTGGGAGTTGTAAGTAAAAACAAGGCCATTCGTGTTGTTCGAAGCCATTGTAGTGTCGTGTGAACTAGTGTAAACTTAGCACCAAAATGATTGTCAAGGCCCCACGGTGGGTGTTAAATTGTAGACCCAAAATCTACAATCAATTTGTAAGGTCGAAAGAAGCTTTCGACAACCTACAAGAAAACACTATAACGTCGATCGTTAGGGGGTCACCGGTGTGGTGTCGTCCGTTGACGCTCCGACGACCAAGTCAGATGATGGAAAATGAATTTACAGTGAGAGAAGCGAAATATTAGAGAGAGAGAGAATACTCAGTGGTTCCCCTCATATATATAATAGTTAAGCTCACATGTTGGTCACATGAGCTATGAGCTGTCATACATCCGGCTTCGTGCCTTTTTGGCATTCAAGTGGATTGGGCCTCCCGAGCCTACACATGTCGATTGGGCTCATGAGCCTTTATATGGATTGGGCTTGTGAGCCTTTATGTCGATCGAACCTCTTGGGCCTACTCTGTCAATTAGGCCTCTTGGGCCTTGTATGTTGATCGGGCTCATGGGCCTACAGATGTCGATTGGGCTCATGCTCCTTTATATGAAGTGGTCTCATGGGCCTTTATGTCGATCGGGCCTCTTGGGCCTACTATGTCGATGGGCCTCTTGGGCCTTGTATGTCGATCAGGGTCATGGGCCTACACATGTCGATTGGGCTCATGGGCCTTTCTGTCGATCGGGCCTCTTGGGCCTATTATGTCGACTGGGCCTTGTATGTCGATCGGGCTTCTTGGACCTTGCGTAAAATCATATGGACGATTTTTGGTCCATACGATAATCAAACTAATAATTTGAGCTGAAAATCCCAAACGTCAGAGAGAACCTTCTAAGTAGTCACATTCTACTCGATCGTAAAAGCTTTAATCATGTCCAACCTAGGTTCATGGCATTGCCAAAAGTTATCCATCTACAATTGAGCCCGAGGACCACCACATTGTTTCTTTGATTGTCAAATAGTGTCATTGAAGTCCCCAATACACACCCAAGGTAAATCATTCTGTAAACTCAAATGACTAAGTAGTTGCCAATATTCCAATTGCCTCCGAGTTTCAAAACACCCATAAAAATTGATAAGTCTCCACTGACTCTCCATACTATCTTCAGTCAACCTATCATCAATATAAGACTTGGAAAAAGACAATATTGTTAAATCACTACCTGCTTGGATGGCACCCTTCGATCTTGCAACCTGTTTCAATAGTGACTCACCCGAGATGTTTTCTGTTAGGATTTACGTATTCACATAGCACTAAGTCCAACTCATGATGAGTCATCATTTATTCTTGATCGTTCTTAGTCTTAATCAACTGTATCTCTATGTATTTTAAATGAAGATGACCGTTGGTCATCTCTCTGCTTTTCTTCTTGTCTTTATATTCTTCCTTCTCTCTTTGGAGTTTAAAAAAAGCAATGTATCTATTTGTTGCACTACAAGAAATCTATCAATTACCGAAGAATTTTTCCGACAGAAATTTTTCGTCTCTACTTTCCGATCGATTTCTGACGTCAAACCGACGGAAGTTTCAATACGTTTTGTACCGACAGATTACCGACGAAACTTTTCCCGACCATTTTTCCCATCGTCAATATTTGGCGCCATTCATGGAGCGAATTTTTGCTACGATTTACCGACGGAATTTCAGACCACGATATGTAACTTTACCGACGGATTTTTTTATGTCGCTAAATTATCTTTAATTTAGAAAATTCATTACCGACGGAAATAATCCGTCGGTAAAAGTTTTTCGTTTAATGTTTTAAGTCATTAAAAAATTAAATTATTTGTTGTAACTTACCATCGAAATAATTCCGTCTGTAATTTGTTTTAGTTTTACAAAATTGAATTTTGGCCCACCCTTTATTCTTGTCTGCGGCACCCTTTATTCTGGCCCACCCGTTATTCTGGTCTTCCTCCTTCTACCTCCCCGTCTCTGTCTCTTCTTGTTGTTCCGATTGTGAGCGTTGGTGATGGAGCGTTGCTGTTCCGATTTAGATTGTGAGTGTTGGTGTTTCTCTTCTTGCTGTTCCGATTTTGATTGGAAGCGTTGGTGTTTCTCTTCTTGTTGTTCCGATTCCTCGTTCTCACCTTCATCCACTTTCGGTTTAGATGTAAGAGTAGGCTGGAAAGCAGCATATGATTCTTAGTGGTTGGCCAATCTAAGGTACGTAGCTAGTCTTGTAGAGTTTTTTAGCATGCTTTCTGACCCCTCAATCTTGTAATTTGGTTCCTCTCCTTAAAGGTGACTCAAGGGAGGCTTAACAGACACTTGCTAAGCCACAATTTCTTCAAGATTCGAAATAAGTGAAGGCAAAAGCTTCGCTCTTCTCCAAGATTGCTAGCATCCATAGGTCAATTCATACTCTTTCTTCAAATTTATTTTCTTGCTCTCTGAAACCTTGATTCTTTATGTGCTAAAATCTTCATGTGCTGAAACCTTTATTCTTCTTGTTTGAACACCGTAGTATCTTTCATAAAGTAGGTATTGTGACTTGAAAGGAGAGGCTCTGGCCATTCATGTAGGAGTTGACATTGTTTGCCATCCTGTTTTTGATCCCTTAATTGACACTAAATGCACATCTCCTGCACCGCCAATGTTTGTGACTAACACCAAGTTGAAGTAAGACTGTAGGAGTGACCATTCACTTAGAAAAGAGTATTTTCTTGTGGTCAATTTTCTTTGTTATTTCATTATATAATTGCATTGGTCTATTTTCAATTTGCACATTGAAAAGTCTCATTTCTGGATTGATTTTGTTAAGCTAGCAATTAGTGGCAATTAGAGTTAGGTAAGGTCAAACTCTCTATCTTCATTACTACATACAAACATATTGATGTCCTTTTGCCCATTAATTAATATTGCCTATAAATATGTTTCTTTTCTTTTTTTGTAAAAAAATAGTGTCTATATTT